>WOXC01005433.1:0-387549 GCA_011680675.1 Gymnobelideus leadbeateri
TTCAACTTTGATAAGTTCCCTTTGATTTCTTTTCCCTGATTACCTTCTCAGGCATCTCTTACTTCTTGTGTCTGGATGTCAAATTTTCCATTCAACTCTGTTTTTTTCCTCAAGAATGCTTGAAAGTCCTCTATTCCACTGAATGACCATATTTTCCCTGAAACAAAATACTCAGTTTTGCTGGGTAGGTGACCCTTGGGTTCATTCCCAGCTCTTTTGCCCTCTGGAATATCATATTCCATGCCCTTCAATCCTCAGTGTAGAAGCTGCCAGGTCCTGGGCTATTCTGATTGTGTTTCCACAATATTGAAATTGTTTCTTCCTGGCTGCTTGTAGTATTTTCTCCTTGATCTGGGGATTCTGGAACCTGGCTATAATATTCCTGGGAGTTTTCTTTTTGGGATCTTTTTCAGGAGGTGATCTGTGGATTCTTTCAACCTCTATTTTGTCCTCTGGATCTAAAACATCAGGGCAGTTTTCCTTGAGAATTTCTTGAAGGGTGATTTCTAGGTTCTTTCTTTGATCATGGCTTTCAGGTAGTCCAATAATTTTTAAATTGTCTCTCCTGGATCTATTTTCCAGGTCAGTGGTTTTTCCCATGAGATATTTCACATTGCCTTCTAATCTTTCATTTGTTTGGATCTGCTTAACAGCATCTTGATTTCTCATAAAGTCACTAGCTTCCATTTGCTCCAGTCTAACTCTGAAGGAATGAATCTCCTCAGTGAACTTTTGAGATTCTTTTTCCATCTGGCAAATTCGACTTTTTAAGGCATTCTTCTCCTCAATGCCCTTTTGGGACTCCTTTGCCATTTGAGCTAGTCTATTTTTTAAGGTGTTGTTTTCCTCAGTCAGGCTGTTGACCCTCATTTCATACTTTTCCTGCATCCTTCTCATTTCTCTTTCTAATTTTTCCTCCACTTCTCTTATTTGATTTTTAAAGTCCTCTTTAAGGTCCTCTATGGCCTGCAACCCACTCATGTTTTCCCCTGGGGCTTTTGGAGCAGGACTTCTGACCTCACAGTCCTTTTCCCGCTCTATGCCCCCAAAATAGGAGTCTAGGGTTGCATTTTTCTGTTTCCTTTGCCTTGGCATGTTGCCACTTAATTGCTTGACTTTTGGGCTTGTTGCCACACTATGGCTTTAAGGCCAGATAGAGGAATTTTCGTCCCGAACGTGTGGGGGGCAACTTCCGTTTCTGGCAAGCTGTAAACCCACCCACAACTTCCACCCTAGATCACAATCCAGATCCAGGGAGGTTAAAGCAAGAGCGATTACCCCCCAAGACTGATCGCTGGATCTCCCCACGATTTGTAGGCTGGGAGCCGGAAATGCCTCTGAAAACTACACAGTGGCGTGTCTCCTCAGCAGCTTCTAGCCCCCAGGGGAGGGAGCTGACGCATTCCCCAAATACAGGTCCCAAAGTCCATAGCACACTAACCTCTTACTTTGTCCTAGGCAAGTCTATGTTGATAATTCTGGCATCTCCACAGTTCCTGGTGTTCTGGGGTTCCTCCAGCCGGCTGCTGGCCCTGCCGCCCTGGGGCTAAAACCTCGGCTCACGTGGACCTGGGCTCGGCTCGGCTCCTGCGCTCTGCATGCTGCCGGCTCCCAGACCACTGCGCTGGTCCTTCCTGCAGGGTGCTGGGCTGTCCTCAGCGGGAGGTTAGCTTCTCTGTGTCGTTCTGTGGTTGCTGGGGCCCCAGAAGATTTTCAGAGTCCTTTTTTACATAGTTTGTGGAGAATCTGGGGGCAGAGAGGCTTGGAAGAGCTGTTTCTACTCCGCCATCTTGGCTCCGCCCCCCCACTTTCAAGCTTTCTTGATGAAAAAACCTGAGCTGAACAGAAAATTTGACTTTCAAATACAAGAAGCAAGAGAAGCATAAGAAGGTAAACAGGAAAAAGAAAGCATAAGAAACTTATTAAAGGTGAACTATTTACATTCCTGCATGGAAAAATGATCATTGTAACTCTTAAGACTCCTCACAGTATGAGGATAGCTGAAGGGAATGTAGATGTCTATATTGGTATACATACATATGTATGTATAGGAGGATGTATGTATATACAAATATATATGTGAGTGTGGGCATGTATACATAGGTAGAGGGCACAGGATGAGTTGAATATGAAGGGATGATATCTAAAAAATAAAATTAAGAGTAAGACAAATTTATTTGGAGAAGAAAGTGATAGATTAGGGTAAATTATCTCATATAAAAGAGGCAAGTGAAAACTGTTATAATGAAGGGGAAGAGCAGGAAGGTGAAAGGGAATGGGACAACCTGATGCTCATTGAATTTGGCCTAAGGAGGGAGTAACATACACGCTCAATTGGGTATCTTACCCTATAGGAAAATAGGGGGGTAAGTGATAAGAGGGGGGAGGATAGAAGGGAGGGCAGATTGGGGGAGAGGGTAGTTAGAAGCAAACATTTTTGAAAAGAGATAGGGTCAAAGGTGGAAATAGAATAAATAGGGGTGGGGCTGGATAGGATGGAGGGAAATATAGTTAGTCTACCACAATATAACTACTATGGAAATGATTTGGGTAACTACACATATATAATCTATATTGAATTACTTATCTTCCCAGTTGGAATGGGTGAGGAGGGAAGAAGGGGAAAACATCTGGAACTCAAAGTTTCAAAAGCAAATGTTTAAAAAATTGGTTTTTTATGTGCAACTGGGAAATAAGGTATACAGGTACTGGAGTATAGATACCCATATTGCCCTACTAGAAAGTTAGAGGGATGATGGGTGAGCATACAAGAGAGAACAGATTGGGGGAAGGGGTATTCAGTAGGCTTGCTATTGGGGAGGGCAGGGGAAAGATGGTGAAAGAAAGATTGTAACTCAAAATCTTGTGGAAAACTAAAAATAAATAAATTTAAAATTAAAAAATTAAATGAAAAAAAGAAATATCTAACAGCCATATAGGAGCTCCATTGCAGAATCAGAATCCTAATAGACATTTCTGTCCCCAAACCCAATCCAGTGCCCATACAGCAAACCAGGAGGCCCTTGCAAGTTAGGGAAAGCATAAGGGAAGTGTATATCTTTTATAGAAAAAAATACTTTCATATCATTTGATTCTTAAACTAATCAGTTTCCATTTTATAGATGAAAAAACTGAGACTCAGAGAAGGGGCTCAGTGTGACATAGCCAAGTAGTGGGGCTCATTTTTCTCAATATGTGCTGTTAAATAGTTATCTTATGCTATCTATTTAAGGCACTCAAATCTGGGTAACTGAATGTCTGTAATAAATCATTAATGAGTATACACTGTTCAATCATTAATTAACAATATATTAAGAGGAAAAGTATAAGAAACATGCTTTAATGTATCTAGATATACCAATAACATTAAATGCCTACTGATGCATGTTATTAATTAGCTGTTTAATTTCTTTTTCTATTAACATATTTGCAATTAATTGATTGCTAGTGATTGAATGGCACTAACTACCCAAATAGCATTAGGCAACATCTAGTTATATGAAAATATTTGACTGACCTACCTTAGTTGCCTTGAAGTAATGTTCATGATGGAAAAGAAATGGTCTGCCCTAGTTTCCCTTTTTTAATATGCCTAATGAAGAAAGAGTTTATTTATAAAGATAGTTTTGTATCTACTACATTTGTATTTGTATGTGAACAAAGATTTCTCATATTTTCTCCTTTTGGGTATTAGCTGAGGATGAACTTTAATGGGTAATTAATTTTAGTTTCAACATAAGCAACTATAGAACATCTTAAGAGAGTTGATTAGTTGTCCTATGAAATGTAGTATACATGTGTCTGTTACTAGAATATTTGGAAGGATCTCCACATGTTCCATATGCACCTTTCCATATTCTTGACATATGCTGCCATTATCGATATAATGTGAAGAATAAGTCATATTAAATATGCATGCATATTAGCTTGACTTTTATTCATATGACATCTTTCTTAAAATGTTATTAATGCTAACAACAGAAATATCAATTTGTATTTTTTGTATTTTTTTCTTGTGTTTTTATGTGAATTTGTTATTATAATACCTGGCATTTATGTAATGCTTACTTTGTGTCCAGCACTATGCTAAGATAAATATTATTGCCTCATTTTATCCTCAAAACAGCTCTGGGAAGTAAGTACTATTATTATCCCCATTTTATAGTTGAGGAAACTGAGGCAAACAGAGATTAAGTGACTTTCCCAGGGTCACATAGCTAGGAAGCATCTGGGGTTAAATTTGAACTCAGGTCTTCATGTCTTTAGGCCTAGTACTTGGGGCACATGGCACTATTTAGCTGCTATATGAACCAGTATTATAGGAATGGGGATCTTAAGATCTTCCCTGCCCCTAGGCCCTTTGATAGGCTTAAGTGACTCTGAGAACCTTCCTTGATTTGAAAATATACTCTGCCCCATAATAGGCTGAATGTGGTCACATGGTGCCTATGGCAGGAGGCTTGGTTTTCAGGAATGCCTACACCTTGATACTTTGTGATTGGGCAGTAGGTCAAGAGGGCTATGACATTCTCTGACCCTGATGTGAGACTTTGTTTTGGGGTTCACTTTGAGAAGAGTTGTGTGATTTGGCCAGACGAGACTCTGGGTAGCCATTGAGTCCCCAGCTTTGAAAACCCAGATATTGGTGTTTCCCTCTCTGGTAACTGTGACTAGGTAGGGATGTAAATGTCAAACAGTTGGAAGCCTGTCTGCTGATCTCTTTCTCTGTCTGCTCGTAACTTCTGCTTGTAACTTGTTTGTATTCTCTGAAGTTTGGGGTGCTGACTTTTTCCCCTGAACTAGGTAAATGATATGTGTTTGATTGATTAAAGCAAGATTGTTAACCCATTTTGTGTTGTTTTCCTTTAGAAAAGCAGATCTAAGAACCTGTGCCAGCAGCCATCCTGGGTATGCTAGGGTCCTTGCTGCTACAACCAGACAGTTTTTTCTTATGATGAAAAATAAATTATGCTAAATATTAAATTATTCTAATTAATATTATGAAAACTAATCTTAATAATTACATGGAAAAAGCTAAAATTAATTTATGTAAATAGTAGTAGGATTTAGTGGGTAAGTCCTGGGAGTGACTGAGGCAGATGGAACTTAAGTGACTTTCCAGGGTCACATAGCCATTAAGGGTCAAACAGTTTAAAAATAGATCATCCTAACTTGAAGACCAGTAGTGCTGCTGTGATATTTTTAAAAATATAAGTTCATCAGAGAATCACTACATACCCATTTTTTTTCCATTCCTCCTTGGTTTCTCCATAACATTTGATATTGTTCACCAACTGTTCCTACTGGATTTATGCTCTTTCTTATCTTGACTTCAGAAAACAAAGGAAATCATTCCATTCACTGGAATTTAACTACAAGGAGCCAGTGACTTAAATGTTTCTATGAAATAAGATTTTCTAGTGTCTAGCTACCTGATAGTAATAAGAGCCATATTCAAGGCTTTTTTGTTGCTGTTTGTTTGTTTTGTGAGCATATCTATAGACATACTGAAAATAGGACAGTCTGTGGTCCTGCCTCCAGGGTCTCTGAGTAAATTGTGAGAGAAAGATAAAATAAGAAATGGAAGCAAACCTGACTGGTTTGAGGTCAATGGCTGGGGGCTTAAAGATGCTTTTGTTTAAGTACCAAATCTCTCTTCAATCCTAAAAAGTTCCCCCCTCGACCCTTCTATCTAGGTATCTTCTATGGATCTCATCTCTACTTCAACTCCAGACTTTTTGTAAAAAAAAAAAAAAAGATCTCTTCCTGATTTCTCCATTTCCTCCAGTCCAGTCAATCTGTTATCTACCAACTTTCTCCAACCATTCTACTGAATAAGTTTTTTCTAGGCTCACTAAATGGTTCCATTCACTATGTAACCACTTTTTCCCCCTACTATTCTTCCCTGGATTCCCTGTAGCATTTGACATTGTTGACCACACATCCCTACTAGATAGATGCTCTTTCTAACCTTGACTTAAGAGATACCAAACCATTCAGTATTACCTTATAATTTTAAATGTCCCTTCTCTATATCCTTCTGACAAGACTTGAATGACCACCTACAGGTACATAATTTTTAGATATAGATCCCCAGATCATAATATTAGTTATCAAATCTAAATAGGCTAAATGTGCTTAAAACAGGCTAATTACACCTAAAAATCTAGGGATTTATTGGGATATGAGCTAAATATGAATCTGTAATATGATACAGGCTTCCCCTAGAAAAACTAGTATGTATTTTTTTGCAGGGGGGAAGGCAGAGCAATTGGGGTTAAGTGACTTGCCCATGGTCACACAGCTAGTAAGTGTTAAGTTTCTGAAGCCAGATATGAATTCAGGTCCTCCTGACTCCAGGGCCAGTGCTCTATTCACTGTGCCACCTAGCCACCCCAAATAAGTATGATTTTAGGCAACACTAAGAATCATAGAATGGGGGCAGCTGTGGGATAGTGGAGAGAGCACTGGCCCTGAAGTTAGGAGGACCTGAGTTCAAATTTGGCCTCTGACCAGACACTTGACACTTACTAGCTGTGTGACCCTGGACAAGTCACTTAACCCTAATTGCCTCACCAAAGAAAAATGAATTATAGAATCTCAAATCATCTCCACTAACCTGTCTCTGAATAAAATCCCCATATAATAGACTCAAAAATTGTTCTTCTGGTCTTTGCCTGAAGAGCTCTAGGATGATAAACTTACATTTCCTGAGTTACTCGATTCATCTTTTCCCACCTGGTTGACTTCTCTGAACTCTATCATGCCATCATCATCCAGCAAGAACCCCTTAACTCTGAAACTCATGCCTCAGTGCTTCCTGGCTCCTGGGATCCCTCCATCCCTCTGATTGGAGATGGTAGAAAGTAGATAGTGGGGGTCACCTCCAAGGTCCTTCATTTACAGTGGGCACTCAGGGCTGTCATCTCTTCATGTCCTACATGGCTGTACTTCTATGGATTTCATCATGAATGCCCTGAGTACCCTCCTTAAATGGGCCTGATAACCTATCTCTCTCTTGCCCTTTTAAGCTTCTTTTTACATATTGTCTTCATCCCCCATTAAATTGTAAGTTCTCTGAGGGCAGGGAGTCTCTGTCTTTTGCCTTCCTCTGTATCCCCAGTGCTTATCATAGTGCCTGGCACATAGTAAGTGCATAATAAATGCATAATAAATAATGACTGACTGATTTTTGAATAGTAACTGTCTCTGGGAAAATGATGATCCCATTTCACTCTGACCTGGTCAGATTATATTTGGAGTATTATGTTCAGTTATATTTTAGGAAGGACAGCAATGGAGAGCATCTAAGGAGGGCAACTGGGAAAGTAATTGCCATTGAATTCACAAAATGTGATAAATAAAGGAACTTAATGTGTTTAGCTTGAGGAAAAGAAGATGTGATTTTGGACACCAGAGCTGTCTTCAAGTGATGAGATGCAATCTCATGGAAGAAGAATTTGCTGAGAAACAGATTTAGACTTGATGTAAAGAAGCATTTCCAAATAAATAGAACTATGAAAAATGGAATGATATGTGTTGAGGGGTATTGGAATCTCCCCTCCCCCTGTCAGGGTCTTCAAGAAGAGGCTGGATGATTATAAGACCTCCTTAAAACCTTTCCAAATAAGATTTGGATATGCAAATTTGGATTTCCAACTGCCTACAGTCTGTCTTTACCTAAATATTCCATTCACCAGTACCTCAACTCGCACTCAAGAGTTGTATCTTTTCTCCCAAGCCTGTTCCTCATCAGTCTAACATCCAGGGTTTGAATCTTTTACTTGGTCCCCTTTATAACGTCTCATATTCCAATCTGTTATCAAACCTTAATCATTTCTCCTCTGCTAAATCTCTCATAACCATCTACTTCTTGTTCCCCTTTCATTATCACCTCCTTGGACTGTGAAAGTTGACCTCAGCATGTTTTCCCCACGGACATTCCTCTCCTTTTCCCTATGATCCTCCATAACTCTGCAAGCACTTAGTGCTTGGTACATAATAAGTGTTTAAGAAATACGTGTTGATTGATTGATGGCATAATTTTCCCTATGCATAAATTGATTGATATAATTTCCCTCTAGATACATAGCAAACAAGTTAATATTGGAGATATAATTTACTTTTCATTTTCATTAAAAGAAAATCTATCTGGTTCATATAGCATTAACAAATTCTTATTCACTTTCAATTGTCATGATGAAATCACACAAAATATGATTTTATATATGTGTGTATATATTATTAGTGTATATATACACATACAAAGGTATAGAGATTAAAAGAAAGAGATAGAGAGGAAGAAAGAGAAAGATTTAGAAAGGCTGAAAGAGG
This sequence comes from Gymnobelideus leadbeateri, assembly GCA_011680675.1. Lineage (NCBI taxonomy): Eukaryota > Metazoa > Chordata > Mammalia > Diprotodontia > Petauridae > Gymnobelideus > Gymnobelideus leadbeateri. The sequence goes on from WOXC01005433.1 coordinate 8,335, forward strand.
GAGATATTTTGAGAGACTGAGATCGAAAGCAAGAATGCCTGCTGAAATAAAGTTTAGATTCATTTGCTCAATATTCAAGGCTTTTCACAATCACACCCCACCCTACCTTTCTAGCTTTATCTTATGTTCCCAGTATATATGCTGTAGCCAAACTACTTGCTGCTCCCCCAAAACCTGGGTTTTCCTGTTACAGCTTCATGTCTTTGTAAATATTGGTCCCTATTTCTGAAAGAACTTCATCCCCTTTTTTACCTGACGAATTTCTCACCATTCTTTATCCAGTTCTTGATCTTTACTTCCTTTTTCTTTACTTTACTTGCTTTATTCAGTTCTTTGTGATGTTCCCCCATCATTAATGATCTCTCTCTCTCTCTCTCTCTCTCTCTCTCTCTCTCTCTCTCTCTCTCTCTCTCTCTCTCTCTCATTTCACATAGTACTTTGTACCAATTCTTTAATACCTTTATTACAAAATACTATGTATTATATCAGTGACTTATCTGTGCTCTGACTCACTCAAAACTAAGTAATCCAAGAGGGCTGGAAACATGCCTTATCTAAACTCTATATCTCCACTGGCACATAGCAAAGTGCTTTGGACAAAACATTGAAGGTGTTTTTGTTAAACTAGATTGAAATTCTGTATTTAGAGGACCACCAATCTTAAATTTTTTTTTCTTACAAAAGAAACCTGGTAGGGTCTTATCATCTCAATTTTACTCATTCAGTTCTTGCCATGGGTCATAAGAAGGTAAAAAAACCTGTCACATCTCATAGATGGCTCTATTAGAGGTTGGCAACAGGGAAGTCTAGATAAGAACAGAAAAACTGGCCAAACCAGTTTAGTAATTAAGAATTGACTGAATCCTCTTTATCAGTGCAATCTCTTGCATCTTAAGGACCACAAAGTCATTGACTTCCTTTTTATTATTTGTAAAACATTTTGAAACTCATGCTCACATACTTATTAGTTGGATTTCAGTAACTTTTTCAACCTAAAAATTAAGCATCATGTGCAGTTTGACATGTTACTTAACTTTACTTATTTTTGTTTGTTTTTTGCTTTTTGGAGGACAATTGGGGTTAAGTAACTTGCCCAAGGTCACACGGCTAGGTTTTTGTTTGTGTGTGCGTTAAGTGTCTGAGGTCGGATCCGAACTCAGGTCCTTCTGACTCCAGGGCTGATGCTCTACTCACTTCGCCACCTAGCTGCCCCACCTTTATTTAATTTTTAAAAGAGGGTGGGGTTCTTCTTTTGAAGGGAAGGAAAAAGAAACTACTGTTCACACTTTGAGGAGAGGGAAGTGGGGGAGGAGAGAAGAGACCTAGTGGGGATTAGAGAAAAGCATCGGTAAAAATAGATATTAGAAATAGCAGAAAGTTTCAAGGAGCTTGTTACTGCACATGGTGATAGTTATTGATTTCACTTTGCCCTGTATTTGAATAAGACAATTAAAATATTTTCCCCCACCTAGGGAAATAGCTATAGCACACTAGGTAAACAGACATTTCTAAAGAGTGCTTGTTTTACTTGTTGTCCACACCCATTAGCTTGTTGGTAAGAATCTGGCACTAATGAGGCCAAAATCACAGATTCGATCCTTGTAAAGGCCAATTAGCTTTTTCCAGAGAAAAACTCTGTTCCCAGGCAACAGGCTGCACCCTTAACCCCAGCTAGCTTCATCATTACTCACAAGCGGGATTCAGTGAGTTCAGTGCAGATGGTTCAGTGCAACCTACCACCACTACTGGGAAAAGAACTCAAAGCATGCATCCATCCTTCTGACGGCATGCCAGTAGTGCCCTCTTGCTATATGAAGACTGGCCCGTAAATTCTAAAATTGTCTGACTCTATCATAACATGAGGCCCAGAATTCTTGTTGAAACTTTGCCAAATTTAAATCATCTTTCTACCAACCCACTTCTCTTTGAATGACACTTACCTAGCAATAGGACAGATTTTCTTCATGCTAGAAGTTTTTAAAGGACTAAAGTCACCAGCCAAAATGGTCTAGGTGTGTGTGTGTGTGTGTTTGGGGAGTAGGGAATGAGGAGTAGAAGTGAGGATGTTGTATAATCTATAGAATAAGATGAACAATGGAACAAAAAGAGATTTGTTTTGCTTTTGCCAGGAAATAATAAAGAATGTATCTAAAACATGAACACCACTCAGATTATTGCCACAGGTATAAAATAACACAGTTTGAAATCTGTTAAACAAATAAAAAATCGTCTGAAAAGAAACAAACCAGGTGAAAAGAGCAGTAAACACCAAATACTTCCTAGAAATTCCTTATAAGTATACAGAATATTCTGTTTCAATTGCAAAATTGTGTCACCCATAAATTGTCTCCTGGATCCTAAAGGATTTCTTTGCTATGTAGACATAATTATATCATCAGCCGTTATAAAGAGCATTAGGGTCTTTTGGAAAAAACAAGTCTCTCATTTATAATAGGCTAAGTTTAGAAACTTCTCCCACTGCACGTAGGTGCTACCTTTGGGCTTAGGCTCACGCAAGAACATCTACTGTGACTCCAAAGGTCACCTTAATTCTTTAGATTATGTGTTTGGCCCTCAGCCAAACTCTGAATTTCTTGCTTTGCTTAGTTGCTTAATTAAAAACACCTGTTCCATGCAGAACTTTCTATGGTTTCATTGGTTTTTTTTTTTCTTTTCCAACTAGTAAAAAAATGGAAGTGTATGCAAAGGAGGAGCACAAGATGAAGGGGAAATTTTAAAACATTCCTAAAAAATGTGTCACCTCCTTCCACCCTTTCTCCTTGCATATAAAACATGTCCATCAGGAGAAAACTCTGTGGCTACTTCAAAAGGCATTAATTAAACATTACAGGGAGTAGGAGGAAAGACCTATGTCTTCTTTGTGGGAGCAAAGACTATGTTCAGACATCATTAGTATTTCTTCCCACTTGAGAAAATGGTCCATTTTGCAAAGATGTTAGATTTAAACCCCTTTTCAATGGAGCAAATAAGAGGGAGACTTTTTCGCTTTATCTCCTTGCAAAGACACTTAGCAAGCCCACGTCAATCATGCCATTTATAATACAAATGGATATGAATGCCCTAAACAGTGCTGTTGTCTTTCCACCTTCTATTTTAGTAGCTAAGTAGGATCATAAATATTGAATTATGAAACTCAAGGATCCTGAAAATCAGTAGCTACACTTAAGACATTATTTCCACATCATTTTTCCCCTCTGCTACCTTCCCCAGTAACTGTCAGTAGTTTAAAAGGCTGCATCTGAATGCTCATGTTTTTGCCGATTAAATAACTTAATTTATTAGCTCCTAATGAATGAATTTAAAGCCTATCTTTCCACACCCAACATTTCTATGGGCAGCTTGATTTAGCCATATTAAGTATACAACCCTTCATTGTCTTCATATACGACTAAACCACATTCTACTCACAGGAATATTTTACTTATATTAATTGATTTACCAGAGCCTCTTGATTTGAGAAAGGGTCGGGACTAACTGCATTTCCCCAAAGAAAATCGAGCGATTCTCTTATTCACAGAGCTGGGGGCACTGTGAGTGTGTATGAGTGTGTGTGTGTGTGTGTGTGTGTGTGTGTGTGTGTTTTCCTTCCAAATTCACAAGAAATCATATGCAGTAAAGGGTGCTTGTCAAGGAAAATGTCAACCAAGTTTAAAAAGAATAGACTGAGAAAAACTAAAAAGTAAATTATTTAAGTGGAGTTGTAGTGAAAGCTTGAAAGAATTCTGTTTGGAGGGTTTCTTTGCTTCATTCTGCCAATGGAAGGGAAACTCAGAATTTCTCACTAGTGAGGCTCTGTCATAACTAGGGCTGACAGTTCACATTGAAAATTCTGTTTTCTTCCTTCCCAGGAAAGCAAGTCAAAGTTAAGCCAACAAACTGTTGTTGGCAAGTGCCTTACCTTTGTTTCCTGTTCTTTAAATTAACCATTTGGGGTTTCTAGGTTACTTTGTGAATGGGTTTCTAGAACTGAGGACCTCAGTTTTTCAGTGGGTCTTAAAATGTTTGGCAGAAAGGAAAGTGTAGGCCTTTTTGTGGCAAATAGTTTGGTTAGATGAACATAGAATTCTGGATCATAAGAACGGATCAAGGTAGTGATGGATAGAAGAAGAACACAGAGAAACTTCTTGGCCAGTCACTGATCAAATATAGTGATAGATTTGTTGGGCTTTTTTTTTCTTTTTTTTTTGTGAAATGTGAGTGACAATGGAACTTGGCAATGAGAGGTCTGAGACTAGGTATTCATTCTATAGTTTACTAGAGGATTTATTCCATTCAAAATAATCCTATTATTTTTAACACACGGATAATTGTTGAGTGTGTAAAACCACATGTGTATAGGTTTTGCCATTATGGAAACACCAAGTAACAAAGTTTTGGGGTTTTTTTAGTTTTTTTTTTTTAATTGCCTTGCTGGTTAGTGGCGTGACCCAGTTGATATGTCATTTTGACTTTATCTCAGCATATAATCTTACTACAGAAATAGTATAGAAAGGCTTTCAGAAAACCTAATAATAGTATTATGGATTTATAGCTGGAAAGGGTCTTAGAGATTATCTAACTTTAACCCCTCATTTTACATTTGAGGAAACTTAGGCCCAGAGAGATTCTTTGATTTGCACAAGTCATAGAATTGGCAAAACCAAGTGTCAAACACTAATCCTCTGACTAAGCTAATACAAAAATCTAACCTTCCTACAAGATTCAATCACACTGAATTTGGCAAATATTTGTATTGGGGAGTGACTATTCACAGGAATGCTTGACTTTACAAAAGGATTTACTAGAGGATTCCTTTAAACAACAAGCTTCTCTGGTGCAGCACACAGTAGGTTCTTGCTTTTTTGTTTTTTGTTTTTTTTTTTTGCTTTTTGGAGGGCAATTGGGGTTAAGTAACTTGCCCAAGGTCACACGACTAGGTTTTTGTTTGTGTGTGTGTTAAGTGTCTGAGGCCGGATCCGAACTCAGGTCCTTCTGACTCCAGGGCCAGTGCTCTACTCACTGCGCCACCTAGCCGCCCCAACACAGTAGGTTCTTAATCAATGCTTCATGGATCAGCTTAGATAGCTTTGCATTAACATGAATCGATTTACAAATTTCTGATTTAACATAATTTTTCAGGGTAACATCTATTATATGAAGCAAGATACACCTGTATTTAATATCAAGCTTCAAAGCATTTGGAAACATTCTACCAATTTTATTATAATTTAGTACAGGGCAGGGGGATAGAGGAAACTGTGCATGCTATCTGTAGACTGTGTAACTGAATGAGGTAGGTAAATGTATACAACGAGAGTGCATTAGCTGTATATTTGTTTAGCTAGGTATCTTTATGGGTGTCCACCATAACCCTACACAGACACATGACTATGTTCTTCCCCTAATTGACTTATCGGTATCTACTACAGCGTGTGCAAGGCCAGTTCATTAAGGTTAATTTGTTCAAAAATATTAGAATCATTAATTTCTGGCTCCTAGCTAATGGTGGTTCTCAGCCAGTGTCTTGTTTCATCATTAGTGTCAGTAAGATTATAACTCACACCCAACTGTTTTTACACGATCTAATAGAATCAATTGATGCCATGGTTGACAAGATGCTGGTTTGCATTTTGTCATCTCGCTAATGTACATGGCTTAAAGGCATTGGCATCCATAATGTGGGGCAGTTTCGTAGGAGGCTGGAATAGGCTGAAGCTGCAAGGGCCATTTTCATAAAATATTAATGAAATTGAAAAATACACTGGGGTTGAAGGCTTGTCTGCTAAATGTAAGGTAAAATCTATTCTGCTCTGCTTTCTGATGACTGTAATTAGCAGCCCTAATTAAAAATTCAAACCTTGTGTATATTTGAAAGCATGAATCTTAGCTCTCATCGTGTTTATTTCCTTTACAAAGTATTTTATTTTACAACACTAATTGAACAGGATCCTTCCTAGTCTGACAGCCACAGCTGGCTGGAGCCAGTTTATGTTTCCAGTCTCTCTAGACTACTTCCTTTTGTAAGCAATAAAACATCTTTAAAAAACATGTATATGCTCTCTATGAGCCATTAACTCTGTGTCATCCAGCACCGGGCTGGCCCTCTCCCTCCTCATTGTTGTTTTCTTCACTTAAATGTGACCTCTTTGAAGAGGCTGCTTTTTTCTGATCTTCAATATTTAATGTGGATTTACTTACATTAAATGACCACCTTTCTAAAGGAGCATGGGCCCACTTCTGACATTATTTATGAACCGTGTGCATGGTGCAAAAATATGGAAGGAATTGCCCCCTGAATATCTATTAGTTCCGGTAGAAAAAAAATTACTTTTTATCATCACTTTGTGGAGTTATTTTGAAATTGGTGGTCAAGATGTTGAAGTTTCACTAGGGAACGTGTGACAGCAACCAAAGTCCAAATTGATTATAATCACATTACATAGTGAGAAGTAGAGACAAGCAGTGAAAGTAAGGGTGGAGGGTAGGACCCAGCTCTTCATATATGAATGAACAAATGTCTTTTTCCAACTCTTTTCCATGACCAAAAGTATCAGACATCACCCTAATAACCAGCATTTGCCTGACAAAAAAGAAAGGAACACTTGAGTTCTCTGGTTGGAAATAGTCACCAGAAGATGCAGCCTGCCGTTTGTTTATTTGGCCAAATAGCACACCTAGTTTTCACAGGTTGTTCAAACCATGAACAAAGAGGGAAATGAATTAGAAATGAACACACCTAGAGCATATGGAAAGAGTATGTCACCTTAGTCATTTAGATAACTGAATTTGGAACAAGAAGATTTAGGTTTGAATCCTGACCCTGACAACTACTATTCTTAAGAAAGTCATTCTAACCTCTCTGAGTTTCAATTGTATCATCTGCAAAATAAAGGGATAATACTAAATAATATGATCATTTTAGGTGCTAAAACCTATGAGCCTATGATTCTGTTCACAAAACAAAACAAAGTCAATGCTTCTTAAAACAAAATAAAAAAATAAAAGGTGAGGGATTGGTGGGAGGAAGGTGTCACCCTCTGTTCCTCACTCTCTCTCTCCCCACCATATCCAATCAGTTGCCAAGGTCTGTTGATTTCAAAGTCATAGCATCTCTCATATATTCTTTCTTCTGACATTGCCATCACCGTGGTAAAGAACTTTGCCATCTTACTCCTGAATGTTGCAATTGCCTAATGATTGGTTTCTTTATCTCAAGTCTCTTCTCACTGAATTCCATTCTCCACTCAACTGTCAAAATGTTCTACCTAAAGCATAGGTATGACCATGTCACAATTCTGCTCAATAAACTCCAGTGCTTCTCTCTACCTCCCAGGATCAAATATAAAATCATCTTGGTGTTCATGACCATAGCCTCCCTATCTTTCTAGTATTCTTATACCTAACACCATATACGATCTAGTACAGTATACTGGCTTCCTTGTTGTTCCTAGCACAAGATGCTACATTACCAGTCACTTTTACTGATTGTCTCTACGCTTGCATTTGGTTAGATCTCCCTACCCTTCTTTGCCTCCTTGCTTCCTTCAAGTCTGAACTAAAGTCCTACCTTCTAGAGGAAGTTTTTTTCAATCTCTCATGATTCTAGGACTCTCTCTGAGATTATCTCCAATTTATTATGTATATACCTTGACTACACAGGCATACCTAGGAGATAATTATGTTTGGTTCCAGACCACCACAGTAAAGCACATATAAAGCAAGTTGCATGAATTTTTTGGTTTCCCAATGCATATAAAAATTACGTTTATTGCTATGCTGCAGTTAATTAAATGTGTAATAGTATTATGTCTCAAAAAAAACATTGTACATTTTTAATTAAAAGTACTTTATTGGGGCAGCTAGGTGGTGCAGTGAATAGAGCACCAGCCCTGGAGTCAGGAGGACCTGAGTTCAAATCTGACCTCAGACACTTAACACAAAAAACCAGTTGTGTGACTTTGGGCAAGTCACTTAACCCTGCCTTCCCCCTCAAAAAAAAAAAACAATCATAAATGAGTACTTTATTGCTAAAAAATGCTAATGATCATCTGAGCCTTTAGCAAGTTATAATCTTATTGCTGGTAGACGGTCTTGCCTTAGTGCTGATGGCTGTTGACCCATCAGGCTGGTTGTTCCTGAAGGTTGGAATGGCTGTGGCAATTTCTTAAAATAAGACAACAATGAAATTTGCCATAGAAATTGACTATTCTTTTCACTTGAACACTTAGAGGCCATTGTAGGGTTATTTACTGGGCTAATTGCAATATTAGTATGTTTCAGGGAAAATTAAGTCTAGAGGAGAGAGAGAGGGGAAATAGCCAGTCACTGGGGCAGTCAAAACACATACAACATTTATCTATTAAGGCAGCAGTTTTTTGTGCCTCAAAACAATTACAATGTTTTGTTTTACAAATACAATAGCAATGTCAAAGATCACTGATCACAGATCACCATAACAGATATAATAATAATGAAAAAGTTTGAAATATTGAATTGCCAAAATGTGATACAGAGACATGATAGGAGCATATACTGTTGAAAAAATGGTATTGATAGACTTGCTCAATGCAATTTGTAAAATTTGTAAAAAATTGAATAAAGCAAGGTACAATAAAGCAAGCTATTTCTCTACATAGTTATTTTCATGGTGTCTCCCACATTAAACTACTTGAGCTTAGGACCTTTCTTTTGATTTTCTTTATATACGCAGTGATTAGTAGAGTGCTTGGCATACAGAAGCTGTCTAAATAAAGGTGCTAGTTTTTTTCCTTTTATATTCTAAAAAGATTCTGGGATCATTTTCCTAGATTCTATTATTCTAGATATTTTGCTGGAATCCCAACATAATCAAAGTTTGGTTTCATTTGGCAATTGAGATTATAATAACTCATATCTTAATCCCTGTGTTTTTAATGATTAAAGGTCAATCATAAGATACTCTAAATGAACAAATAAGCAACACTGTTTCATGGGAAAAGGTTAATGGCCCTATTAAAGACCAATATTGGTAATGAAAATAGTTTATTCTCTATAACTTCATACCACTTACCTTATAGGATCCTTTAAGTCACTGCCTAAGGCCTAGGATCTGTATTTGTTGCATATAGAGATTTCTTACTGAAGGAAATGAAAGGAGTGTGTGTGTGTGTGTGTGTGTGTGTGTGTGTGTGTGTGTGTGTGTGTGTGTGTGTGTTTTCTGAGGTAAGGATTATTGAGCATGAGGCTATTAGGAGGATGTGAAGCCTGCAAATATTTTGTTTGGATCGCTCATCTCAGTAGATAAATGTCACTTATTCCTCTTCCCACAAATACACTTTTCCCTTTGATTGCTGAACCTGATGCTTCCTGCATTGTGGAAGGGGTAGAAGAGTGAAAAGGAATATTTATTTCAGCTTTGTTTGTGTAGAGATGTAAACATTTAGTGCCTCCTCTCTCCTTCCTTTCCAAAGGAAAATGTCCAGGAAGGGCCAGGGTTGAGTAAGATACTTACCTAGGAACAGCCTTCAAGATGGGAGACTCCTTGGGGGTTCACAAAGACTTTGCCTCTTTTTCAATCCTGGGACACAGTAGGCATTTAATAAATACTTACTGACTTATAATAAGCACTAAATACTTATTATATGTTCTTTGGTTACAAAGAGTGATCACTGAAGGGTTAAAGATACCCAGGCTTAGCTAATCAATGTATGACTTAGTGTCAGTGATCTAGTCTACTAGCAAAGCCCATACTTAAGAGTGGGAGAAGAACCAAAGTGAAACTTCTCTTTTTCAGTGCCAGGAAACTGAAAGTGAGCACCTGCTCAGAAGCAAAAGTTGGGGAATGAGAGGAGTCCATCCCTTTAATTTCCTCCCCAATAGTACCACAAAGGGTCACTTACTAAAATGCTAATTATACTTGTATACTAATGTAGTGTTACTGGTACATTACATCCTGTCTTTGCACCTTTACCCTGGCTGTTCCCCACACCTATAATGCATTTCCTTCTTACCCTTATCTCTTAGAAGGGCTTGCTTGCTCCAGAACCTAGTTCAAGTGCTGCTTCTTCCATGGGGCCTTTACTGATAATCATCCACAAAAATTACGTTGTATATACTATGCACATTCCAATGTATACAATACTTGCTATTTTTCCTAATAGAATGTTAGTTCCTTGAAGGCAAGGATGACTTCATTTTCCTCTCTACCAGAATTGAATTACCTAAGAGATATTAGGCACAATAAATACTTGGTGATTGATTGGTTGTATTTAATACTTGTATTTAATAATATGTTTAAAGTTGACCAAAAAGCAGGCTACTACTTTTTCCTTAACAAGTGGGGTTGAAATACCAGTAAATCACAGTTCTTCTGTGTTTATTGATATTGATACATTGTGGATGTTCACTATGGTGACTGTTAACAAGACCTGATCTCCTTGGGGTCCTATCTCCTAGCTCCTGGTCATAACAATAGCCGTGTTTAAAATAAACTACTTTCAGGGGTGGCTAGGTGGTGCAGTGAGTAGAGCGCCAGCCCTGGAGTCAGAAGGACCTGAGTTCAGATACGGCCTCAGACACTTACACACAAACAAAAACCTAGCCGTGTGACCTTGTGCAAGTTACTTAACCCCAATTGCCCTCCAAAAAGCAAATAAATAAATAAATAAAATAAACTAAAATAAAATAAAATAAGCTACTTTCCTCTTATTGTTTTACCACACTTTAGATAAATGGGCTGGTTCCTTTTCCTGGACTTTGTCATTTATATTTCATTTTTTCAAACTACCTCTGCAATACAATTCAGACTTTGGTTTGTCATCAACTTATTTCTGGCAGATTTGACCATGTAGTACCTCTCTGTGGCATACAAGTGAGTTTGTAAGGCAGGTCCTTCCATCTTGAAAAGACTTTGAGGGTAGACCTGGTCCTGATCTGAAGGACATTTCAGTGTGGAACGTCTTATTGCCAAAGTTGTTAATCAGTCAATTTGTTTTTTATTTTTGGCCACAGAAGACAGCTGATTGAGGTATGATGGGGGTATGATTGCACAGATAAGAGGCACTACCCACAACAAGGAAATCATGGCTATAGAAGTATGATTAGACAGCCCACACGGTGGGCTGCATTATCTTCCTTCTAACTTTCTGGACGATTTGCCTGTGGTGCTTGATACATAAATGCATATTTCCCTAGCGTCAAGGACAGATGATTTATTTTAAGACTTGAACATATTTTAATCTATTTGCATTTATTAAACACCTACTGTATGTCACTACTAAGCCTTGGGGATACAAAAATGAAGTAGTTCTTGCCCTTAAGGAACTTACATTTCTTTCAGGAGACAGCAGTGTGCCAGCTGATCTTTGAATTGCCATATCATTCATTTGAAGGCCCTATCCCTAAGACAGTCATGAGTGTGAAACATTCAAGATTTTCCATAGACATTATTAACCAGGATTCTTTTAAAGTTATTTAAATGAGAAATAGTCCCCTAAACAACTTCTGTTTGGTGCTGGCAGTGAACCAAATCTAGGGTTGTTCTGTCAAAGGCTGTGCTGCTCACATAGAACAGGCTCACTTTGTCAGATGAAAGAGGGAGAAATAGGAGAAAATGCTTCTGAGTTAAATCAGAGAACAGTTCTGGGAGGTACAGGGAAGGGAGAAGGACTTCACCTTTAGTTCTTGGAGAATTGGAAGTTAGTGCTTCCAGACTATATGAGTTTGATGCAATCTCTCTCTCCCTCCTGGAGTCAGAAATATCTGAGTTCAAATCCGTCTCAGATATTTATTAGTAATGTGGTCAAATCACTTAACCCTATTTGCCTCAGTTCCCTCATCTGTAAAATGAGCTAGAGAAGGAAATGACAAACCGCTCTAATATCTTTGTCAAGAAAACCCCACATGGGGTCTTGAAGAGTCAGCACAACTGAAACAGCAACAATATAAGATAAGCCCAGTGCAGAAAAAGTAGGAAGGGGATAAAGAAAGCTAGTAGAAGCCTTTCATTTGATCTCATGGAGTTAGGAAGGAGGCAAGGTCAGTAGGAAAAATTTCAGAGTAGGAGAAGTTTGTCTGTGATGCCTTCCCATCTTCCATTTTTCACCCTTCTTCAATATCCCATAGACCCTTTCATCCTTTTGTACTTATCCCCTGCCCTTATGCCACTTTCTAGCTACTGAAAGCCTGCTTTCCTTCAAAATGTCCTAGGCCTCTCAAAGCATTCTCTCAATTACCTCTGCCTTCCTATGCTAAAATGCCTGTTTCCTTCTTGGGGACACATAAGGGATAGCACAACCATTCAAAAAGGCAATAATCTCTCTCTCTCTCTTTATCTCTCTCCCTCCCTCCCTCCCTCCTTCCTTCTCTCTTTCTCTCTCTTTCTCTCTCTCTCTAACTCTCTCTGTCTCTCTCTCTCTGTCTCTCTGTCTCTCTGTCTCTCTCTCTCTCTGTCTCTCTCTCTCTCTCTCTGTCTCTCTCTCTCTCTCTCTCACACACACACACACACACACACACACACACACACACACACACACACAAACATTTGTGGACCTGCTAAGGTGCAATTCTTCTAGGTTCCTTGCCTACTTTCCACTGGGTATGCACTATGAGCAAGGGTTTATTGGTATGTTTTCCTTAAGTAATTCACACAGTAACCCTATTGACCAGATAATTCACACTGCTGTCCCATTGATAAAGAGTAGCTAGAAGAAGCTGGGCAGGACCTTGGATGAGAGCTATATACTAGGCACAATTCAGTGCACTATTATTGTTGTATTATTTATTCTTTATATAGGGCATTCCTTCTGAGCTGCCCAAAGTACTTTCCTGTACACTAAATAAATGATTAACCCTCAGAACCCTGCTATGAGGAAAGGAGATATGCAAAGGAGATGAGAAGATAAGGAGAAAATTAAATCCCACATGTGGAAAAAAATACATCAAAAGTGGCTAAGAGAGTACTTTCTGGGTCTAAAGGCAAGCATTGGGAAAGGGAAATGCCACCCCTCAGCTACACTACCTTGGGACCCCACAATGTTGCTTAAAACACTTTTCTTTTTTTTTTAAACAAATACTTTATTAACTTCTGTTTTACATCATTCATTTCCGCCAGATTTTGAGTTACAATCATTTTCCCCCCGTTATTCCCCTACCCAACCTCCCAGAATAGCAGTCCCACAAGATAGTGCTTCCTCCAATCTGCTCTCTCCCATACCTTCTCCCATACCCCCTTCAACTTTTCCATTAGAGGAAGGTGAATCTTTGTGTCCCAATGCCTTCACATCTTATCTCCCAATTACAAGCAAAAGGGTATTAATAATAGTATTTATATATTTGAAACATTTAATGTTAAGACCTCGAATTTCAGATCTATTTCCTTCCTTGTCACCCATTCCCTCTGGGGAGATAAGTAATTCAGTATATGTTGTACATGTCTAGCTATGCAAAACATTATCATAGTAGATATATTGTACAAGGCTGCTTATAATTCCCTCCCACTCATCCCACCCCCCCACCTGGTCCATTCCCTACCTGATCCTGTCCCTCTTCTATAGTGGTTACTTCCAACCTCCCCTCCCCCCAAGGATGCCCTCCCATCCATCATCCCTCCTCTCATCCCTCTTCCCCCTATTCTGCTGCAGGGTGAGATATCCCATTTAGTATGTATGTCATTCTCTCCCTGAACCAAATTCAATGAGAATGTGGTTTTGCTTTTTTTGCTTACCTATTCTCCGCCTCCCTTGCAACCACTTCCCCTTGCTTCTTCTACATGAGATAGTTTACCCTACCCTGTCTCTCCCCATCTCCTCTTGCCACTTTCCTCTCTCACCTCATAATTTCATCCCTTGAGTGTTCTCCCTTCCCAACAAATTCAACCTATGCCCTCTATCCATATATAACTGTAACCATATACACACACATTCACATATGTATTCATATGACCACACACCCTTCTTCCATTATTTTCATAGTGAGAAAGATATCATCAGTCACAGTTATTGCTTTTCCATATAGGAATGTAAATAGTTCAACTTTGATAAGTTCCTTTTGATTTCTTTTCCCTGATTGCCTTCTCAGGCATCTCTTCCTTCTTGTGTCTGGATGTCAAATTTTCTATTCAATTCTGGTTTTTTCCTCAAGAATGCTTGAAAGTCCTCTATTCCACTGAATGACCATATTTTCCCCCGAAACAAAATACTCAGTTTTGCTGGGTAGGTGACCCTTGGGTTCATTCCCAGTTCTTTTGCCCTCTGGAATATCATATTCCATGCCCTTCAATCCCTCAGTGTAGAAGCTGCCAGGTCCTGGGCTATTCTGATTGTGTTTCCACAATATTGAAATTGTTTCTTCCTGGCTGCTTGGAGTATTTTCTCCTTGATCTGGGGACTCTGGAAACTGGCTACAATATTCCTAGGAGTTTTCTTTTTGGGATCTTTTTCAGGAGGTGATCGGTGGATTCTTTCAACCTCTATTGTGCCCACTGGGTCTAAAGCATCAGGGTAATTTTCCTTGAGAATTTCTTGAAGGGTGATTTCTAGGTTCTTTCTTTGATCATGGCTTTTGGGTAGTCCAATAATTTTTAAATTGTCTCTCCTGGATCTATTTTCCAGGTCAGTGGTTTTTCCCATGAGATATTTCACATTGCCTTCTAATCTTTCATTTGTTTGGATCTGCTTAACAGCATCTTGATTTCTCATAAAGTCACTAGCTTCCATTTGCTCCAGTCTAACTCTGAAGGAATGAATCTCCTCAGTGAACATTTGAGATTCTTTTTCCATCTGGCAAATTCGACTTTTTAAGGCATTCTTCTCCTCATTGCCCTTTTAGGCCTCCTTTGCCATTTGAGTTAGTCTATTTTTTAAGGTGTTGTTTTCCTCAGTCAGGCTGTTGACCCTCATTTCATACTTTTCCTGCATCCTTCTCATTTCTCTTTCCAATTTTCCTCCACTTCTCTTATTTGATTTTTAAAGTCCTTCTTAAGGTCCTCTATGGCCTGCAACCCGCTCATGTTTTCCCCTGGGGCTTTTGGAGCAGGACTTCTGACCTCACAGTCCTTTTCCCGCTCTATGCCCCCAAAATAGGAGTCTAGGGTTGCATTTTTCTATTTCCTTTGCCTTGGCATGTTGCCACTTAATTACTTGACTTTTGGGCTTGTTGCCACACTATGGCTTTAAGGCCAGATAGAGGAATATTCGTCCCGAACGTGTTGGGGGCAACTTCTGTTTCTGGCAAGCTGTAAACCCACCCACGACTTCCACCCTAGATCACAATTCGGATCCAGGGAGTTTAAAGCAAGAACGATTACCCCCCAAGACTGATCACTGGATCTCCCTACAATTCACAGGCCAGGAGCTGGAGCTGCCTCTGAAAACTACAAAATGGTGTGTCTCCTCAGCAGCTTCTAGCCCCCAGGGGAGGGAGATGACACATTCCCTAAATACTGGTCCCAAAGTCCATAGGACACTAACCTCTTACTTTGTCCTAGGCATGTCTATGTTGATAATTCTGGAGTCGCCACAGCTGCTGGTGTTCTGGGGTCTCTCCAGCCGGCTGCTGACCCTGCCGCCCTGGGGCTAAAACCGAGACTCAGGCGCTCTGCTGTGCTTGGCTCTCTGCGTTCTGTGTGCTGCCGGCTCCCAGACCGCTGCGTTGGTCCTTCCTGCAGGGCTGCTGGGCTGTCCTCAGTGGGAGGTTAGCTTCTCTGTGTCGTTCTGTGGGTGCTGGGGCTCCAGAAGTTGTTCAGAGTTCCCTTTTACATAGTTTGGGGGGCATCTGGGGGCAGAGTGGCTTGGATGAGCTGTTTCTACTCCACCATCTTGGCTCCACCCCTCTTAAAACACTTTTCAATACAAATTAGGTTTCTTGCCACTACTTGGTTCAGGAGAATAGATGGTACTCTGTTAATAGTTGCATTCAAAAGTAGCTTAAGTAGATTTTCTAGGCCTTTAAAATAGGTCTAATTTTAATGATATGACCATCATAGTACCCCTTTATATTCAGCCAAATAAAGCTGTCATGATGGTTAAAGGCTCTCAAGACAGGGTCTTGATTATTCTAGAGTTTAGGGTTATCTTGTTTTGGGGTCCAGAGATATGGGGTCTCTTTACCTCTAAAAACAAGGGGCTCTCAGCTTATTTTCCTTTGGATCCAGAAATCCATTCCTTCCATGGCAAGGTTCAGTAAAAGGAAAAAAATGTTAAAACAGATCCATGGGAGCCTGCCAGAGCTATTGATACACATTGATGATATACAATATATTAGCCCTATCCTCTTTCAATGGCAGGAAGAAAGGTACTACAGCCTCATTCTTCAATTCCCCGCTCATGACTAAGGATGGATGCTCCAGCCCATTGATTTGTGGAGCCAAATAAGAAAGTCTGAGGATGCATCCTTTTAAGTCCTATGGAGAAAGACGTACAATCCATCCCCTCCTCTTGTCCTGTTCCCTCTGACAGGCTGTAGCCTGCTTACTAGTAGACCAAATTCACAAAACCTCCCTGGGACTCAGTTTACTCAATTGTAAAAATTGTGGGATCTAGATTCAATGACCTTAAGGGTCCTTTCAATCTCTAAATTGATTACCCTATAACCAACTACTAATAGTATTGCTTACTAGCCTGCTTTTTAGGGTGTTCTGATCTCCCTCATTCTGCCTGCCCAGACTCTATTTTGTTAGAAAGAACCAT
The DNA here is from genome assembly GCA_011680675.1 of Gymnobelideus leadbeateri. Classification (NCBI taxonomy): domain Eukaryota; kingdom Metazoa; phylum Chordata; class Mammalia; order Diprotodontia; family Petauridae; genus Gymnobelideus; species Gymnobelideus leadbeateri. The sequence continues at coordinate 24,999 of WOXC01005433.1, forward strand.
CAGGTTATTCTAGTTTTTTAATATTTCCTTAGTCCTCCCAAAGAACTTCTTTCTGGGTCCTTTTTTGTCACTTTTTGCCTTGTTCAGCTAATTTTGCTTGATAAGAGATTTGATTATAATAATCCTTACCATATCATTTAGCTAATGACACTTCTATATTCTCATCAACATCCTCTAAGACCAATTAAACTCCAGAATAATCCGAAGGATTCCGTTTAGAAGCTGCTTTTAGACTGTCCTCTTGCTTGGGGACTATTAATATGTTGTCCTCTCAAAAACTGACATTCCCATAAAATTGTTATAGCCACAGATCATAATTGTTATAGCCACAGATGATAAAATCAAATTTGTTCACTTTGCAGATAGAGAAACTGAGGCCTAGAAAGGCTAGGGTACATTCCCAAGGACACATAGCTTATAAATGGCAGACATAGGTCTAGAACTCTGGTTGCCTAAACCCCAGACCACTGTTCTTTCTACTAAAATGTTCTCATCCCCTTTCATTGTGTGAGTGCAACATTAATTGGTAGGGATATGCAATCACATATGCATATAAAATAAATGTCAGCTCTATCGCTGTTTTGGTGGAAATCTTGCTTAGAAATGAAAATCTTTCACTAACTGGCATTTTCAGGAGGTAAGTCTATAAGATGTATCTAAAATCATTCCTTTGGAGGTTCACCAGAATAACTAAGAGTGAAAGTCCAGTCACTTATGGGTTCAAAGATAGCTACATTTCTCTTCATTTGTTTATCTGAATAATATAACGTTGCTTTTGCAATTGTGAGCAAATTAAATATAATGTCTACTCTTCATACACAGAAAATATAGTGTAGGACTGAGTCAGAAAAAATGTGGGTTTGAAGCATGCCCGACATTAACTTTGTGGCTAGGATCAGCTGCCTAAGCTCAAAGCCTAAGTTTTCTCGCTTGTGAAACGGAGATAATAATAATTGTTTTGTTATGAGTAAGATAATGCATAAATGGCCGTCTATAAACCTTAATATGCAATAAGTGACATAGTGGTTAAAGTGTAGAGTTGAAATCAGGAAAATCTGAGTTCAAATCCTGCCTTAGACATTTTCTACTTAGCTGTGTGGCCTTGGGCAAGTCCCTTAACCTCCCTCAGCATCAATTTCCTCATGTGATAAATGAGAATAATTATATAATGATAAGACCTACTTCACAGATTGTTGTGAGGCTCAAATGAGATGATATGAATAGTACTTTATAAACCTTAAAACACTATATAAATGCTAGCTATTATTATTATGTCAGTTTTTACTTATGATAACTAATAGTCATATTGAAGCTTAAAGGTTTACAGAGAGCTGTCTTCTCTACCATCCTATGCAGTATGAAATGCAAATATGAATATCCCCATTTTATAGATAAAGAAACTGAGACTCAGTTAAGGGATTAAGCAGCAAAACTGAGATTCATGCCCACATCTTTTGACTTCAAGATGAGGTCTCATCCTGCTATAATTCACTGTGTTTATCTGCATGGTCTAGTAAATTTATATGAGGTGAAAATAATCAGCATTTATATAAATAAGACTATAAGTTTGGCCAAGTTTCTTTCAGGTATAGTCTCATCATTTCATCCTCACCACAACCCTCTGAAGTGGTTACCCATTTTACAGATGAGGGGGAAAAATGGAACTGGGAGGCTAATTCGACAGGTTGTAATAACATGAGTGACATACAAAGTTCCATGTGAATTCTGATAATGAAAAAATCATTTCTGACTGAAGAGATCAAGGAAGGCTTTATGAATATGTGGCGCTTGAAGGAGATTCTGAAGGAAGAGTAGGATTTCAACAATTAGAGATGGAAAAGAGAGAAATCTGTGTATAGGTATGTTGTAGGATCAAAAGTCTAGATGTTAGAAATTGTTGTTACTCTTGTTCAGTCATTTCAGTTATGTCCAACCCTTCACGACCCCACTTGGAGTTTTCTTGGCAAAGATACTAGAGTACATTACCATTGCCTTCTCCAACTCATTTTACAGATGAGGAGATTGAGGCAAAGCAAGTTAAATGACTTGCCCAGGATCATACAGCTAGTAAGAGTCTAAGGCCAGATTTGAATTCACCAAGATGAGTCTTCCTGAATCCAGGCCTGGCACCCTATTCGCTCTCCTACTTAGCTGCCCCAGATGTCAGAAAATAAAACCTATAGAAGGATGGCAAATAGTTAAATTTGGCTAGAGTATAGAGTGTAAAGAAGGGAGTACTATTATATGAAACTGGAAAAAAGATGACACCAAAATGTGAAGAGCCTTGAATGACAGGATAAAGAATTTGGACTTTAACATTAACCAATAAGTCTGTACACATGGAATATAAGAATTACCATTAGCTTGCGTAGAACAATCTGAACCAATCAACTTTTTAAATTGCCAAGAGGCAAACTTAAGCAAATCTAGCCAAGAAAATCTTAATAATTAGAGCATCCAAAAGGGGAATGGCTTACCTTGGGTGGGGAGTTCCCACTCTTTGGATTTCTTCAAACAGAATCTGTTTTTCATCCTTTTTTCCAAGAGGACTGATGACATCACCCTGTGATGTCCTGTCTCATGTGTGAATCATGTTTAAGCAAGACAGAGTTTTGTCTTTGTCAGCCTCACTTTCTCTTCCAAAATCATCAAAGACCAGTGGCAAGACAAAAGTCAATATGACTGGTGATGGCCCAGGATGCAGTGGATGACCTTGGTGTCTTCAATGTCTGACCAATCTGAATCTCCAATCACTTTCATGTCTGTTGGAGCAAATTGTTCTCATACACCCATTCCACTGGGTGAAGTTTTTACATGCTTGGGGTAGACATCCCCTGAACTTATCAACGTGTGGAGGCCTGTTAGTTACCCTCAACCTGGTTTAGCTTGTCTGGGGGATATTCTGGGAAGACTAGCATGTCTGGTGTAAGGACTTTCTGAACCCTTTTTTTCCCTTCTTTTTGGAGTGGGGAAGGCAGGGCAATTAGGGTTAAGTGACTTGCCCAAGGTCACATGGCTAGTAAGTGTTAAGTGTTTGAAGCTGGATTTGAATTCAGGTCCTTCTGACTCCAGGACCCATGCTCTATTCACTGCACCACCCAGCCACCCCCTGAACCCTTTTTTCAGGGCTGCTCATCACCTTTGGTGTCCACCTTACAGCCATCTCTCACCTGTGGCTCCAGAAAGCTATAGCATATACAGCGGACATAGTCTGGTAAAAGAGAGGTTAAATAATCATTCAACATATGTGTCTTATATATAAAACTGGGTGATTCCATTTGTGTATTGATTAAAATGAGTGGCCATTAAAGTCCTTTCTGTAATGGTAATGGCAACTTGAAGATCTTCCCTGCCCCTTGTAATGGCAAGCAAACAAGTACTTGGTGCCTTGTTTCAAGTTGAGCTTTCTGCTTGATTATATCAAGCCTTTGTTAAAAAACAGAATTTGTGAATCCCACAGTGGGAGGAACTTGCTGATGCAACAGGAAGGGGTGGGGCAGGGAGGAGCTAATGACCAGGATAAAAAGCTGAGCACAAGCTAATAGTGAACCAGAACTGCTGGAAACAAGCAGAGGGGAGGCTGAGGAGCTATGTGAGTGAGAGAGGGGTATTCTTGCTTGAGGGAGTCTGTTTTGTTTTGAAGGCCTGACAGAGGGAAGGTTTGGAAAGGCTTGGGAATGTGGTTGATCACTGCATTGGTTATGTGTACAAACTTTGTGGTTACTGTAATGAATTTGACTTTCTGGTTATGGGACTTGATTTTCTGGTATTTGAATAAATGCTTTGGTTCTGTCCTCCATGTGGAGAGCCTATTAGATTTTGTGATTCACAACTACACCAGCATATTCATAGCCATGGTGGGCGCTGTGAATATTGCATTGGTATTACACCTTCCCACTCTAAAATTCTAATTCTGTTCTAAAGCAACAATATATGTATTTTCAATTCCTCAATAAGTATTAATGGGTACCTATATATCTTAATCTCCATCTAATCTCCACTTCTTTTCCTCTTACTCACTTTTCAGCTCTTTTCTATCAGGTTTTTGACCTCATAATTCAACTGAAACTGCTCTATCCAAGTTTACCAGTACCTAATTACATGATCCTATGACCTCTTCTCAGCCCTCATCCTCGTTGACCTCTTGCAGCTTTTGATTCTGTTGCCCACCCACTCAGGTAAGAAAGTCAGAAGCCTATGAGCCTATGGATCCAAGCACAATGGGACAAAGGAGCAGTTATTAGCACCATTCAAAGATACAATTTGGGGGCTTAGTTAGAAAACTATAGTCTAAGTTAGGGCTTATGGAGCCCTTTTCAGGCCTGCTTATCTATCTTTGGTATCTAAGGGGTACTCAATTCTCTTTTTTTTTTTATTTAAACAAATGTTTTATTAACTTCTGTTTTACATCATTCATTTCCGCCAGATTTTGAGTTACAATCATTTCCCCCCATTATTCCCCTACCCAACCTCCCAGAATAGCAGTCCCACAAGATATCGCTTCCTCCAATCTGCTCTCTCCCATACCTTCTCCCATACCCCCATCGACTTTTCCATTAGAGGAAGATGAATCTTTGTGTCCCAATGCCTGCACATCTTATCTCCCAATTATAGGCAAAAGAGTATTAATAATAGTATTTATATATATTTGAAACATCTAATGTTACGACCTCAAATTTCAGATCCATTTCCTTCCTCCCTTGTCACCCATTCCTTCTTGGGAGATAAGTAATTCAGTATATGTTGTACATGTCTAGCTATGCAAAACATTATCATAGTAGATATATTGTACAAGGCTGCTTATAATTCCCTCCCACTCATCCCACCCCCCACCTGGTCCATTCCCTACATGATCCTGTCCCTCTTCTATAGTGGGTACTTCCAACCTCCCCTCACCCCAAGGATGCCCTCCCATCCATCATCCCTCCTCCCATCCCCCTTCCCCCTATCCTGCTGCAGGTTGAGATATCCCATTTAGTATGTATGTCATTTTCTCCCTGAACCAAATCCAATGTGAATGTGGTTTTGCCTTTTTAGCCTTCCTTATTCTCCCCCTCCTTTGCAACCACTTCCCCTTGCTTCTTCTACATGGGATAGTTTACCCTACCCTGTCTCTCCCCATCCCCTCTTGCCACTTTCCTCTCTCACCTCATAATTTCATCCCTTGAGTATTCTCCCTTCCCAACAAATTCAACCTATGCCCTCTATCCATATATAACTGTAACCATATACATACACATTCACATATGTATTCATATGACCACACACCCTTCTTCCATTATTTTCATAGCGAGAAAGATATCATCAGTCACAGTTATTGCTTTTCCATATAGGAATGTAAATAGTTCAACTTTGATAAGTTCCTTTTGATTTCTTTTCCCTGATTACCTTCTCAGGCATCTCTTGCTTCTTGTGTCTGGATGTCAAATTTTCTATTCAATTCTGGTTTTTTCCTCAAGAATGCTTGAAAGTCCTCTATTCCACTGAATGACCATATTTTCCCCTGAAACAAAATACTCAGTTTTGCTGGGTAGGTGACCCGTGGGTTCATTTCCAGTTCGTTTTCCCTCTGGAATATCATATTCCATGCCCTTCAATCCCTCAGTGTAGAAGCTGCCAGGTCCTGGGCTATTCTGATTGTGTTTCCACAATATTGAAATTGTTTCTTCCTGGCTGCTTGTAGTATTTTCTCCTTGATCTGGGGATTCTGGAACTTGGCTATAATATTTCTGGGAGTTTTCTTTTTGGGATCTTTTTCAGGAGGTGATTGGTGGATTCTTTCAACCTCTATTTTGCCCTCTGGATCTAAAACATCAGGGCAGTTTTCCTTGAGAATTTCTTGAAGGGTGATTTCTAGGTTCTTTCCTTGATCATGGCTTTCAGGTAGTCCAATAATTTTTAAATTGTCTCTCCTGGATCTCTTCTCCAGGTCAGTGGTTTTTCCCATGAGATATTTCACGTTGCCTTCTAATCTTTCCTTTGTTTGGATCTGCTTAACAGCATCTTGATTTCTCATAAAGTCACTAGCTTCCATTTGCTCCAGTCTAACTCTGAAGGAATGAATCTCCTCAGTGAACTTTTGAGATTCTTTTTCCATCTGGCAAATTCGACTTTTTAAGGCATTCTTCTCCTCATTGCCCTTTTGGGCCTCCTTTGCCATTTGAGTTAGTCTATTTTTTAAGGTGTTGTTTTCCTCAGTCAGGCTGTTGACCCTCATTTCATACTTTTCCTGCATCCTTCTCATTTCTCTTTCCAATTTTTCCTCCACTTCTCTTATTTGATTTTTAAAGTCCTTCTTAAGGTCCTCTATGGCCTGCAACCCGCTCATGTTTTCCCCTGGGGCTTTTGGAGCAGGACTTCTGACCTCACAGTCCTTTTCCCGCTCTATGCCCCCAAAATAGGAGTCTAGGGTTGCATTTTTCTGTTTCCTTTGCCTTGGCATGTTGCCACTTAATTGCTTGACTTTTGGGCTTGTTGCCACACTATGGCTTTAAGGCCAGATAGAGGAATATTCGTCCCGAACGTGTGGGGGGCAACTTCCGTTTCTGGCAAGCTGTAAACCCACCCACAACTTCCACCCTAGATCACAATCCAGATCCAGGGAGTTTAAAGCAAGAACGATTACCCCCCAAGACTGATCGCTGGATCTCCCCACGATTTGTAGGCTGGGAGCCCGAGCTGCCTCTGCAAACTACAAAATGGCGTTTGTCCTCAGCGGCTTCTAGCCCCCAGGGGAGGGAGCTGACGCATTCCCCAAATACAGGTCCCAAAGTCCATAGGACACTAACCTCTTACTTTGTCCTAGGCATGTCTATGTTGATAATTCTGGAGTCCCCACAGCTCCTAGTGTTCTGGGGTTCCTCCAGCTGGCTGCTGGCCCTGCCGCCCTGGGGCTAAAACCTCGGCTCCCGCGGACCTGGGCTCGGCTCGGCTCCCAGAGCGCTGCACTGGTCCTTCCTGCAGGGCTGCTGGGCTGTCCTCAGCGGGAGGTTAGCTTCTCTGTGTCGTTCTGTGGGTGCTGGGGCTCCAGAAGTTGTTCAGAGTCCTTTTTTACATAGTTAGTGGGGAATCTGGTGGCAGAGAGGCTTGGACGAGCTGTTTCTATTCTGCCATCTTGGCTCCGCCCCGGGGTACTCAATTCTCACCTGTAATTCCAGGAAGTTGTAGCAGGTGCAGCAGCCACACCCTGGTAAAAGCATCTCAGCCAATGGGCTAAACCAGATTGACATAAACTGACAGGTCCCAAACCCATCTGTGTGTTAGGGGGATGTCTACCTCAAGCATTTGAAGATTTCCCCCAGTAGAATAGGTGGATGAGAACATTTTGTTCCAACAGCCATGAAAGTGGCTGAAGCCAGAGATAAAGTGTGCTTAGAGATTGGTCAGACATTGAAGATACAAAGGTCATCCACTGCATCCCAGGCTATGGCTAGTTTTGTTGACTTCTGTTGTGCCACTAGACTTGGATGATTCTGGAAGAAAGTGAGGCTGATGGCTTTGTGTAACTCTGCCTCACTTAAACCAAATTCATGATATCATTGGTCTTCAAAAATGAAGTATAGCCAGCAACAAGAACAAAACCAAAGTGGTTGGGAGGACACAGAAAGGGGCTTTTAGAATTAAATGTTTTTTTTAAACAAATGCTTTATTAACTTCTGGTTTACATCATTCATTTCCACCAGATTTTGAGTTACAATTTTCCCCCCATTTTTTCCCTACCTACCACCCCAGAGCAGCAGTCCCACTAGATATCCCCTCATCCAATCTGTTCTCTCCCATATCTTCTCCCATACCCCCTTCGACTTTGCCATTAGGGCAAGGTGAATCTCTGAGCCCCAGTGCCTGGACATCTTATGAAACATTTAATTTTAAAACTTTGATTTTCAGATCCATTCCCTTCCTCCTTTGTTACCCACTCCCTCTGAGAAGATAAACAATTCAATATGTGTTGTACATGTACAGCTATGCAAAACATTACTATAGTAGATATATTGTAAGAGACTGCTTATATTTCCCTCCCACCCATCTCACCTCCCATCTGGTCCATTCCCTACTTTGATCCTGTCCCTCTTTGATAGTGGGTACTTCCAACCTCCCCTCCCCCCAGAATGCCCTCCCCTCCATCATCCCTCCTCTCATCCCACTTTCCCCTACTCTCCTGCAGGGAGAGATATCCCATTTAGTATGTATGTAATTCTCTCCTTGAGCCAACTTCATTGAGAATATGGTTTTGCCTTTTTGCCTTCCTGTTCTTCCCCTCCCCTGCAACTACTTCCCCTTGCCTCTTCTACATGGGATAGTTTACCCTACCCTGTCTCTCCCCATCTCCTCTTGCCACTTTCCTCTTATCACCTCTTAACTTCACCCCTTAAGAATCATCCCTTCCCATCAAATTCAACCTGTGCCCTCTATCCATGTATACCTGTAAACATATGCCCATATAACCTTCTTCAATTATTTTCATAATGAGAAAGGTTTCATCAGTCACAGTTATTGTTTTTCCATGTAGGAATGTCAATAGTTCAACTTTGATAAGTTCCTTTTCATTTATTTTCCCTGATTACCTTCTCAGGCATCTCTTGCTTCTTGTGTCTGGATGTCAAATTTTCTATTCAACTCTGATTTTTTCCTCAAGAGTGCTTGAAAGTCCTCTATTCCACTGAATGACCATATTTTCCCCTGAAACAAAATACTCAGTTTTGCTGGGTAGGTGACCCTTGGCTTCAATCCCAGTTCTTTTGCCCTCTGGAATATCATATTCCATGCCCTTTGATCCCTTAGTGTAGAAGCTGCCAGGTCCTGTGCTATTCTGATTGTGTTTCCACAATATTGAAATTGTTTCTTCTGGCTGCTTGTAGTATTTTCTCCTTGATCTGAGAGTTCAGGAACCTTGCTATAATATTCCTAGGGGTTTTCTTTTTGGGATCTTTTTCAGGAGGCAATTGGTGGATTCTTTCAACCTCTATTTCCCCTACTGGGTCTAATACATCAGGGCAAATTATCTTCAGAATTTCTTTTTTTTTTTTTAGTAGTTTACCAGTTTATTTAACACAAATAAAAATGTGCAAAACTTTTTACTCATTTTCTTCACTCCTCAGTCTAGTGTTTGGATTGGTGATCTTCATGGCTAGCTAAGCTGCTCTCTCAACAATCACTTTCCGATTCTTAGAGGAAACATTGTGAGCAATCTCAGCACAGTATGATTTGTTTCACATCCGGAGTACTTCTAGCTCTTTGACATTGTGTACCAAAAACTTCCTGAATCCACTTGGCAGCATGTGTTTTGTCTTCTTATTGCTTCCATAACCAATACTGGGCATCAAGATCTGGCCCTTGAATTGCCTTCACACCCTGTTGTCAATGCCTCTTGGTTTACGCCAGTTTCTCTTGATCTTGACATATCTCTCAGACTGGTGGTGGATGAACTTCTTGATCCTCTTCTTGATGATCTTAGGCTTCACGAGGGGTCTGAGGGCAGGTATGGTGCCAGCAAGGAGACAGCAGCCCCTCCACTGGAAGCGCCGACAGAGAGAGAGAGAGAACTTCAGAATTTCTTTAAGGATGATTTCTAGGTTCTTTCTTTGATTGTGGCTTTCAGGTAGTCCAATAATTTTAAAATTATCTCTCCTGGATCTATTTTCCAGGTCAGTGGTTTTTCCCATGAGATATTTCACATTGCCTTCTATTCTTTCATTTGTTTGGATCTGTTTAACAGCATCTTGATTTCTCATAAAGTCACTAGCTTCCATTTGCTCCAGTCTAACTCTGAAGGAATGAATCTCCTCAGTGAGCTTTTGAGATTCTTTTTCCATCTGGCAAATTCGACTTTTTAAGGCATTCTTCTCCTCATTGCCTTTCTGGGCCTCTTTTGCCATTTGAGTTAGTCTATTTTTTAAGGTGTTATTTTCCTCAGTCAGGCTGTTGACTGTCATTTCATACTTTTCTTGCATCTTTTTCATTTCTCTTCCCAATTTTCCCCCACTTCTCTTATCTGCTTCTTAAGGTCCTCTATGGCCTGTAGCCAGCTTGTATTTTCATTTGGGGCTTTTGGTGCAGGAGTTCTGACCTCACAGTCCTCCTCCATGCTTTGATCCTCTTTGCCCCTAAAATAGGAGTCCAGTGTTGAATTTTTCTGTATATTTTGTTTCTTTTGCCTAGGCATGTTGCCACTTAATTACTTGATTTTGTGGCTTGCTGCCACAGTAAGATTCTGCCACCAGAAAGGAGAGCTTCCGCCTAAACATGGGGTCTTCACAAATTCTGCAGGTTGGGTGGCCTCTGCAAAGCCTCCACCTGCTCTGGCAAATTGGATTCCCACCGCACACCTCCCCCACAGACCACAATCCAGATCCAGGCATTTTAAAGCAAGAGCGATTAACCCCCAGACTGATTGCTGGATCTCCCTACAGTTTGCAGACCAGGAGCTACAGCCGCCACTGATGCTGCAAAATCACCTCTGTGCCATGTTTCTTCAGTGGCTTTGCTTTTCACCCCCAGGGAAGGAAGCCGAAGCGTTCCCCAAATACTGGTCCCAAAGTCCATAGGTCACTAACCTCTCACTTTGTCCTAGGCATATCTGTGCTGATAATTATGGAATTGCGACAGCTGCTGGTGTTCTGGGGTTCCTCTAGCTTGCTGCTGGCCCAGCCGCCCTGGGCCTAAAACTGTGGCTTGTACGGGCCTGGGCTCAGATCTCAGAGTGCTGCCTGCTCTCAGAGTGCTGAGCTGGATGCTCCCTGCAGGGCTGCTGGGCTGTCCTTAGCAGGAGGTTAGCTTCTCTGTGTCATTCTGTGGGTGCTGGGGCTCCAGAAGTTGTTCAGAGTCCCCTTTTACATTATTTGGAAGTTGTGTGGGACAGAGCACCTTGGAAGTGCTGTTTCTACTCCTCCATCTTGGCTCCGCCCCCCCCGAATTAAATGTTTTTCAATAAATAGTGGTCTTTATGTTTTTCATGACAAAAATAACCCCAAAGCTGACATCCTTGTTTACCCTGGATCCTCTTCTCCCTCCTAAAAGCTCAGCTAAAGGTAATAAATCGATGTACTCATTTCCTATGGGCATTCTTTTAGGTGCCTCAAGGTTCATTATTTTGCATGTAAGTTTGGGCTGCTTCCTGGGAGCCAGGAAGACCTGCAATCCTCTGGCATACTGGCTGCTTGCAGCAAGATCATTTAGCCTCTCTGAGCTCTAGGCAACTCTTTAAAATAAGAAGATGCTGAGAAGCTGCTAATTTGCTTTGGCAGAGGGAGTTTCTTCATTTAGAAGTTCCCTTTAACATGTCCAGTCACTGTCTCTATAATATGTACTGTTATTATTATCAACACAATTATAATCAATCAATCAATCAACAAGAACTTATTGTCTATGAGCCAGGAACTTTATCAAGCATTACAAAGGAATAAATGAAGTATTTGCTACCTATCCTACTGGAGTTTTTTATTTTTCTACACCACAGAACATAGAATATGCTAAAGATGTTAGGGTGTGTGTGTGTGTGTGTGTGTGTGTGTGTGTGTGTGTGTGTGTGTGTGTGTTGTGTGTGTGTGTAAAACCTAGACATATGAAATTTAAGTAGATTCATATATAATTTTAATGCATACACGGGGTATCTCAAAAGCCTTAGACAATACATCCTCTATTCATGTTTCTCTGGGGCAACTAGGTGGCAGTGTATAGAGCACTGGACTGGGAATCAGGGAGACTCATTTTCCTGAGTTCAAATCTGACCTCAGACACTTACTAGCTATGTGACCCTGGCCAAATCACTTAACCCTGTTTGCCTCAGTTCCTTAGAGGTAAAACAAGCTAGAGAAGGAAAAGGCAAACCACTTCGGTACTTTTGCTAAGTAAACATCAAAAATGGTGTCATGGAGAGTTGAATGCAATTGAAAAACAACAAAATTTTTTCCTTTTTCTAGCTTGTTAAGTAAACATGTTTTCTAATCTCTTTGTAGAAAGATGGAACTTATATAATTTGAAGTAAGAGAACATTATTCAATGTTCTGTTTTCACAATACTTTGAGAAAACCTGTCATAGTTACAAAAATCTAATGATAGAACATTAGGAGGTGATTGTAGTCAGACAATAGAGGAAGAGTGCCAGAAGATTCATTTAAATAGGAAGATTCCAGTGTTGAACAAGGTTTGTTTTTATTATGAGCATAGAATCATAGATTTAGTACTATAAGGGACTTTAGAAGTCATCAAGTCAACTGCCTCATTTTACAGATGAAGAAACAGAGTCTGAGAAAGATTAAGCATCTTGTCCTGGTTTATACAATTAGTCAAGTGTCTAAGGAAGAATTTGAACTCAGGTCTTCCTGACTCCAAGATCAGCACTCTACTATGACCTAACTGTGCTTGTAACTTTTCAGGAAAACATCTATTTTAGAAAGTTGTATACAGTTACTAATACTTTATTTTGAACAAATCTTTGAAGAAAGATTTCAAATTTGCAATGCAGTATGGAGGTAACTCTTGGTTCTCCAAGACTGTTCTATGCCAGTGGAGGAAAGGTTCTTGTAGGTAACATTGCCTACCTCACATGGTTATTGAGAGGAAAGTACTTTGCAAAACTCAATGCATAATATACCTGTGGTTTATTAGCAGTAATGGTATGGTGGCTGGAGAGCTGGGCTTGAATTCAAGAAGACCTGAGATCAGGGCTCATTTTTTGACACATACTGACTATGCGATCCTAGGCAAGTCACTTAATTTCCCAGTAGCCTAGGCAACCCTCTAAGAGTACAAGTTGCTGAGATGGTGCCAGTCTGCTTTGAGGGGGTTTCCTTGTCTTGGAGTTGATGGTAGTGGTGGTGGTGTTGGCAGTGGTGGTGGTAATGATGATAGCTAGCATTTATATAAAGCTTTAAAACTTCAAAGAGCTTAACATTTGTTATCTTATTTGATCAACATCCCATATATAGATGAATACACAGGGGATGATCTCTATCCCTTGTTCACAGCAATAGAAATATATAGAAAAGCTTCACATATGGCTTATTGTCCAAGAACTAGCCTAGCTAAGTTCAGAGAGACTCATCAGGGGCGGCTAGGTGGCTCAGTGAGTAGAGCATCGGCCCTGGAGTCAGAAGGACCTGAGTTCAGATCCAGCCTCAGACACTTACACACAAACAAAAACCTAGCCATGTGACCTTGGGCAAGTTACTCAATCCCAATTGCCCTCCAAAAAGCAGAAAAAACAAACAAACAAACAAACAAACAAACAAAAAAACAGAGAGACTCATCACCAGGAATTTGCTCACTGAGAGATAAATGATTTAGCCACAACATGTGTCAAAGGCCTTCTACTAAAGCACAGAGAAGTTGCTAAAGAGAGTGACACAGCAATGGAAACATGGGTCCATGAAATATTGAAGTATTAAAATGAAATAGTTAAAAATTTTATTGATATCATTTGTTTACATATCACCTTTATTTCCCAATGCATCCTTCTCCCATCGCCCATTCAGAGATATATCCCTTATAACAAAATGTAAAATAGAGGGCAAAAATGTAGTTCAATAACTTTGTTATATTCCAAAACAATAGTCCCTCTACCTCTGCAAATAAGAGGTGGAAGAACATTTTTAAAATATTTTCTTTGGTGCCAAACCTGGTCATTATAATTATATTGCATGCCTTTGCATATTTTTGTTCTTTCCACTTATATTGTTATAGTCATCAAATATTTTTCTTTTGCTTCAATGTATTTCACTTTGCATCTGTTCATGTATCTTCTGCTTCTCTGAATTCTTTATAGTTTCTTATGTTTCAGTAATAGTCCATTATATTTTTATACCAGTTTGTTTGGCCATTCCCAATTAATATATCTACTTTGTTTACCATTCTTTGCCATTATAAAAAATTATTTTCCTATCATTTTAGTATAAAGAGGACTTTACTGTCTTTGACCTTGCCTGTTCCTCACACACATCTGCCTCTGTCTCTGCTATTTCCTACTATTTTACTGCACTGACTGTTTCCCATGCGTGGAATGTTCTCCCTCCTAACCTCTAATTCTTAGAATTTCTGGCTTCTTTCAAGACTCACTTCAAAGCCTAGCTTCTACAGAATGCCCTTCTGGGTCCCTTAGTTGATATTGCCTCCCCATCTCAGGCTACCTTCCATCTATTCTGTATGTATTTCAAATATAATTATTTGTGTATATGTTGTCTTCCTATTAACATGTGAGAGCTTGCACATATGGTGGTGGTCCATGCCTGTAATCCATGTACATGCCTGTAAGGTCCATGCCCTTTTGCTAGGTCAAGCTGAATTCAGGTGATACTAATCAAACAATCCATTTACTTAGCACCTACTACACATACCAAACACCATTCTTAACACTAGTTTTGAGCTACAGTAGGCCTAAAGCCAATTCACTGTCCACTCCAAATCAAACATACATATGGTGAGCCCTTGGGGAAGATAGGGCCAGTAGGCTGCCTAAAGGGAGATCTGGATCTGAACTAGTCCAAGTAGGAAAGGCAACAGGGTTAAAGCTTCCTTACTGATCATCTTGGTATCTGACTGTGAGTAGCCACTGTACCTCAAACCTGGTAAATATAGGGAAACCCACTCATGTAAGGATTCACTGAGAGATAAAGAGTTCAGACTTGTAATTATCCCTCACTTATTTGGTCTATTATATTAGCCTTGTCTATATGGAGATTATCTGGCAATAGATGTCATATTTCCGAGGTCAGAAATTCAGTATCCCTCTTTATACAAGCATCATCCTATTCAGGAAGTGGAGTCACAAAGATTTATCTCCAGAGTTTCTGGGGAAAATAAAAATCCACTTGGAGACAAGGCAACAAGTATTTATTAAATATTTACCATGTAGCAAGCACCGTGTTAAGTACTAGGAACAGAAATACAAGCGGAAAGAAAAATTGTCCCTGCCCTTAAGAGTCTACGTTCTAATGGGCAAAGACAGCACATAAAATGAAGCTGAAAAATGGGGGCAATGAAGGTAGAGGGGCCATTGTATGTACAGTTATCCCTTCTATGTCATGACTTTTCCCATCAAAGTTTTAATATATCATGGATTCAGGATAAGAAATCAAGTGGGAATTTTGGAGGAATTTTATAGAAGCCAAAGATGGCACATGAAGACAAGCCAGTAGACAATACAAAAAAAGTTTAGAAACTTGATAATGCATAAAATAGATGTGTAGTAGTATATAATAGCACCATATTTTATATTTTTTTGGTTTTTATTTATTTGTTTAATTTTAGTTTACAAGATTTAGTTCCACAAGTCCTTGAATTTCAAATTTTCTGTCCCTCTCTCCTCTCCCCCTCCCACCCCTATGGCAGTACACAATCAAGTATAGGATCTGCAAATGCTTTCACATTAGACATTAGTCAGGTTATAAAGAAGGATTGTATCAGATGGAATGAACAATGGGAAAGAGGAAACAAAGCCAAACAAGAAAAAGAAAAAGAACAGATAGTTTGCTTCAATCTGGATTCAAACTCAGTTCTTTCTAGTTCTTTCTCTGGATGTAGACATCTCTCTTCATCACAAGTCTTTTGGGGTTGACTTATAACTCTGCATTGCTGAAAGAGTCCAGTCTGCCATAGTTGGTTGTCACACATACGTTGTGTCTGTAATTATGTACAAAATTCTCCTGGTTCTACTCTTCTCACTCAACATCAGATCATGTAAGCCTCTCCAGGTATATATGAAGTCCATCTGCTCCTCATTTCTTATGGTACAATAATAGTCCATTACATGCATATACCACAACTTGTTCAGCCATTCCCAATTGAAGGGACTCCCCCTTAATTTCCAATTCTTTACCACCACAAAAAGAGCTGCTATAAATATTTTTGTAAATATGGGTCTTCTTCCCACTTCTATGATCTCTTTGGGATACGACCCTAGAAGCATATTTTATCTTTTAATGCCATAGTGATTTAGACTTCTTCTCTGGTATAAAGGTAAGGTCACAAAATTTTATGGAGATTTTTCAGATTGTGGAGTTACTTCCCCCTACAATGTGGAAGTGATAACCATAGATAATGTCTGGTACAGCCAGAAACACTGGTTGGAGAGGAATGAAGACATGGTTGGCCTGAGCCATCTCCTTAAAATGCTGGTTCTCAAAAGAACTAGACAATCTAAGGGAGAAGCTATAGGGAGAAAGGTACTTAACAGGGTGAGAAGCTAAAAGATGAACTAAGTTTCAAGGGTGAAAAGGTTTCTAAGACATTGTAGAAAGAATCAAGGAGACTCAAGATTTTAGCCTCGAAAAGAATGAAGACTTGGAGGACACACTTGCTGTAGGGGAAGGATCTATGGGTTCTTCTGGAGATGCTAAAACTCATTTTATTTTGAGATATTGAATTGTCAGATTGTTGTACCAGTTTTTGTCCTCAAGAACAATTCAAATAAACTCAACGAACATTAATTAAACACCTACTATAAGCTGTGAAAAGCACTGGGAATACAAAATTGAGTCAAATCCACGAACATTTTTAAACACCTATGATGTGCCAAGAGCTGTGGTAATATAAAAATGAAAATCTCAACCCTTTAAAAGCTTATGTGGACAAGAGAACAGATGTGAAAGTATACATATGGAAGATGAATACTTTCTCCTCTTCCCTCTCCTAACTATCATTGAAATTGATTGCTACTGCTTCCTACTACCTTGAGAAATATTTGGTTATGCAGTGCGAAAGGTAGGATCCAGGGTATCATGATGAAGATTATCCTCAATATATTTCTGTTTAAATAAGTTTCTGTCTGATTATATCTCTGAGCATTTCATTGAGAGGCACTAGTTCTCACCATTGAGATTTAAAACCACGTTTGAAATTATGTAGCATCATTGTTATGTTTCACCAGTGTCATTTTAGATATACAAATTTGAAATCAATTAAGTGAGAGGAGCAGGGGTGGATAGGGAGAGAGAAAGAGAGAGAGAGAGAGAGAGAGAGAGAGAGAGAGAGAGAGAGAGAGAGAGAGAGAGAGAAAACTCATGTATAATTTTAGATGATTTGTTAGCTACATATAATGATAGAATGTTTTTATTTTCCCCATGCAATTTAGACCTGCATTTTTCATTGTGATCTACTTGCATTTGCTTTCTTTCTGTGTTTCATTTTTTTCCATCTGAGTTGGGCAAAGATGAGTTTTTCACCAGCACTATTCTTATAGATGGTGTGGGACTCATTGGTTATTCTGTTTATTAGATAATAAATATGAACTCAAGCACACTGCTGCAGGCCTTCACTAGACTGCATTCCCTAGCAATGAACACATAGTGTCACTGTGACCACGTACTAATAACACAAATTCTTTATGAAAAAAAAAAAACTTCCCCTAAATTTCAAAGTTATTTACTTGTCATTTGGGTGTTCCTTTGGAACTTTTACTATTAATTAGCTTTCATTCACATAGTGCAAGGTTTGAATTTTGATCATCTTTATTTTCACCTACAAAGCTTTTACATCTTCTACAGAGATGCTTTTTCTGACAGCATAAGAAAGTCAGGAGGCAAACAGGCAGAAGGCCTGAACACAGTGGTTTTCATGTCTGATGCATCACCTTTGTGGATTAATGTGCAGGGGAGAAATAAATTGGTCTGTGGAAGTCAATAATGACTCACTAGCATGCATTTCTGGTCAGCTATGCTTAATCAATGTGCTAGAAAAAGATGTTCTGTTCAAAACAGTAAGGAATACAAATTGACCAAAAATGACCAATGTCTGTCTTGAATGGTAATTGGACTCTTGAAAAACAACCACTAGTTTTTTAAATTTTAACTCAAGTATACATAGCCTATTTACCAACACTTAGCAACAGTTACTAGATGTGATACTTTTGAATCAGCATAAAGTCTTTGTTCTTCATTTTTGTTTTTTCCCCTTATCTAATGATACAAATTCTTTCTGTAATAGAATGAAGGATACAGAGAAAGACATGATACAACAATGAATGAACAAATATTCAGTTAGTGACTACTGTGTCCAAAGCACTATGCTAGGCTCCTAGGCTCTGAGAATAGAAATTATAAAGCAAAATGATACCTGCCCTCAGGAGCTTATACTCTACTGATATGTGTGTGTATACATGTATACATATGTGTATGTATATACACATATATACTATGAATGACTGATATATAGATAATGTAATTAGCTTCAGCAAATGATAAAGTAAAAGCTAACATTTACATTCAAAATAACCTGAATAATTCAATTCTATCTTATACTCTAACAATTGTTGTTGGAGAAGGTGGAAGGGGGAAATCATTGAACTTACTGCCCCCATTTCTTCGAAAAAAAAAAAAAACAAAAGTAGAGCTCTTTGCTTTGGTGGGAAGCAAACCAACATGGAATTCCAGCCCTAGATGGAAACTCTACTACATTATATAACATCACATAAGCCATTATTGTAACAATATTCTCCACTATACTACATTGCACTAAGCTATACTGATCTCTTGCCATCCTATATCTTTCCTTTTATTTGATGTCATTTTCCATTCTTTGGTCTGTTTTCCTTTGACCTGTTTCCTCCAGGCTACTTCTAACTTGCCTTGACCTTATTGTAGGTCAGAATACATCAGTTCACATTGCTTTCATCTAACAGTTTTTCAAAATCATACTCACATTGGGATACAGGGCAAATAAACTTTAGGAATCATTATCCCCTTGCTAATCAGCATTGGAATGTGTGTTCACATACATAGATACATAGATACATACATATATTTCCCCCTCAGGAGACACAGAGTTACAAATTCTGGCCTTAAGTCAATCTCTGCTCCTTCTAACTGGGTGCCATTGGGCAGGTCATTTGACCTGAGTTTAGCTCTAAAAGGTTCACCTCTCACGAGCCTTGTAAAGATTAGTTAAATCCTGTGAAGTACCTCAGGAAAAAAAAACGGAAGTGTTCGATATTATGACTAAACTTTAAAATGTCACTTGTAATGAAGTTGGCATGAAGCAGATAAAATTCCTTCAGCAACAGCATGTCAAAAAGGTTCCTTTTATTCTCTACCCAGAAGCTTTAAAAGCTGCACCTAGAGCATTATTTGACTTTTTAAACCCCCTTGAGTGACTTCTTTTTTAGGAATTTAAATTGGGAAGGTTCCAAAGTCATACAAAGTTCTCCTAACTCACCTGCGAGATCTTACTTTCAGAGTATGAATTGGATAGATTCCCCCAGGAATTTAAGTCCCTCAATTTAATGCTAGTTTTGAGACAAGGGGTTTGGAAATGTGTTCTCTAGGGAAGCACTAAAAAAAAAAGAACACTTGGATTCAAGGCTGGAAGACTGAAGAAAAAACAGTAAGAGATAGTCTAAGATCTCATAGAAACAGTCAATTTTTATATTAGTACTTTAAGAGGTAGTGCAGCCTGTGTGTGTTATCTATTGGAATCTCCCAACAATTCTGTGAGGTAGATACTATAGGTATTATCACCTCTATTCTAATTTACAGATGAGGGAGCTGATGGCCAGAGAGGTTAAGTAACTTGCTCAGGGCTACACAGCTACCATGCAGGTTTCAAACCTAGAACCTCCAGACTTCAAGACCTGCACTCTCTTTACCTTACTATACTGTTTTTCTTATTTAAGCTATAAAAGGTTTGCTTTCTGGAGGGATAGAGGGGAATACAAGAAACGACTTTATTAAAGAAAAAACAGGAGTTCATGGAACTGGTACTTATGTAAGTCTTATGAATTCTATCACCATTAGTTTATCTTCAAATACCACAAAGGTGGGAACAAGTAGGTAATAAAAATTCATAATTATATGGTAATAAAATTTTTTAGAAACATTTTCATCTCAACAACCCCATAAAATGGTGATACCTGTATTCTAATGTGAAGTTTTCAGAAGAAAAAGTTGGTACTAAAGGAAAGGTATAGCTTTCCCAGAGTCATAGGCCAGTAAAGTCAAAGACTAACCTAGAACCCAGTTCTGATCACTATAGATTCCATGATCTTTCAGCTACACCAAGTTCTCATCCAGAAGATTCCCCAGGAGTACAGAGTTTACTCTATGTCATCTTTGTGGTAGGTATTTCCATCTTATTGGGGGAACAATAAGCATTTATTTATTAAGCACCAATGTGGCTTCAAGCATTTTGCTAGGAACTATGAATATGACCACAAAATGAGTTAAAATTTCTCCTGACTAGGTTTGCAGGGGATAGGGCACCAGACTTAGAGTGGGAAAGGTAGTGAAAAGTTATGCCTTAACTACTTATCCTGGGCAAGTCACTCAATCTCCGAACTGAGCCTTAGTTACCTAATCTGTAAAGTGGGAGTAATAATGGCATCTGACTCATAGGATTGTGATCAAATGAGATGATATGTGTAAAGTACCTTGAAAAACTTCAAGTGCTATTTCAGTACTAACTATTATTATTGTTATTACTAATATTACTACTACTACCATTACTATTAATTATTGATACTTATAATAATATAATAATAACATACTACTAATACCATTACTATTAATTATTGATACTTATGGAGAATAGTGAATAGGGTGCTAGGGCTGAAGTCAGGAAGATTCATCTTCCTAAGTTTAAATCTGGTCTCAGACACTTACTCTGTGTGACTCTGGGTAAGTCTGGGTAAACTCTGTTTGACACAGTTTCCTCATCTGAAAAATGGGCTGGAGAAGGAAATGGCAAACCACTCTAGTATGTTTTCCAAGAAAACTCTAAATGGGGTACAGAGAGTTGAACATAACTAAAAATAACTGAACAACAAAAAATAGATACTTATGGCTAAGTAGCTAATCTAATCTTCTGTAATTTTATATTTCTTTCTGGTCTCTTTATTGCTCACAGGTTTGTAAATAGAATGGGGTGACCTGAGATTTGCTCCAGATCAACATATAGAGGAAACTGCTAATATGTTCCTCTAGCTAGTAGAAACAATTGAATTAACAAGTAGTTAGTGATAACACAATTAAATGGGAAGCTGTGAGAAGAGATTCCCCCTTATTTCTGCCCATGAGACAGATCTTTTATTAAGTAAGTTTGTCTTTTAAGAGTTGATTTAAAGGCAATTTTTTTGTTGCTGTTGCTTGCACCAAGACCATTTTGTGAAATTCATGCCAGGCACCCAAATTGCTAGTTATGGCTTTGCTTACAGTCAATTTCTCCAAAACCTTGCTGTTCAACTCATCTCCCCACTCCACCCCATTGACTGCAACAGTGACTCAATGCTCCAAACTTTTCCCTGACTTTCTGTCCTTTCATATCAAACCACAACTGTTCACATACATTCTCAAGACTTTTGCTTGTTCTTGCTTTCATTTCTTCCAAGTATTCACTTACTTTTATTTCTTCAGTGAAGCAAACGGACTTCTTTAACTATCCTTGAGAAAACTCCTTTCCTCCCAGACACTTTTTTCACTTCATTCAACAATATTCCTTTCCCTTAAAACAAACATAACCAAAGCAAAACAGAAAAAAAGCACTTCCTTTAAGAGAATATAAAGATTAACCCACTCTCAACTTTCTTAAAAAACAAAACAGAAAAAAAACCATCCTTCTCATAGTGAAATAGAGAAAAACTATTTATCCCCACACCAAAAGCCACCACTGAACTTGAGAACTTTGGTGAAGTACCAGAAAACATTAAAATAAAATCACTGTACCTAGTTTTGACCCTTTACAGAAAAATAAGATGGGAAAAAATGGGAGGCCTGATTCTGTTTTTAAGGGAATCACAAGGAAGACAATGCAGTTAAATGGAGAGATGTACAAAATTCAGATGAATTGGATTTTATTACTTTTCTTGGAGAAAATTAGAACAATATGCTCCCTCCACTAAAATTTTCTACCTTAAAAAAAAAAAAACTGGATCCTCGATCATGCAAAAGTGATAAATAGTTGAGAAGACTGTAGTGTTAATGTTTGTGACAGGTTGTTGTTGGTAATCACAATTCTGGCAACAGTAGGCCAAAATCAGTGGTGTCACAAGCATGAGCCCTTTTGACTGCAGCACTTCTGCATACATCCTGAACTTGATTTAAATGGAATTGGAAAATATTTAACAAAATAAATAAAAATATAATAAACCACAGGTAATGTTAATTTGTGTTTCTAAGTCAATTTTTGACCATGGGCATCCTTATGTACAGTTTAGTGACCCTGTTTCTCTTTAGGTTTGACACTGGCTTCTAAGTCCCTTCCAAATTTAGGATTCCATGGTTCTCTGATGCTATGAAATGTCCTTTACTAATCTATGAAGATCTTTAGGAATATCACAAAGAATGAATATTTTTTCGAACACAGGGCATATTCGAAATAGAGGAGAGTGTTTTTACTCTTCATGTTTTGTTTCCATGTTTTTATGTTTCTCAAACTGGTCCTAGTTGTGCTTGTCCTTCATTCTTGAAGAGGACCCTGACATCAGGGAGATGATGACATGACTTGCAGTTGACTTTGATGTGAGTGAGGGAGGGCTGTGCAAGGTCAGCAGCCTCACTTTCTCCTCCAGAGCCATCTGGGTCCAGTGGTGAGATATTCATCAGGATGACTGGAGACAACCCAAGATGCAATGGGAGACCCTGCCCCTTTTAGGCTAAGGTCTTTTCCGGATTTTTGAGTTAGATAACGTCCATCCCGGGAATAGACCTCTAGTTATAGATAGAAAAGGACATTTCTTCTGATTTTACAAAGTGCATTTGTTGTTAGAAGGCAGTCTAGCGCCTAGCTTTGCACCTAGTGAATGCTCAGCATGCAACTTCCAAATAGATCCATCAGTAAGGTAACCCATACGGTACTTCCAAATCAGACTATCTAAGGAAGTTTCCCAACAATTGGTAATACACAAAGGCAGGAGACTTACCAAGAGGAGAATGGACGGGTCTTCCTTCTTCTCCATCACTCTCATTGAATCCTGTAGTTACCTGAGTAGTCACTGTTAGCTCTGGGTTTATCACATGCTTCCACCTTTGTTCATCACACACGTAGAAGTTATGATAGGGCTAGGTTTGTAGCTCTTCTCACTCTAATCACAAGATATATAAAGTATAGCAGATTATCCCATTCATGGCATCACTTTTAGATTTTTGTTTAATGGGGCTGAAAACCTATCATGATCCACTAAAACAGCAAGATAACCCCGGCAATCATAGTGAAGTCGAATAAACCTATTTATGTTGCATGATCAGTTACAATAACCACAGGAATCTGTCTTGTATGCAGACTCTATTATAATGGCAAAGAGTTGGTGCCAGTCCTTAAGATAGTATTTCCATTCAAGTGATGAAGGAACTCAATATGCAAATCTACTGATGCATTTATTCTTAGCAAAAGGATCTCTCTCCATATACATATGTATGCATGTGTGTTTGTGTACACAGACACATATACACGTGTGTGCATACATAGACATGTGTATGCATATAAGCAATACAGGTTATATGCACTTAATATGCAATGTACATATGTATATGTGTATTCACATGTGTACACAAAGATGCACACATGCATGTCTATGTATATACAGGCATATATATGTGCATATACATATATGTATGGTTTTTTTTCAAATTAAAAATAAATGCTGATAGGTCAAACTGCCTAATATGACATCAGTATAGATCTCTGTAACTTATAAGAGGCTTATTATTGTTCACTTGTTTCAATCGTGTCTGATTCTTTGTGACCCAATTTGGAATTTTCTTGGCAAAGATACTGGAATAGTTTGCTATTTCCTTCTCCGGTTCATTTTATAGATAAGAAAACTGAGGAAATGAAGGTAAAATAAGCTGCCCAGGTCACACAGCTTAGTAAGTATCCAAGACGAGATTTGATGAGTCTTCCTAACTCCAGGCCTTGTTCTCTATCCACTTTGCAACCTAGCTGCCCGAGTGACTTGCCATTTCCTTTTCCAGGTTTTTTCCCCAATTTATAGATGAAGTACTGAGACAAATAGGGGTTAAGTGACTTGCCCAGAGTCACACAGATGGTACAGGTCTGAGGCCAAATTGAGACTGAGATATTCCAGTACTCTATCCACTGTGCCACTAGCTGCCCAATAAGAAACTAGGGTGCTATAAATAAGGAGTGATTTAGGAATCCGGGAGCAAACACAACCAAGAGAGTTAAGCTCCATTGTGACAATCGACAATATAACAGATAGCTACTGACTTGATGACTAACCAGAATGCATAACAATTCCATGTATCTAATAAATGACTCTTGAAGGGAATTGGGTCTGGACCTGTGAATTCCTGGTATGAAAACTTCCTTCACTAATACAGATCAAAACTTTCTATACCTTACAGAGTTAAGAAACTTGTCATGGGCACTGATGTTTTAAGTGACACCTATGTAAACATAGTGTATGAGATAGGAACTGATAGGGAAACTGAGGCCAAATTCAAACTGAGATCTTCCAGTACTCTATCCACTGTGCCACTAGCTGCTATAATTCTGAATTGCAAAATATAACAGACTTATATTTTGTCATTAAATGAATTGTACATGGTATAATGATAATGTAAATGGGAAGACTTTTCCCATCCATTAATAGGCCACTGTGACCTGCTTGAGTCACATGGAAGTCTAAGACACATAAGTTTGAGGCATATGAAACCTGTGGTGGGAGGAGTTTCCTGAATGTGTGGAGCATGAAGGGTGGAGCAGAGGCCAAAGGAAATTGATCACAGTAGTTAGAGCTAAGGGAAAGAGAGGAAGCAGGCAGTGAGCTATGAGTGAGAGGGTATTTGTTGTGGGAAGGCCTTGGTAGAGGGAAAGCTTGGGGATGGTTGTGGGTGCCCCCTGAATTGTTATTGTGTATATATTTCTTTGTTGCTGTGATGTATTTAGCTTTCTGGTGTTGGGATTTGCGTTTTCGGTGTGCGAATAAATGTTTTGGTTCTATCTTCCATGTGGAGAGTCTGCTATATTTTGCAATTCAGAATTACATACGCATATTCATTGCTGCCCATAGGAACTGTGAATATCAAGTTGGAGCTATACATGGTCACAAAGCTAGTAAGTGCTAAAGGCAAGATTTGAAGTGAGGTCATCCTAACTCAATCTCCAGCACTCTGTCCATTAGTCCTTCCTTCTTCTTATCTTCTTAGAACACATATCAAAAACAACTAGTTTTTCTTTGCCCTATAGGGAAGGATAGTGATTGTTTCTAGGGTCCATAGGTCAAATGAGAAAATTCATGTAAAAGCAATTTGTAAATCTTGAAGCATATAAAAAATAATGCTGGCAAGATGGCGGAGTAGAAACAGCACTCCAAGGTTCTCTGCCCACACAACTTCCAAACAATGTAAAAGGGGACTCTGAACAACTTCTGGAGCCCCAGCACCCACAGAACTACACAGAGAACCTAACCTCCAGCTGAGAACAGCCCAGCAGCCCTGCAGAGAGCGGTGAGCACAGCTCGCTGAGAGCAGGCAGCACAGCACGCTGGGAACCAACAGCGCAGTGCTCTGGGAGCTGAGCCCAGGCCTGCGTGAGCCGAGGTTTTAGCCCAGGGAGGCTGGGCCAGCAGCTGGCTGGAGGGACCCCAGAACACCAGGAGCTGTGGCGATTCCAGAATTATCAGCACAAATATGCCTAGGACAAAGTGAAAGGTTAGTGCCCTATGGACTTTGGGACCAGTATTTGGGGAATGCTTTGGCTTCCTCCCATGGGGGCGAAAAGCCGCTGAAGAAACACAGCACAGAAGCCATTTTGCAGCGTCAGTGGCGGCTCTAGCTCCTGGTCTGCAAACTGTAGGGAGACTCAGCAATCAATCTTGGGGTTAATCGCTCTTGCTTTAAACTGCCTGGATCTGGATTGTGGTCTGGGGTGGAGGTTTGGGGTGGTTATCCAGCTTGCCAGAGCAGGTGGAGACTTTACAGAGGCCACCCAACCTGGAGAAGTTGTGAAGACCCCACATTTGGGCGGAAGCTCTGTAGCAGCAAGCACCCCAATATCCCCAGGGTGTCTGCCAACACAGGTTCTCAGATCTGCTTTTCAAAAGGAAAGCAACTCAAAATGGGTTAACAAGCTTACTTTAATCAAACAAACACATATTACCTAGTTCAGGGGAAAAAGGTCAGCATCCCGAACTTCAGAGTATACATACAGATCAAACAGACAGGCTTCCAAACTGTCCAACCATTATCAATACCAAATCACAGTTACCAGAGAGGGAAGCATCAACATCTGGGTTTTCAAAGCCAGGGGGCTCTCAACAACGGTTTCCCAGAGTCTCATCTGGTCAAATCACACAGAACTTCTCAAAGTGAGCCCCAAAGCAAATCCTCTCCTCAGGGTTTATATAGCCTTCTCCTGGCTCAGAGATTGTAACAACTTCCTTGACCCACTGCCCAATCACAAAGTAACAAGGTATGGGCTTTCCTGAAAAACAATCCTCCCACCACAGGCTCCAGGTGCACTTAAGCTAGGGGCAGGGAAGATCTTTAAATTTGCATTTCCATTACAAGCTCTCCTATCTGGTGACATAGTCCTACTGTGGCAACAAACCCCAAAATCAAGTAATTAAGTGGCAACATGCCTAGGGAAAAGAAACAAAATATACAGAAAAATTCAACATTGGACTCATATTTTAGGGGCAAAGAGGATCAAAGCATGGAGGAGGACTGTGGGGTCAGAATTCCTGTACCAAAAGCCCCAAATGAAAATACAAGCTGGCTACAGGCCATAGAGGACCTTAAGAAGCAGATAAGAGAAGTGGGGGAAAAATTGGGAAGAGAAATGAGAAAGATGCAAGAAAAGTATGAAATGATAGTCAACAGCCTGACTGAGGAAAATAACACCTTAAAAAATAGACTAACAAATGGCAAAAGAGGCTCAGAAAGGCAATGAGGAGAAGAATGCCTTAAAAAGCCGAATTTGCCGAAATTTGCTGAAAATATGAAAATTCCTCTAGCTGGCCTTAAAGCCATAATGTGGCAACAAGCCCAAAAGTCAGGTAATCAAGTGGCAACATGCCAAGGCAAAGGAAACAGAAAAATGCAACCCTAGACTCCTATTTTGGGGGCATAGAGCAGGAAAAGGACTGTGAGGTCAGAAGTCCTGCTCCAAAAGCCCAAGGGGAAAACATGAGCGGGTTGCAGGCCATAGAGGACCTTAAGAAGGACTTTAAAAATCAAATAAGAGAAGTGGAGGAAAAATTGGAAAGAGAAATGAGAAGGATGCAGGAAAAGTATGAAATGAGGGTCAACAGCCTGACTGAGGAAAACAACACCTTAAAAAATAGACTAACTCAAATGGCAAAGGAGGCCCAAAAGGGCAATGAGTAGAAGAATGCCTTAAAAAGTCAAATTTGCCAGATGGAAAAAGAATCTCAAAAGTTCACTGAGGAGATTCATTCCTTCAGAGTTAGACTGGAGCAAATGGAAGCTAGTGACTTTATGAGAAATCAAGATGCTGTTAAACAGATCCAAACAAATGAAAGAATAGAAGGCAATGTGAAATATCTCATGGGAAAAAAATAATGCTGGTTATTTTAGAGTCATTGGACTACAGTTCAAATCCTACTTCTGACACTTCTCCCTTCTGTGTGACCTTGTACAAGTCATTTGACTATCTTGTGCTTCAGATTCTTTAAATGAAATGATATTTGTAAAAGGGTGTACAGTGTTCAGGGAGGACTAGCACCTTAGGTGTGAGGACTTTGCAAGCCATTCTCTGGGCAGCTCATCCACCTTTGATGTTCACCTGTCATCCAATTCTTACCTATGGCTTCAAGAATCTGTAGCATGTTCAATGGCCATACCCTGGTAAACCATCTCGGCAGATGGGCTAAACCAGGCTGAGGGTAATTGACAAGTCTCAAATTTGTCAGTGAGTTGGGGGATGTGGACCCCAAGCATGTGAAGATTTCTCTTGACCAAATGAATAGATGAGAACAATTCATTTCAACTACTATGAAGTTGGTGGAAGGAGGCTTTATGGAGCACTTAGAGCTTGATCAGATATCAAAGGTCCAAAATTAATCCACTGCATTCCAGGCCATCTCCAGTCATCCTGAATTTTGTCCTGCCACTGGACTTTGATGACTTGGGGAGAGAGAGAGTGAAACCAATGATTTTATGCATCTCTGTCATTTAAATCTAATTCACCTGTGATATCATTGGTCCTCTGAAAATGAAGGACAAACAGCCATTTGTAATGCATTTAGCACAGTATTTGGCACATCACAAGCACTTAATAAATAATTTCTCCTTTAGGGGAAGCTAGGTGGCGCAGTGCATGGAGCACTGGCTCTGGAGTCAGGAGGACCTGAGTTCAGATCCAGCCTTGGACACTTAACACTTACTAGCTGTGAGACCTTGGGCAAGTCACTTAACCCCAATTGCCTTGCTTTCCACCTCCACAAAAGGAAAAAAATACAAAAAAATTTCTCCTTTCCCTTGCCACCCCCTCCCAAAAATGAAGGGGTTGGACTAGATGTCCTCCGAGGCTCTTTCTAGTTCTATACCTGTGAGTCTGTAATTATTACTGCTCTTAGTGCTAGTTTAGCCACATGAACAGCTTTGCCTTATGTATTTTAAGTTCTGATTATTTTCTTGTGTTTGGTTGGAGAAGCCCTACAGTCCAGGATTCCAGCAGATGGAGAAACAATGAAGTGAGAATATCAAAATGATCAGGATCAAGGGGAGACAGAGGAAGGTAAAACCAAGCTCTCATTGCTACTTGGGAAGCATGGTTGTCCTATTGGACAGTGCTTAGCCAAATGGCTAATGTTTATCAGGCTGATGCTTCAAAGGCTTTCTAAGTCATGCTTAGAGCAGAAAGCAGAAAATGGAGTGTGTATAGGTAGCCGACAGGAGAAGGAGCCGAATTTACCGTCTTCAAGGCCCAGTTGTCGTACTGTACCACTTCCTCCATGATGACTTTCTTGATCCCCTCAGCCAAGAGGGCTCTCTTTTCTCTTTAATCTTATGTGACACCGTTTTTGGACCTTTCTCATATCCTAATTGGCACTGAAGTTATTTGTGTACATGTATCATCTCCCCCAGAAATCCCTTCACCATTAGACAGGGATGGTGAGAACAGGGACAGTGTTGTTTTATTTTTATATACCTAGTCCTCAGCATGGTGCCTACACATAATTAAAGTGTCCGAATAAATGCTTATTGGATTGAATTTGTGGAATTCTTCTTCACTCTGTGACTCAGTCTCTTTCTTCTTTTAGCACAGTTTGGGTATTGGTCCAGGGGAAGTAAAAGCGGTTTCCACTGCTCAGCTTCTATGAGAGTTTCTGGGACAAAGGGAGAAACTATGGACTTGAAGGGGAGAGAATAAGTACTAAGGAAAAATTGAGCTACAGAGTCACAAAGAGAAGGGGAAGTTTGTGCTTAAAAAAAGTAGATGGTGATTTTGCTGCCAGGAGTACTCTGATTTCCCCCTTGCTGAGCAGTTAAGTGGGTACGGATGTTGGGAATTTCTTCTTATCTTGGCCCTTTTATAGTTGCAATGAACTGTCAGCTCTGCCAATGAAACCATTCCCTTCAAATCACACAAACCTGACCTTGCAAGGTTACTACTCTCTGTCCAGAGGGCATACTGCTCGTGGAGAACTAGAGAGGCCTGGTTGAGCTGGCAATGAAGAGAAAACTACAAAAGACATGTATATGAAAAAAGACAACACAGATCTCTCAAGCCAGCAAGAAATCCAAACCCTTTTGCCTACAGGTGCCTGGGCTTATTTTTATTATTATATCTGACACCAATCTGGGAAGAGCAGAAGGAACCTGTGTGGAAAAGCAGTAACAGTTTGCAGCCACAGAAATCTGATTTTTATTTTATCTTAAGACTGGGATTCCTCTCTATCTCCACCAGGCTAGAATTGCAGAGTTACTCAGAGTGGTCCCACTTTGCTCAGCACAGGAACTTCAAGCACCCAATTTTCTGCCTAGGCCTTTTTGCCACTCCTCAAAAAATAACCTCAACAACCTGCCTACCACCTAATTTAAATCCTATTTTAAATCACTACTGGGTCAAACAATTCCATAATGTATTCCACAATGAAATCCAGCCTTCCCCTAAGATGATTGGAATGCAGATTTGACTCTTTAAGTAGTATTTCCATTTGAAACTTTGAAAGGTTTTATTGTAGTCCAATGAAATAAGCACACTGCCTCTGACATCAGAGGTCCTAGGTTCGAGTTCCAGCCAGTGATGCTTGCTTCTTGGGTAACCTTGGGCAAGTCTCTTAACCACTCTGTTCTTTGGTTTCCCCATTTGTAAAAGGAAAGGGATTGGCCTAGACAGATTCTCTCTGTGGTCCCATTTGTGATCATATGTTTCCCTGAGCTCAATGTAATGATGGTTAAGTAGCAACAAATGGTATTTACATTGAAATACTTCAAAACTAAAGCCAATTAAAATAAGAAAATAATTTAAGAGGATGTTAGTATGAGAGTCAGGTAATCAACTTGTTATTTGTATGAATGATGAAGAAATATGCTTAGTAATTTAAAATAGGTCTATGAAAGTCTAAACTCTTGGACCTTTCTTACTTGTAGATCTCTTACTGAAAATAAATATCTCAGACAAATAACCAAAAGTATGTATATTAAAGTATAATAATATATAATATATGTTATATATTATAATATATAATGTATAATAATATATAATATAATATATAAAATAAATATATATGTATAATAATATATAAAATAATCTTTAAAACAAATATATTAGGGGTGCTTATATATATATGTATATATATATATATATATATATATATATATATATATATATATAAAACTGCAGTTATTCACTCTTGGTCTACTTAAAATGATTCATAGAACTCAAGATTCAGTTTGGTGAACTGAGGTGAGGTTCATTTGTACTGCATTATGGTTCTTGTTTGAGTAGAATATAAAGGAATAGCTTATATATTTTTAGAGTGCCTTACTATTAGAATGACTATCTAGTTATCTCATTTGAACTTTACAATAATCATATAGGAACATAGAGTTCTAGCTTTAATACTTGCATTTTACAAATGAGGGGATGGTTTCATAGAGGGCAAGGGATTTTTTTCTGTAATCTTACAGCTAAATACTTGTATGGAGGCCTCTGACATGAAGTTGGGCATTAGTAGTGAAGGTCTCATATTTCTGCCATAACAAGGAGATCTCTGTGTTTATATGGTCCCAACTACATTTACTTATATTATATTTGCATTTACGTATACTTCCCAATGGGCAAAGAGAAATTGTCAGAAATAATAAAAGCCTGTTTCCTTCCTTTATGCATCATTTTCACCTGGAAAATAAGAATTTCATTCTGTAGAATACAGTCTGTAGAGATGCAAAACAGGTATAATGAAAAAGTTTTAGAAAACAGATTCCAAACTTGGGGCTGTCTTTTGACTTAATCTCAAAGTCCTTGACTTGTCAGCTCTATCACTTTTTTTTTGCTTTTTTTTTTTTTTTTTGGAGGGCTATTGGGGTTAAGTAACTTGCCCAAGGTCACACAGCTAGGTTTTTTTTGTTTTTGTTTTTGTGTGTGTGTGTACAAGTGTCTGAGGCCGGATCCGAACTCAGGTCCTTCTGACTTCAGGGCCGACGCTCTACTCACTGCGCCACCTAGCAGCCCCTAACTTTTAAAACAGAGATAAATAAACCTGCCTTAACTTCCACAGGACATTCTCTCACTCACCAAGTTTACAAAGTTCGTCCACATTTATAGCTACATTATGTGTGGAGGTAAAATTTAAATTGCTTCCTCTTCCAGCTGAAATACCACATTGTTGCTACATACATGAATCAACTTACAGAAACTCTGTGTGTGTGCTCGTGTGTGTGTGTGTGTGTGTGTGTGTGTGTGTGTGTGTGTGTGTGTGTGTGTGTAATGGAGATAAACAGAAAAGGAAAAGAGGTAGGGAAAAAAAAACATTCCCCAGAGTTACTTCTCAATAATAATATACTTTCTGAGCTTCATTTTCTTTGTCTACAATATGGGGATATTAGATTAATTGATCTTTAAGAGTCTAATTCTAAAACCCATGATGTTAATTCACCTCAAAATCTAACTTATTTCTTAAAGGAAAAGGGGAGTTCTCAGCCTTCTCCATAGACCTGTGAAATCCTTCAGAATAGACTTGAATCGAAAGAGTTATATACTGACATTTATTCTTTTGAAAATGCACCCAGTCATCTTGAATTGTTTAGGGGGTGTCAGTATCTGTTTATGTTGCTGAAGTTCACTGTATTCAAAATGTACCTTAAGTCAGAACAATCAGTACTCGACACTATAATAAAAAGTTTACAAATTCAAAGTAAATACTTTTTCAAAATGAGCTGCTATATTATTCCTAGTAG
Organism: Gymnobelideus leadbeateri; assembly: GCA_011680675.1. Lineage (NCBI taxonomy): Eukaryota > Metazoa > Chordata > Mammalia > Diprotodontia > Petauridae > Gymnobelideus > Gymnobelideus leadbeateri. The sequence continues at coordinate 57,308 of WOXC01005433.1, forward strand.
CAGTGCTCTTTATAACTGATACCATGAGAAAATTCTTATTAATTTTGTTGTAATTTTTAATAAATGGACCCTCCAAATATGAAAAGTCCATCTTGAGATACTAGAATTGTATGACTGCCAAATGATGGAATTGCCTGCTGAATTTTGAAGTGTAATAAACAGATCAAGCTTTTAAAATTTTTTAATTTAAAAATTTGCTTGTTCCCTCATTCATAAGAGTGACCACATAAACCTGCCAGCATCTGCTGCTCTAATACATAAAATTGGTTCTATTAAAACATCGGTTATTACATTGTAATGTCTTAGCATGAGACTATCGAAATCCAGAGCAGACTGATGACAAACTTGCCATTTAAACCATCTTCACTAATATTTATATGCATGAAATCTTAAAGAACCTTTAATGTGCCTATAATCCTGAACATTTGACAGCTTTTACATAATATTCTAGACAAAGGTGACCTGATCCTCCTAGGCTGTTGACAGTGCAGCTGAAATGGCCCTCCAATAAATGAAGCAGGATTATCTAGCCACCATGGCAAACAACAGCTCATAATATGCATCAGGAAATTTCCATAGCACATTGGATCTTTGCCTTCAATGACACATAGATCATGCCTGAATATAAAATACACATTTCCCCAGACAATTGATAAGTTTTAATGGACAAGTGGAGTCGGAATTTACTTTAGATTTCAAATTGGTTTTGTTCTCCCCTGTTTGAAGGAAGTAACTGGCCATTAAAAAAATCTTTCTAAATGATGTGATATCATGTTATTGTTGCTCCTAAGTCTTGCCCCATCACAGTCATTCTCTGATTCTCAAATTTATGAATGACTTGAACTAGCTCCCAGCACTCTGCTTTAGGTGGCAATACACGTACAGTGGATTGAATTGACTAAGTTTACATAATATTGTAGGATATAAATTCGTGGTTCACCAAGGTATGATACAATGTGTTATCCATAAATGAGGACTAGACAATTGCATAAAGGATGATCAAACTATGTTGAAGTCTGGCTATACCCCCAGTACTATGGATACAATGTGGTCCTTCTCATCTTTTCAAGTTTATGGTAGGATGTCAGAGTTGCAGATGTTTGCTGACAGTTTTCAGGAAAAAAAGCAAATTCAGCTTTTAGTGTAATTAGCAGCTCCACAGCCAGCTTTGCTAAACAGTCTTCCTTTAGTTGGTAGCTTGACAAAGTGAATACCACAGAATATCAATACTGGTCTTTTAACAACTCTTTGCCAGAGCAGCCTCAGGATTAGTTGGGTTGGCGTTGTAACAGCATTAGAGAATTGAGTTTGTTCATTCTCAGAAGACAAATATACTACCCCTGCTATGTCTTTAAGACTATTGACAGAGGGGGAAATGGCTCATTAAACCCATGTACATCTCCTCACACAGAACTCAACTTCTCTATATGAAATAATTCAAGACTCAAGTAAGAAGAGTTTAATTGCGAAAGCTAGAGAGTGAAGATGAGGTCTAAGAGAGGCATTTGTGTTTAAAGAATGTAAGACTATGCTTGGAGGTTGGGGGGGGTGGGGTGGGGGAGAGGAATGTCCAAACGTCAACATGATATGTTGCCTAAATGTAATGCTGAGTATCATAAGATAGAAAATGAAAAAAAATGCAGCTGTGTTTTTTATCGCTTCAGAATGACAAGGGTATCTTGGCGTTCTCAGAGACACTATGGCAGGCAATATTCTTAAGGCTGAGATGAAAAATAAGTCTTTATATATGTAAATTGGTGGTCTTGTGGCATTCAAAAGCCAGAGATGCTTGAAGTACTTGCTTTAGAGAGAACTCCAAAGTGAATGGTAACGTTTTCATGAAAAAGATTTCAGTTGATCTGGGAAAACCTGGGGATATTATTTATGTTTTAAATGAAGCTCTCAGACTGGAATAAAATCATTGATGCTTACCAAAAAACGATAGCATGACCTAATTTTCCAGCAGTGACTGTCACAATTGAAGTAAGATTTTTACAAAAGATTTTCATGATAGGCAGGGTGATTTGAATAGCCTGAAAAGCCAGGAAGACCTGGGTTTGAGTCTTACCTCTGATATTTAAGAGCTATGTCACCTTCAACCAGTCACTTAATTTCTCAGTCTTTGAAGCAACTCTTATAAGACAAAGATTCTTAATCTGGAGTCCATAGACCCAGAAGGTATTCGTGGATGGATTTCATGGAGTCCTTGAACTTGTATGGAAAAAAAATTAAAATTTTATTTTCACTAAGCTTTAAGTGAAATTGAGCATTTCCTTCAATTATTTGAGATTTCTATTTCTTTGGAGGAGGAGCTTGCTGGAGAGGAGTCAAGTTTAGGGGGAAGCTTTCTTACAGGGAGGCTTGCTTTCAGGAAGGCTTTCACACCTTTTGGTACTGAGTCAATTAGGCACTGGGTCACATGTCTTGTGACACCTTCTGGCTCTGGGCCTATTATTTGAAAACCATATATACTGGGAGGTTGGTATCTTTATTTTAGGGCTCACTTAGGGGAAGAATTTTTCTTTGTGATTGGGTCAGACAAGACTCTGGGTAGAGACCCTGGCTGTACCTGAACCCAGATGGTGGCATGCCCTGGTCTGGTGATTAGGCATCTATTACTCTGTTTAGACAGTTGGAGCCCTGTCTATTGGGTTCTTTCTTGGATACCCATTTCTTTCTACTTATCTGTCGGTTAATTAAAGTAGGATCATTAAACCCTTTAAAGCTCTCTTTCCTTTAGAAAAGTAGATCAAAGAACCTGTGCTACCAGCCCCCCTGTGTGCTAGTATAGTTGTCAATACAACTACTAAAGGCATCCATGACACAAAAAAGTTTAAGAATCTCTGCTTTCATATTATATTTAGCTGATGCATAATGATGTCATTTTGTTCCTCTTCAAGAACAAAGGATAACGACCACATTATATCCTGCAGAGAAACTATTGACCTGAACTGATTTGTAGAGGGACTTTTCTCACCCTAGTTTTCTTTATACCAGTAACAGTCAGGCCCGATGCTTCTCCTTATCTGGGGGGGGGGGGGAGGGAGAGAAGGAAACATCAGCTAAAAAGGTAGAGAACATCATTTCCAGAAGCTGTACATTTTATGATCATATGAAATGCAATGATGGCCTAATGAAAATATAGTCTTAATTTCAAGCCTAATGTTGATATAAAATTTAGCTAGTTTGGTGACCAACATTTTACAGATCCCTCAACTCTTTTTTTATTTGTGTGTTTCCCTCTCCTGGTTCTCTCTAGCCATCACCAGCTTGGTAATTCTATAGCTACATACAGGTAGTTCCTGATTATCTACAGCAGGACACCAGAAAGTAAAGTCTTACTGAAACAATGGCAGCAATAGTGGGGTTATACCATTGGTTCTTGCTTATGAGCATCATGGAACTAAGATACAGTTTTTTCTTTTTAAATATGTTATTGATATCTTTGTTTTCACATAACTTAGATTTCCCTTTGTATCCCTTCCCTTTCCTCTCTTCCTTCTCAGGAAACCATCCATAATGATGATGTTGATGATGATGATGATGATGGTGATGATGATGATGAAAACTAGCATTTATATAAAACTTTAAGGTTTGCAAAATGCTTTACAAATATTATCTCATTTGATCTTCACAACAATACTAGGAGGTAGGTACTGTTATTCATCCTCAATTTACACAAGGGAAACTGGGGTAGACCAAGGTTAAATGACTTGTCCGGGGTCACACAGCTAGTCAATGTCTGAAACTGGATTTAAACTCAGGTCTTCCTGATTCCAGGTCCAACAAAATTTTTTAAAAAAATTTAAAAGAGGAAGGAGACAAAATTTAGAAAATCAGTCTATTAAAATAATCTGCCAATATATGCAATGTTCCTCACCTGTGTACTTCCTCCATCTTTGCTAAGGACCAGGAGGAATACATCTTTTCATATATCTTCTTCTGGAGTCAAGATTGTGATTTGTCAATGTTTATTTTTGATAAGTTTATAATTATTGATCTTTCCAATTACATTATTGTAGTCAATATATGTATATATACAGTATATATGCACAATATATTTATATACACTATACACACATATTGTACTATTGGCTCTGTTTGCCTCCCTTTTCAACAGTTTATGAGCCTTTCTATGCATCTCTGTATTAATTACATTCATTGTTTCCTTAAGCACATTAATATTCCATTAATTCATTTACCACAATTTCTTTAGCAATTCCCTAATTGATGGATTTCCACTTTGATTCCAGGTTTTTTTTTCCCTACCACAAAAAGTGCTGCCATAAATACTTCAGTGTATACAGAGCCTTTCTTTGGGTAAAAGACCTCTTTGGGGTATATGGTGGACCCTTTAGCTCTCTTATTTGCCTAATTCTAAATTACTTTCCAGAATGGTTTGACTAAGTCAAAACTCCACCAGTAATAGACAACTCTGTCTTTCTGCAATACTCCTCTCTCCCAACATTAACTGTTCCCATTTTTTGTTATCTTTCCCAATTTGTTGGGGTAAGTTTTATTTTTTTCTAATGCAACTTTTTTCGGTGACAGTCTAGTAAGGCAGAATTTGTTCACAATATACTTATGCTCTAACTATTGAATATAACGTGGATATCATGTGATCATATCAATGTTACACACACAAGACATTTGTAGACATAAATCTTCAAGTCTCCAATATGTAGACAATATAGTTTCCTTATTGTTGGGGAATAGGTCTATAAATAGATACATTTGAAAGTATTTGTTTCCATAAATAAAATGCTTTGGACAACTCAATTCAGTTCAACAATTAACCAAGAATTTACTAGGTGATTATTTCTGTTCGAGGTCCTGTGCTAAGCACTAGGAATAGAAAGACATCTCCCCACTCTCCCCTCCTCAAATGGATTTAATCATCTCTACTGACAACTAGGACTTTCAGGTCCATTAGAATGAGTTCCTTGAGATCAGGGACTATTCTTTGAATTTGTGTCCCCAACACTTTGTAAAGGACTCTGCACACGGTAGGGCTTAATAAATACCTTTTCTGTATTTCTAGCTACATTCTCTCTCTCCTAAGCTCCAATTACAAATTGGACATTTTGCACTGAATGTCCCAAAGACACCTTACAGTCAAGATGTCCAAAAAAGAATTCATTATATTTGTGCTTCCCCTCCCACCTGGCATACCCACCACTTCCAAATTTTTCTACTCTGTTGAGGACCCTACCATTAAGAGTAACACAGAAGTTCTAAATTTCAGTATCATTGACAACTCACCTCACATAGCCATTTAGCTTCCAAATCATCCCATTTCTACCTTCATAAAATTTCTCATATCTATGTCATTCTCTCTACTCATACTGCCAACCCCCCTGGTTCAGACACTCATAACCTCTTACTGGGATTATTGAGATAACCTATTGTGGTCTCCCTTGTCCCAAGTCTCTCCCTATTCTAATACATTTTCTTTGCAATTCCAAAATAGTTTGCCTAAAGTAAAGGTCTGAATACATTCCCCTACTCAATAAACTCCAGTGGCTTCCTATTACTTCTAGGATCAAATATAAACACTTCCATTTAGTATTAAAAGCCCTACAGAACCATACCCTGAAATTGCCTACAGAATTGAGTGGCATAGTGGTTAGGGTGCTGGGCCTGAAATTAGAAAGACCTGCTTAGGTGTGTGACCCAAGATAAGTCACTTAACTGTGTCAGTTTCCTCAACTAAAAAAAACGGTGGCAATAACACCCACCTCCCAGAATTGTTGTGAGAATCAAATGAGGTGTATTTGTAAAGTACTTAGCACAGTGCTGGGAAATATTAGGAGCTTAATAAATGCTTTCCTCTTTCCTTCCTTCCTTCCCAACTTTATTACACATTATTCCGATCCATATACACACAGTCAAACTGGCCTTCTTACTGTTCTTTATAAACAAGACTACATTTTCTGACCCTGTGCTTTTGTCCTGGCTGTCTTCCATGCTTAGAATGCATTCTCTCCTCACCTCCCAAATCCTTTATTTGAATACTTAACCTTCAAGTTTCAGTTGATCTGTTACCTTCTATGAGAAGACTTTCCTTATTCCCTCTCATCCCTAACTGTTAATTCCTCCTTCCAAAAATTGCCTCATACCTATTTTTGCATATTTTGTGTCTGTATTATATATCTGTATATGCACATGTTTTCTCTCCAGCTAGACTATAAACTCCTTAAGGACAAGGATCGTTTCACTCTTTGTATTTTCAAGGCCTGGCACATGATTTGCTAAGCACATAGATGCTTTCATGAATACTAGTTTATTGATTGATAGATGGATTGGGTCTGGAGTCTAGAGGATTTGGGGATTGCTACTTACCATTTGTCTGACCTCAACTGAATCATTTAATGTTCATAGATTCCAGTTCCATTTCCTGTAATATGAGGGAGTTGCATTATGTGATCATTAAGGCCCCTTCCCACCCAAAATCTATGATAAATGAGATTTTATTCTAAGGAAAGACACAAAAAATATATTTATCAATGTAAAATACAGCATAATCACAGATTTTTTTTTATAAATTTATAAGATTTAAGCTTTTTAGTTTGGCTTTAAACTGTCTTTGATCTTGATAAGAATGAATAACTCCTCCAAAACCCATGCCCCCAACTTTTAACTAGAAAAAAAAATCTTTAAAATGCTTTGGAAATGCAAAAAATAACAGGTACTATGTGTACACTGAGTTGGTGAGATGCACTAAGTGGTGGTTACCACAGGGATCTGTATTAGAGCCTTTCCAACTTAACATCTTTATTAAAGATCTGGGAGAAGATGCAGATCTGGAAACATATTCATGAAATTTTAAGAAGATTCTAACTTGGGAGGAGTATGGGATTCCAGGGAGACCAGAAATAGAATTGGAAAAAGCCAGAAATATTCACATGAAAAGAAATTCAGCCTTCACAAATTGCAAATGAATAGATGTGGAGGAAATGGTTTGAATTCTTTTCAGGCAAGGAAAAAAATTAATATGGTCAGCTGAAAAAGTTTTCTAGGCTTGATAAGAGTTGTAACTTAACTGTGTGTATAATATTATAGAGCTGAAAACAAATCCTGAGCCATTTTCAATTACATTTAGAGAGGAATGGGGTGACAGGTTAGGAAAGCAACTGACCCCTTGAATATATCCTGTATGGAACAGTATTTTATTTGGTTCTAGTTTTTCAGAAAAAAAAAAGATTTAAAAACAGGAATCCTGGGGAAGAGAGATACATCTGAGCAAGGACAAAATTGAAATAAAATCTTGACATATGTCACTTAGCTAAGTAAATATTCTGCTTTTCATTAAACTAGATAGAGCAAGAGATGCCAAGTTATAGGATACAAACAAATTATAAAATTATGTCTTTTGCTGATGGTATAAGACCTAAACCAAGCAGATCAGGGAGCAAGGTGTATTGGATTTGTTATCAGAAATCCTGGATTCAAATTCCAACAGAAATCTATTATTTGAACTGTCATTTAACTTTCCTGAATCCCAGTTTTCCCTTGTGGGAAATGAGAGGGTTGGACTAGATTATTTATAAGGACCTTCTACCTTTAAATCCTATGATTCTTTAAAATAAAAAAAGTTAATGTTTGAACAGTATTAAAATCCCCAAAGAGTCTACAAAAAACCCAGATGTTTTGGAACTATAAGAAATCATAGTTCAGGGAAAGATATGACACAATGTTTTGAAATTTACTCTGTATTTATGCTTCATATTTAAAAATCAGGCTCTGATTGACGCATCAAAAACATTGGCAACCTTTAATCCAGAATAAAACACCCAATAATTTAATGTAGTAATACATACAAGACAGAGAATAAAGTTTAACAGCTATTCCATTTTATTAAGCCTTAGGCAAAAATCACATGCAGATCAAAGGTGTTTTCTCTGAAGAGAGAAAAAGGTAAAAAGATGAACAATGCAATGGAATTGGTAAATAATCAGGAAGATATTCTAAGATTGACTCCTTTGGAAGAAGCTAGCACAAGATCATTGAAAAAAATTAAGAAAATATGACATTGTGTCTTCATATAATGCACATCCAAAGGACTCTTGCATCCTTTCTATTGGCTTCCCAAACAGCTTTGTTGAACTTCTTATTTTATATCTTTTTGTAACAAAATGAGAGCCCAAATAAATGAGTAACAAACAGAGTAAGACAGTCATCCTTGACTTCTCGGTCTCCCTCAAGCTCAGATCCAATTAGGAAACAAGTCGTCTTGATTCTGCCTCCTCAGTTTCTCTAGCATTTGCCCTCTTTCCCACTCATGTTGTTGGTAGTCAGTCATTTAAGTGGTATCTGACTCTCTGTGACCCCATTTGGGATTTTCTTGGCAAAGATGTGGGAGTGGTTTGCCACTTTCTTTTCTAGTTCATTTTACAGATGAGGAACTGAGGCAAACAGAGTTAAATAACTTGCCCAAGGTCATGTCCTATTTTGGATGTTTGCTACTTTCTGCCTAGACTACTGAAATATCCCCCTAATTTAGTCTCTCTGCCTCCATTTTTAAATTTTCTAACTCATCTTCCAAATAGCTGCTAAATATATATCCATAAAGCACAGATCTGATCATGTTACTTTTCCTGAGAAGCTTCAATGGTTCCTCACTTCCTGTAGTACAAAACACAAACTCTTCTGTTTGACAGTTAAAGTCTTTCACATTCTGGCTCTAATTTATCTTTCCAGACTGATTTCACAATAGTTACCTTCATATCCTGCAGCTTTCAGCCAAATTGTTTGAATTTTTTGTTTCCTCTTCTATATATTTCATCTCATGCCTCCACAGATTTTCATCAGCTGTTCCCCCATGCCTACAATGTGTTCATTCTTCCCCTTAGCCTCTTGAAATACCTAACCCCTTTCAGGACTCAAATGCCACCTCTCACATCTCCACGCTTCCCAGTCCTCATTTCTTTCTCCACCTAAAAATTATTTTGTATTTATTCTCTATCTATTTTGCATTTACTTATTTACTTTTGCCCCTCCCTTTCCTCCAAGGCACATGTAAGTTCCTTGAGGGGAAATAGCATTTTCTTTCTAACTATGTACCCATAGTACTCAGCACAGTGACTGACACATAGTTACTCCTTTTAGAATGTTATGTTAAATCAAATGGATAAACAAAACACATGGCCAGGGCCAAATTGCATGTATATCAACCATCTCCCAATCATCTCTTCCCCTCCCTTAAGATAATTTCTAACAAACTTAGGTAAACCCAACAATTAATTGATTTGGGTTGAGAAATAGCTGCACCTTATTTTGACTTAATTTTCTTTTGTTTTATGTTACTTACTGGCTATAGCCATACTCTCATTGTCATGAAATAGTTATCACATTAAATAGTGTCAGCAGAATATAGTTGAAAAGACAAACAGATAGGAGGGGAAGAAGAGAGGAAGATTTACAGTTGTTTGGCATAAACGGCTACTGGTAGAATAGAATTATGGCCATAGATGAGGGAGACAAGGAACTCAATAACAAAAACTCAACAAACCTTTAAAAAGTATGTACTCTGTTCTCATCACTAGAAATATAAAGATGAAAGGTGACACAGTCCCTGCTCTTAAAGAGGTTACAGTCTAGTAATGAGGGAATGTACAAAGATAAGTATGATGCAAGGCAGAATGAGATTAGGACAAAGGAGAAATCCAGCCAAAGTGGAATGAGATCTTTTTCAGCTGGAAGTAGAAGGGAGGATAAGGATAGTCTTCTTAGATAAGATAGAAGCCAAGTTTGGGTCTTGAACAAAGAAAAAAGATTTCAGCCAGCAAAAATATGGAACAAGGCATACTAATGGTCTACACAAATTCAGAGGGGCATGGAGATGGGCACAAGTCTGAACCAGAGATTAACTAAAACTCTATTTCCTGGAATCTAGTATGAATCTGGAAAAGTATATTGGATGTTTACATGATTAGCACAATAATGTAAAGAAAGTAGCAATATTAAAAGGCTTCAGAACTCTGATCAAGGCAATATGTCATCAATTGTGTCTTCAAAGAACTTGAAGGTGAATCATGTAACTTTATTACTGTAAAAAAGATGTAATGGACACTAGATGCATAATGACCCAAAACTTCTCAAGTATATTTGATATATTCATCTGTTTTGCTTGATTGTACTTATATATTACAAGAGAAAGTCCTATTGTTGGAAGGGAGGAGTGTTTGTGAAGTAGTGCTAGTATAAAGAAATGGACATCAGTAAAACTTATTAAGGTAAAGTGGAGCTAGACAGTGAAAGTACAGCATTGTGGAGAACTGGATTTAGGGTTAAAAGTCCTAGGTCTGAACATTACCCTTCTAGTTAGTAGCTTTATGATCAAAAGCCAGTCACTTAAAATCTCACAACTTTAGCTTCTTCATCCACAAAATAAGGATAATGATTCTTCTATTATCTTACAGCATTAGTAGTAAGGCAAGTGCTTTGTTAACTTTAATATACTTATATAGGTGAGACCTATTATTCTTTTATTTTATAGACAATAGGGAAGAACTAAAATTCTTAAAGCAAGACTCAGGCATAATAAAAATAGAAAAATATTTTAGTAGTTAAATTAAGTATGGATTGTGAAAGGGAGGATCTACAGACAGGTAGACCACTGAAGACATTATTATAATAGTTCAGGCAGAGGTAACAAGAGCCTATACTACAGAGTGGTAGAGGTACAGTTGTGGAGATACAACTGACAGGACTTGGCAATTGAATTAATGTAGAGGGTGAGAAAGCGGTAAGAGTCAAATGCAATTCAAAGATTTGGCACTTAAGTGACACAAAGAAGAAAGTGGGGTCATCAACAGAAATAAGGAAGTTGGATGAAAGAAGAGTTTTGGGAGAGGATTAGTTCAGTTCTATCTATCAAATGCAAATAAGAAAGAAAATCAAACACCTTGACAATATGAATAGTGATTTTAATGGCTCTAGAAATAATGAATAAAAGCACTTGTCTTTTACGTAGTCTCCTACTCTTTTATTTTTTTTTATTTTCCAGTCTTACCTATTATTTGCTTACTTAGTTTGCCATATGGGCACCATTTTGTATGTGGTACTTCTAAAATACATAATCTTTAATGACACTACTGGGGAAATGTAAGTGGAATAAAGAATACATTTATAAAGGATATTTACCACAAAAGTAAAGTTTCTGTAATAACACTTCAGGGTTCATGTTAGAGCTGTGGAGTTGGTGACAAGGAAGTTAAAGTGACCTTGAATGTTGTGGATGATGAAAATTACTTTCTGTTTTATTGGACAATACTCAGTGTTGCTTAGAGTTCAGCTTATGGAGATATACTTAATGGTATAGTGATACCATCATAAAAGTCTTAGAAAGATTGTTGTGGAAGATATATCTAGAAATGTTTTAACCATATTTCCATATTCTATCCCTGCCTCCATATGGGATCATACCTAATCTGTCCAAAAAAGATGTATTCCATTTTGACAACCCTCCTGTAGGAATGGTTTTACGATAGTTATCCCAAATGCTTCTTCCTACAATTTAAATTTACTATGCTTTTTCCTAATTGCACTTGTAATGTGATAGCTATAAGTTAAGGGAGATAGCCACATAATCGCTTATCAAGAAGTTACTCTGATAGTAATTATGAGAATGTGGCCAATGTTAAAAAAAGATCTTAGACTTTGCAGAGAAACATAGTTATTATTTTGGAGGATACAGAAAGATTCAACCATTGACAATTGCAAGACCAATTTTAAAGCAATGAATTAATGATAATTTTCTAAATGTCTGTCATATGCTAGGCACTGGGGATACAAAGTCAAAGATGAAACAATCTGCCCTCAAGATGCTTGCATTCTATCAGGGGAGACTGTTAGGATAGAATGGGCTATATTTTGGTCACTTGTTGCAGAAATGATAGCCCAATGTAGGTGAAATAGGCCATAGTATATTTAAAGGGCTATAGTCAATTGTCTTCTACCCCTAGTATTCCCACCTTATGGTCATCATGGTGTGGTGATGACTGGCTTCTTGCAGCCTCAATTGACCAGAATTTTACCTCTTGCAGAAGCTTTTAGTTATATGAGCCAATTCAAAGTATGATCTGAAGACCACCCCAGACAAATTTTGAAAAGCTCATCACCAAGCTGATCATAGGATGAAGAATTTTTCATCCATAGGAACTCTAAAATACCTGTTTCATAGACTGCACTGTAGAGGGGTTGTGATTTCCATATGAAATGAGAGTGGATTTCATCCAATCTAAGTCAATAAGCATACACTGTAGAGAAAGAATAAACAAAATTTAGTAAATGATTGGATGTGAGAGTTGAGGGAAATGGAAGAGGTGAATATGACTGTAGATATGAATCTTGGTAGCTGGAATGATGCAAAAAGGATTTTGGAGGAGCAGATGAGTTCCATTTTGAACACATTGAGTTTGAGTTAGGAAACATTCAGTTGGAGATGTCTAACAGTTGATACTCAATGGGAACTCAGGGTAGGGATTATGGATAAATATTTGGAAGTCATATGTGTAGAGGTGAACATTGAACCCATTGATTCTGATAAGATCACCAAGAAACAAGGTGAGGAGAAGAGGGCTATTGCCTTGTGAGGTAATAGTTTTCCACAGTAGAGATCTTTAAGTAAAAGTTAAATGACCATCTATTGGGGACTCTATAGAAGGGATTTCTGTTCAGTTAAGGATTGGACTAGCTGACATCTCAAGTATCTTCCTATTCAATGATTTCAACATTCTGCTAGGTAGAAGGGAGAGGGAAAGAAAGGACCACTAATTCTGCATAGCACACAGAAGTATGGTTCTATGGAAAAAAGAGCCTCCTCTGTTATGAATTCCTAATGAAGAAGATGTGTGACAGGCATAGATATGGGTGTTTAAAACATCAGACTCTACTGGCAATCTACTCTAAAGACTCTACTGGCATCTACTCTAAAGGCAATCTTCAAACTTTATTCTAAAACTAAAGATAATAATAATAGCTCATGTTTATATAGAACTTTAAACTTTACAAAATATTTTTCTTTTTTTTAAAATTAATTTATTTATTCTTAGTTTCCAACATTCATTTTCACAAGATTTTGAGTTAAAATTTTTTCTCCCCATCTTTCCCCTACCTCACCCCAAGATAGCAAGCCTACTGAATACCCCCTTAACCAAATTTGTTCTCTCTTATATCCTCACCTATCAACACCCTGAATTTCTAGTAGGGCAAGATGGATTTCTATACCACAGTGCCTGTATATTTTATTTCCCAGTTGCATGTAAAATTTTTTTTAAACATTTGTTTTTAAAACTTGAGTTGCAGATTTTTTCCCTTCTTCTCTCCTCACCCACCCCCACTGGGAAGATAAGCGATTCAATATAGGTTGTGTATGTGTAGTTACCCAAATCATTTCCATAGTTTTTATATTGTGAAAGTCTAGCTATATTTACCTCCATCCTATCCCACCCCCCACCTATTCTATTTTCTCTTTGACCCTATCCTTTTTCAAAAATGTTTGCTTCCAACTACCCACTCTCCCAATCTGCCCTCCCTTCCATCAGCCCCCCTCTTATCCCCTACCCCCTTATTTTCCTGTAGGCTAAGATACCCAATTAAGTGTATATGTTATTCCCTCCTTAAGCCAAATTCAATGAGAATCAGGTTGCCCCATTCCCTTTCACCTTTCTGCTCTTCCCCTCCATTGTAACAATGTTCTCTTACCTCTTTTATATGAGATAATTTACTCTAATCTATCTCTCCCTTTTTCCTTCTCCCAATAAATTCCTCTCTCACCTCTTAATTTTATTTTTTACGTATCATTCCTTCATATTCAACTTGTCCTATGCCCTCTATCTTTATGTGCACAAACATACATATGCCCATGCTTATATATATATATATATATATATACACATATAGCCTCCTATACATATATATGTATATATATATGTACATATATATTCCCTTCAACTATCCTCATACTGAGAAAAGTCTTATGAGTTACAATTATAATTTTTCCATGTAGGAATGTAAATAGTTCAACTTTAATAAGTTCCTTATGATTTCTTTTTCATGTTTACCTTCTCATGCTTCTCTTGCTTCTTGTATTTGAAAGTCAAATTTTCTGTTCAGCTCTGATTTTTTTCATCAAGAATTCTTTAAAATCCTCTATTCCATTGAATGACCATATTTTCCACTGTAGCATTATACTCAATTTTGCTGTGTAGGTGATTCTTGGTTTTAGTCCTAGCTCCTTTGACCTCTGGAATATCATATCCCAAGCCCTTTGATGCTTTAATGTAGAAGCTGCTATGTCTTGTGTTATCCTGATTGTGTTTCCACAATACTCAAAGTGTTTCTTTCTGACTGCTTGCAGTATTTTCTCCTTGACCTGGGAACTCTGGAATATGACTATAATATTCCTAGGAATTTTCTTTTTGGGATCTTTTTCAAGAAGTGATCATTGAATTCTTTCCATTTCTATTTTGCCCTCTTGTTCTAGAATATCAGAGCAATTTTGCTTGATAATTTCTTGAAAGATGGTGTCTAGGCTTTTTTCTGATCATGGCTTTCAGGTAGTCCAATTATTTTTAAATTGTTTCTCCTGGATCTATTTTCCAGGTTTCCCCAATGAGATATTTCACATTGCCTTCTATTTTTTCATTTGTTTGGATCTGTTTTATAGTATCTTGATTTCTCATATAGTCATTAGCTTCTAATTGCTCCAGTCTAATTTTGAAGGAGTTATTCTCTTCAGTGAGTTTTTCATATTCCTTTTCCATCTGGCAAATTTTGCTTTTTAAGGCATTCTTCTCCTCACTGGCTTTTTGGGCCTCTTTTGCCATTTGAGTCAGTCTATTTTTTAAGGTATTTTCTTCAGTGTATTTTTGGGTCTCCTTTAGCAGGCTATTTTTTTGCTTTTTTTTTGGAGGGGGTAAGGCAGGGCAATTGGGGTTAAGTGACTTGCCCAAGGTCACACAGCTAGTGTTGTGTTAAGTGTCTGAGGCCGGATTTGAACTCAGGTCCTCCTGATTCCATGGCCGGTTCTCTATTCACTGAGCCACCTAGCTACCCCAGCACATAGTAAGTATTTAATAAATCCTTGATGAATTTAATTTTGATACACAAATTATAATATAAGCTAGAATATAAATCTCTATATTAGTTTCTTAGCACATTGAGATGAAAAGAAGCATTCATAGGTCAGTATTCTGTTGTATGAACATCATCACTTATCTCAGACAGTCAGCTTGTAAATATATACCAGTGCGAGAGGTAAGAGAACAGAGAGTTGTACAAATCTATCATCCCTATTATGGAAACTTCCCAGAATCATAATATATGGTGAATCAGGCCTATCAGCTTAATTTTTTTAATTAATGCAATTAATGCATTAATTAAATGTAATTCAATTCAATTGCATTTGAACATGAATGCAATTCAACATAAATCAGTTACTCTGACGAAGATACTATGCTAGGTGCTCTAGATAGATATAAAGATAATAAATAGTGACAGATTTTTGCAATCTGAAAGGTAAAACAGAACACGTATCTAAGTTGTTAGAACACAAGTTAGTACATTATCCTTGGTTTCCCTGGTATTAAAAAGCTTGCTCACTCTTGTGCCTCAGTTAATGAACATGGGAATTTCAAGGGAGAAACTGTATTCCTCCAACAGTGCTTTTGACCCCAAATCTGTTACAAGTCAAATTATCTGTGGTCTAATACTCCAGGTATCTTCTTTATCAATGAGTAAAATGATACGTATTGAGATAAACCTCACCATATACATAACGTTCATAGGGGAGAGACAGAGACAGAGAGAATAAGGGAGAAAGAGATGTTGATGATTAGATCTGTCAAGTACACAGCTGATCAGAGAAATTCCTTGTTCCATACTTTGGTAATTTAGTGGAACTATGACCTCAACCCTTTGGGTCCTGCCCCTAATGGTATAGAGTATGGCCTTTGCAAACCTGTTCATCTTGTACTACCTTTGACCATGTCTTCCCATACATTTTCCTCTGGGAAGCTACTCAATATTCGGGGAGTTGATGTCAAATGGAAATGCAGCCTATTCACTGAGTATCCCTGGCTCCTTTGGCATGGCATGCCAGATATCTTTTCCACTCATCCAGATTTCTAATCATATCTCTCTCTTACTCAGGACAAAATACAATCATAATTTCTACAAATTCTAAAACTGATTTCTATAAATTAGTGACAATAATAAATTGATGACAATATAGTCATTAATAGTAGCACTATAGACACAAGATATGCTGGAATTCCTGGTGGATAAAGCTAGTGTAGTGTAGTCCTCTGTTCTTCTGACAAGGAAGAGGAAGAGAAAGCTCACCAGAGCAAGGCTGTTAAGAAGATCTAGGTCTTTAAGCCCACAGCTTCTTCTGACATTCCAGTTAGGTCCCATACTCATTCATAGCTATGGTCAATCTTTCTAAGATGTAGGGCTATTTTGCTCTGATCTTGTGAGAACAATATTGAACCTTGTGTGTTCCAAGTTTGGTTAGATCTGAAGGTCTGTTCCTCTTTCCTAGGGATGTTTGAATCATAGGAATCCTGCCCTGTTAATAAGCAGAAGTTGTTGCCTGAAACCACTAAGATGACTAATATTGGCACCTACTTTCCTGAAACATATTGTTCTGACTGAAGCCACATGGGGGAAAGGTTAGTTATTAGGTTCCCTCCCCATACCAAATAGCTGGATGATGATTGAGTATGCATTAATAATTAAAGTACTGCCAAGGATGGCTAAGCAAATGGACTCCTGACACTTGCTCCAGTTTTCTTCCCCCTACCATTTGTCTTTAACACATCCCTTAAAATTTTCTTCCTGCAGCAAAGCTCTGACCATGTCACTCTCATGCTCAAAAACTTTCTGTTGCAGATGGAATAAGATGTAAATTCTTTACTCTCACATTTCAGGCCCTTCCCCACCTGTCTCTAACCTATGCTCCTAGCCTTACTTCATTATATTGCTTTTTGTGACTCTGAGTTCCAGCCAACTGAAATACTTCTTTATTTGTTCTCAGTCTTGACCTGTACTCTCTCCAACCTTCAGGCAAATCCATTCTCCATGCCTGAAATTCACTCTCTTCTTCTTTCTGCCTCATATTTCTGTCTGAAATACTTCTCTTATTCATGGTTTTATGTATAATTCTCTTTTTTTCTGGTCTTCTGTACGGATGGAAATACATCTTTGCTGATGTTCATTAAGTTCAAAATAACAAAAGAAAAAAAAATAACTTCCCCCTTCCCCCAGAACCAAGCTTAGGTATTAGTTCATATGTAAATCATTCCTTTTCCCCTCAATTAAAAATGATTATTTCAAGACAATATTGAATTGTCTTAGAACACGTTTTCCCTACCCCTTACAACATTCTACCTTCTAGCATTCTAATCTGTTTACATATTGGATACCCTCTATTATGTTGCAGTCTCTTAAGGATGAATACTTTGTTGTTCTTTTATCATTTTATCTCCAATACCTAGTATAGTACTTTGCATTTGTTGTTCAATTTTTTCAATCATGTTCAACTCTTCATGAATCTATTGGGGTTTTCTGGGTGACGCCATTTGGGGTACTGAAGTGGTTTGCCATGTCCTTCTCCAGCTCATTTTACAGATGAGGAAACTGAGGTAAACGGTGTTAAGTGATTTGCTTAGAGTCACCTAACTAGTAAGTATCTGAGGCTAGATTTGAACTCAGAAAGATGAGTCTTTCTGACTTTAGTCCAGGCATTCTATTCACTGTGCCACCTCTCTGCCCTCTGCATTACATATAGCAGACATTAAAATTTTTGAGTGAATTCAGTTGAATGGTAATAGTTAAATAGAGATTAGATAGAAGAAGGATACATTAGAGTGGGGTAAGAGGTGGGTGATAAAAGAAGGATTTATGAGGAGGTATCATTTGATGTGGGCCTTGAAGGAAGAAAAGTATTTCATCTGGTAGAGATGTGTTGAGGAGTCCATTTCAAACACTGGGGAGTAATGCTTGCAAATGAAGATGACAAGAAAGTAGGACAAGGTTGGGGTAGAGCTAATAGTACAATTTGTTAAAATATAGAATATTTGAAAGGAAGTAGCATGAAATAAGGCTGGAAATGTAGGTTAGATATCACTTGCAGAGAATACTGAGTGTCAGGCTAAGAGGAGGCACACAGGGTCTTTGAGGAGGCACACAGGGTCTTTGAACAGGGAAACGAGATCAGATCTGCGCCTTAGGAAAATTACTTGGGCAAAGGTTTGAAGGTTGGATTGGAACAGGGGCAGGGGAGAGCAGAGCTGCAGGTGGGGATAACTTTGTATTCTGGTGTGCAGGGTATAATGGAAAGACTACTAAAGAGATTTAAGAACCTCAGATGATTTCACTCTTTTAGGTACACCCCTACTGTCAATTATGAGCTGTTTCTGACTGCATGCAAGAGTTTAGGATTTTGTAGAGTAATACAAGATCCCAGGACCAAAATCAAAGTTACTTCTTAAATTTGCCTACAACATTATTTGCATCTGGGACATTGTTCAATCCATAAATTAGCCATCGGAAATGTTGCATGACAGGCTATGGATCATAGTGGGTAGAGAGCTGACTTTGGAATCTCAAAGACTGGGGCTCAATCAATGAATCAATCAGTACTCATTTATTAAACAACATGAATTTATTAAACCCTTACTATGTGCCAAGAACTATACTAGAATATTGGAGAAACAAGTGAAAAGAAAGGCAGCCTCTGCCCTCAAAGAGTCTACATTTTCATGGGGAAAGACAGAACATGAAAGGGAAGCTGAAATGCATGAGGCTGAGAGAAAAGAGGAGGTATCTAAGTAGAGACAGGCTGGCTAGTTATGGAGAATGAAGAATGATTATTGTGGAGTCCTTCCCAAAAATGGAGACTATGGGAAGATTGAGAGGAGGGACTTAAGTTCTTCCTCTGACACATAGTGACTGTGTGTCCCTGAACAAGTCATCTACCCTCTCAATGCCCTAGGAAACTTTCATCACTAAGTTGTAGAGAAGGTACTGATCTGTATTAGAAGAGGGAGTCCCTCAAGTCCTTTGCTAAGAGTTCATTACATAATGAAATCATAGGTCAGGTATATATATAGCTCCTATGTATGTGTATGTATATATATGAACTATGTATGTATCTTTCTATCCACACACACACATATGTACATATATATGTATGCAGTATGCTAAGTGGTCCCCAAGTGAGTTAACTGCTTCCAGATATCTGACTGATGTGATGTTATTTTTATAAACATTCAGAGCCAATGTAAATGATTGAAGGAGAATCATAAGGAGAAAAATGAAAAGGCAGGAAGGAGAGAGAGAAAGGGAGGAAAGGAGGAAGGGAGGAAAGAAGAAAAGAGAATGGAGTGTGAAGCCATGCACAAGCAGCTTTCCAGAGGACTGCTGCTGTGAACAGCTTTTCAAGGTTCCAATTATACAGTATAGTGAAATCTCTACTTATTCAATAACAAATCAGATCAAAACATTCCCAGAAAATCAAGGGACAGCATTCACAATGTCACAACTCAGCAACTAACCACTAAAATGACCACATAGTTTTCACCAAAGTGGTCACATAGTTTTCAAAAAAATACAATCATTTAGTAACTCAATCATTCAATCATCCTTAAGGAGACTTGCCTCCTCAAGGAACACAAAGTACAAAAGTCAAAGCCCTCCACCCATTGGGTGCAATTAGATTACAATTTCATGAGTCACTACTCAGTACCCTCTTAAGGGGCAGTAGAAAGTACAAAAGCCATTTACCCCTAGGTCACACTTAAATCACAATTTCATCAGTCACTACTCAGTATCCATGGAGAGGTCTTTTCATCTTGACTTGAGGCAGGTAGCTCCTACCTGAATCCACCAAACTGTCATCTGGGTTCAAAGGCAGACAGCTCCCAGTTCCTTGTCCAGATCTCTGTGAAGTTCTTGCTCCACATTGGAGCTCACAGAGTTCAGTCCATCTCAAATCCTTCACAGTCTCTGACTGTGAAGACAAGGGTCTTAAGCATCCTGGGAAGACAAGGCTTAACAAAGCCACAAGAATATTCATACACATTAACAAAGTCACAACAGCATTTGTACAAAATATTGGCACCACAGTCACGCTTTTGTTGGTCTTTGGCTGCTCGAGCTGGCCCTTGGAAATCCTCAGAAGCTCTGGTTGGCCTTCGGAAATCCTGGCCACCATAATCTCCATTCTCAAAATCAAAATCACTTTATCCAGCCTCCACATGGCTTGCTTCAAGAAATTCTGTCTCAGTTCTCAATTCCCATTCCTCTTCACATTTCTTCTCAATCCTCAGTTCAGTCTTCAGTCCAGCAGCCCTGCCCTGCCTCCATGATGCTTACCCCAGAAAATTCTGTCTGTTTGGCTTGTGTTCTTCCTTATATACTGTATATCTCCTCCCTATTCTGCCCTTTCCTGTTACATCAGCAACTTCTTCCCAAGGTGTTAACTACTTCTGCTTTAAATTAAACAAGGTGTTAACTTGAAACAAGCTGCTAGTACCTGCTTACTTGGCCATACAAAGGAGCATCGAAGATCTTCAGATTCGTTAACATTACAATGAGGAAGGGGGAAAAAGAGGGAGAAAGGAAGGAAGGGATGGAAGGAGATAGGAAGGGATATCAGAAACATGAAAAGGAGGAGTCATTAAAAAAGTCAACTGTGGGGGGGGCGGAGCCAAGATGGCGGAGTAGAACAGCTCTTCCCAGCCTCTCTGCCCCCAGATTCCCCATAAACTATGTAAAAAAGGACTGTGAACAACTTCTGGAGCGCCAGCACCCACAGAACGACACAGAGAAGCTAACCTCCCGCTGAGGACAGCCCAGCAGCCCTGCAGGAAGGACCAGCGCAGCGCTCTGGGAGCCGGCAGCACGCAGAGCGCAGGAGCCGAGCCGAGCCCAGGTCCGCCGTGAGCGGAGGTTTTAGCCCCAGGGCGGCAGGGCCAGCAGCCGGCTGGAGGAACCCCAGAACACCAGGAACTGTGGCGATTCCAGAATTATCAACATAGACATGCCTAGGACAAAGTAAGAGGTTAGTGTCCTATGGACTTTGGGACCTGTATTTGGGGAATGCGTCAGCTCCCTCCCCTGGGGGCTAGAAGCCGCTGAGGAGACACGCCATTTTGTAGTTTTCATAGGCATTTCCGGCTCCCAGCCTATAAATCGTGGGGAGATCCAGCGATCAGTCTTGGGGGGTAATCGCTCTTGCTTTAACCTCCCTGGATCTGGATTGTGATCTAGGGTGGAAGCTGTGGGTGGGTTTACAGCTTGCCAGAAACGGAAGTTGCCCCCCCACACGTTCGGGACAAAAATTCCTCTAGCTGGCCTTAAAGCCATAGTGTGGCAACAAGCCCCAAAGTCAAGCAATTAAGTGGCAACATGCCAAGGCAAAGGAAACAGAAAAATGCAACCCTAGACTCCTATTTTGGGGTCATAGAGCGGGAAAAGGACTGTGAGGTCAGAAGTCCTTCTTCAAAAGCCCCAGGGGAATACATGAGCGGGTTCCAGGCCATAGAGGACCTTAAGAAGGACTTTAAAAATCAAATAAGAGAAGTGGAGGAAAAATTGGAAAGAGAAATAAGAAGAATGCAGGAAAAGTATGAAATGAGGGTCAACAGCCTGACTGAGGAAAACAACACCTTAAAAAATAGACTAACTCAAATGGCAAAGGAGGCCCAAAAGGGCAATGAGGAGAAGAATGCCTTAAAAAGTCGAATTTGCCAGATGGAAAAGAATCTCAAAAGTTCACTGAGGAGATTCATTCCTTCAGAGTTAGACTGGAGCAAATGGAAGCTAGTGACTTTATGAGAAATCAAGATGCTGTTAAGCAGATCCAAACAAACGAAAGATTAGAAGGCAACGTGAAATATCTCATGGGAAAAACCACTGACCTGGAGAATAGATCCAGGAGAGACAATTTAAAATTATTGGACTACCTGAAAGCCATGATCAAGGAAAGAACCTAGAAATCACCCTTCAAGAAATTCTCAAGGAAAACTGCCCTGATGTTTTAGATCCAGAGGGCAAAATAGAGGCTGAAAGAATCCACCAATCACCTCCTGAAAAAGATCCCAAAAAGAAAACTCCCAGGAATATTATAGCCAGGTTCCAGAAACCCCAGATCAAGGAGAAAATACTCCAAGCAGCCAGGAAGAAACAATTTCAATATTGTGGAAACACAATCAGAATAGCTCAGGACCTGGCAGCTTCTACACTGAGGGATCGAAGGGCATGGAATATGATATTCCAGAGGGCAAAAGAACTGGGAATGAACCTAAGGGTCACCTACCCAGCAAAACTGAGTATTTTGTTTCAGGGGAAAATATGGTTATTCAGTGGAATAGAGGACTTTCAAGCATTCTTGAGGAAAAAACCAGAATTGAATAGAAAATTTGACATCCAGACACAAGAAGGAAGAGATGCCTGAGAAGGTAATCAGGAAAAAGAAATCAAAAGGAACTTATCAAAGTTGAACTATTTACATTCCTATATGGAAAAGCAATAACTGTGACTGATGATATCTTTCTCACTATGAAAATAATGGAAGAAGGGGGTGTGGTCATATGAATACATATGTGAATGTGTGTGTATATGGTTACAGTTATATGGATAGAGGGCGTAGGTTGAATTTGTTGGGAAGGGAGAATACTCAAGGGATGAAATTATGAGGTGAGAGAGGAAAGTGGCAAGAGGAGATGGGGAGAGACAGGGTATGGTAAACTATCCCATGTAGAAGAAGCAAGGGGAAGTGGTTGCAAAGGAGGGGGAGAATAAGGAAGGCTAAAAAGGCAAAACCACATTCACATTGAATTTGGTTCAGGGAGAAAATGACATACATACTAAATGGGATATCTCAACCTGCAGCAGGATAGGGGAAGGGGGATGAGAGGAGGGATGATGGATGGGAGGGCATCCTTGTGGGGAGGGGAGGTTGGAAGTACCCACTATAGAAGAGGGACAGGATTATGTAGGGAATAGACCAGGTGGGGGGTGGGATGAGTGGGAGGGAATTATAAGCAGCC
The DNA here is from genome assembly GCA_011680675.1 of Gymnobelideus leadbeateri. Lineage (NCBI taxonomy): Eukaryota > Metazoa > Chordata > Mammalia > Diprotodontia > Petauridae > Gymnobelideus > Gymnobelideus leadbeateri. The sequence continues at coordinate 80,368 of WOXC01005433.1, forward strand.
TTGTACAATATATCTACTATGATAATGTCTTGCATAGCTAGACATGTACAACATATACTGAATTACTTATCTCCCAAGAAGGAATGGGTGACAAGGGAGGAAGGAAATGGATCTGAAATTCGAGGTCGTAACATTAAATGTTTCAAATATATATAAATACTATTATTAATACTCTTTCACTTGTAATAGGGAGATAAGATGTGCAGGCATTGGGACACAAAGATTCACCTTCCTCTAATGGAAAAGTCGATGGGGGTATGGGAGAAGGTATGGGAGAGAGCAGATTGGAGGAAGTGATATCTTGTGGGACTACTATTCTGGGAGGTTGGGTAGGGGAATAATGGGGGGAAAATGATTGTAACTCAAAATCTGGCGGAAATGAATGATGTAAAACAGAAGTTAATAAAGCATTTGTTTAATTAAAAAAAAGTCAACTGTGTAGAATAACAATAACAAATAAAAGGAAATACTGGCAGCTTTGTCCCTGTGTATAATGTATTTGCTTGAAGGTTTATGTTCTTTCCTTCTGGCCAAGACTTCAGTCTGTGGGTCTAGATCCACTCATACTTGACAACATTTTAAAACAAGTCAGAGAACTTGTAGCCTTAACCCTTTGATCAAGGATGACTGAGCATGCCAACTAATGCTGCTCTACTGACTTTCTGTCATTCTACTGACTGAGACAGCTGATGGTTGCAGTGGATAGAGTCCTGGACCTGGAATTAAGAAGTACTGAGTTCAAATTCAGTCTCAGATACTAGCTGTGTGACTTTGGCTCAATCCTTTCATTATGATTGCCTCAGTTTTCTCAACTGTAAAATGGGGATAATTATACCACCTGCCTCCCTGTGTAACTGTGAGGATCAAATGAGATAGTATTTGTAAAAAAGCACTTTGCCCAAAGTCTGGCACATAATTGGTGCTATATAAAATTTCTTTCCCTTTCCCTTCTGTTGCTAATACCTACTTAGAAAGCATGCTGAATTTCTAGTCAGAGGACCAGAATTCAAATACTAGCTCTGTGTTTCATTGGTCAGTCCTGTCCAAATCTCCTTGACCCCAGGGACCATACTGTCTATGGTGTTTTCTTGGCAAAGATATTGAAGTAACTTGCAATTTCCTTCTCAGATACATTAAGGCAAACAGAGTAAGCGATTTGCCCAGGGTCACTGAGCTAAATGTCTGAGGCTGGATTTGAACTCAGGTCTTTCTGAATCCACTGAACCACCTAGTTCTATATCTTATTACCTTTTAATTTCTTTGGTTTTAATTCTTTCATCTGTAAAATAAAGATGTTGTATTAAATATTCTCTCAATCCCTCCTTGCTATAAATCCTATAAACCCTAGAAATATAACCCTGTCTGTTCCTCCCTATTTTAGCTGACTTCAGAATTCAGCCTTTTCCCCTCTAGAAACATATGGAATCTACCAGGTCCTTCCCACTATACTAAACTCAGGATCTTTGTTTCTCTTGGCCATCCCAGATCCTCTGCCACCCATGTCTTGAGGTGAGAGTTACTCCCAAGACTCTGATTATGAAGACCATGAGTTTATATGCTATGGTGCAAATGAATTGCCTTTTAGGCTGGAGAATTTAGCATCCACTGACTCCTTCTATACCTTCCCCATGCTGTCACTCTCATGATACAAAGTGCAATGTACTGAGCCAATGCCACAACCTCTGGCCAGGGACTTTATGAAGGCAAAGAAGGATTAGTTTTCTCAAAGTTCTGCATTCTCCCTCTTAGATGATTTCATTGCCCTTGTGCACATATGTTGAGTACTAGCTGACAGAAGGTACTTAAAAGAAGTGAAAAGAGGCTGCCCTAGGGGCAGATTAGCAATGCTGAGAACTTTACAATGGATACTCACTGAGAGACGATGATAGCCTACCTCAAAGGCATCTGCTATTAGCGTCTCCAAAAACTTTAGATTTAGAGAGTAATCATTTAGAGCTGAATTTAGAGCTTAGAGTTCAACTAGTCCAAACTCCATATTTTACAGATGAGGAAACTGAAGATGTGAGAAGTAAAATGGTTTGTCTATTAGACTTTGTGCTCCTTGAGATCAGGGAATGTCTTTTGTCTTTATATTCCCGGCACTTACCTGACACATAATAGGTGTTTAATAAATGTTTACTGGTTATTAACTATTATCCAATATCACAAGGTAATGGGTATAGTCAGTATTTAAACCTTGGTCTTCTGCCTCCAAAACCAATTCTCTTTCTGCTATACCATTCTGAGGATTCCAAGTTTTCAAGTGTGAGCCTCACATCCTAGTGATTCAAGCCTGTTCTTGTTCTAATATGCATGAGATGGGTTTCAATACTGGTTAATATATCAGTAACATCTCTACATAGGGATCATTCTGACCCCATATTTCATTCAGACTTGATAAATATGAATTGACATCTCTACCATTCTTTGGACTAAGAGTCTACTCCATATTTAGTCACTATTTTGTGCAGGGACTTTTCTTCCTCCTTCCAAGAGTTTATGTGAAAATTCAGGTTACTATCAAGTAGCTAACCTATTCAGGCAAAGCCCTATCTACTCACAACAGTGTCAGCTGAATGAATCTAGGAACTTAGGACACGTATTGCGAGAGAAGAGTGTTGAAACACATGGACCCTAATGTCCACAAGGCTACTTCACATTTCCTCATCATGGAGGGTGGATCCCATTGACATACCCATTGAGTAGTTCTTTATCAGGGCTAAGACTAAAATGCCTATTACAAAAAGCTGTTGAAGAATTTCATTTATCAGTAAGCTTCCCACATTAGGAAGCAGATTTCCATAAAAAAGAAAGATAAGGGAATTTCTCCATTTTTCAAATAATTATATTAGAATATACTATCTTTATGTTCCAAAAAAACTCTACATGAGAAGTGAATAATTCTGTGATTTTCTTCATGTGTGTGTACAAATACTGTAACACTTTAATATTTAAAAATAGATACCTATCCCCATTCATCTCAAAGCTTTTTAAATGCCTCCACATGGTGCCATGTGATTGAGAAAACAAGACATCTTAGGAGCTTATCGTATGATTTAGTCCTGCTGGTGGAAAATCACGTTCTAGGTCAGTATGAACATTTCAACTAAAGCCAAATGCTTTGGAAGCTTTTGCTTCCACAATGTCCCATTATGTTAGACATTACCAAGGATACCCTTGAATATTTGCTTAACTGCTTCAGGTTCTCATTTAATATTTCTAATTTTCTCTGTATTTGACAGAAACATGCACAACAGTCAACAATGACTTAGTAAATTCCAGGCACTATGCTAAGTGCTATGGATTCGATTCAATTCAGCATATACACATATATGTATATATACATACATATAACATGTATATACATATATATTTACATGCATATGTAAAGGATCAGTTATGTGGCACAATGGCTAGAATGCTGGGTCTGAAGTCAGAGAGACTCATCTTCCTGAGTTGAATCTGGCCTCAGACACTTACTACTTGACCCTAGGCAAGTCATTTAACCCTGTTTGTCTCAATTTCCTCATCTGTAAAATGAGCTAGAGGAGGAAATGTCAAGCTTCTCCACTATTTTTGCCAAGAAAATCCCAAGTGGAATCACAGTCAGACATGACTGAAACAATTTGAACAGCAGCAACATATAGTCTGTTACTAACCTTAAAAAATTATGTAAGTGCTAATTGTTATTATTAATGAGAAAAAAGTTTCTCAATGAAGGTATTAGAACTATCTTATTTTAAAGACAATGACCAACAAGGTAGCACGGTTTGGGGGAAAGAGAGCTGAATTTGGAATTAGAGGCCCAAGGTTCAAATTCCAGCATTGCCCCTTATTACCTGTGAAACCTTGGGCAAGAATCTCCACCTCTCAGGGCCTTGGTGTCTTCATTTCTAAATAAAGGGAGATGAACTCAGTGACCTCTGAGATCCTTCTTACTCTATGATCCTATGACTTAAATGACCTCTAAAATTTCTTTCAACTCCAAAATTCCGCTCCTGTGATTCTAACATTCTCCCTGCATAAGTCTTTTCGTTTCATCATTTTAGTACTTTGGAGCAGAACTACGGCATCTAAATCAGGGAGCTTTTAGCAAGAAAAGCCATTTTTGAAAGATAATATCACCTATTGAAAGGCACACAATATCCTTTCTAAGCCTTTGCAGATAATCAAAGCCTGGATTACTTCAGTGTTTATAAAATGCCTCAATCCTTCCCATGCCTAGAGGGTCTTATTTTTTTTTCACTTGGTTTACTTTTGTGGTGACCAGCTATCCAGAAAACTGGAACAGCAGATTCCTTGATCCAGGAGAAAGAATTTTCCATTTTGTCACCCTCAAACTCTTTCCTCATCTATCCAAAGAACCAATCGCTAATGTTCCTGCTAACACCTATTTAAAAAAAATCAAACATTTTATTATTTATATGAAATATGGATGCAATTAAACTTGCTTAGTCACAATTTGGGTGTTTTTTTCCAAGCATTTAGCATTCTTACATTTTAAAGACCCTTTCTCTAAATCTCCATTAAGGACTTTTTACCCTTTAATTCTCATTTACATTACCTCATATGACTATACTTTTGCCAAATCTATTTCCTTTAAAGGAAAAAATTATTGATTTATTTTGTATTTATGTTACTTTCATTTTTAAGTAAATTCATTTTCCTCTTCCATTTCATCCCTTGTAATAAAGAATAAAAATGGGAGAAAAGGGCAGTTCAGCAACTATAACCTACTCATCAGTTGTGTTTGACAGTATATGTAATGTTCTGTACCTGTAGTTCCTCACACCTGCAAAGGGAAGGAAGCTCATCTTTCCATCTCTTTTTGAAGGCCAAATTTGGGGTTGATCAGGTTATTATAATTTCACAGCATTCAGTTTCACTTGTTTTATAATGATTGTTTTTGTCACTCTTTCCATTTAAATGGTTGCAGCCATTGTGTTTCCTTGGTTCTGTTTACTTTACTTCATAGCAGTTCATATATTTATTTCCAATTCTTTGATGCCAACTTTTTTTTTTTTTTGCTTTTTGGAGGGCAGTTGGGGTTAAGTGACTTGCCCAAAGTCACATGGCTAGTTTTTATGTTAAGTGTCTGAGGCCGAATTTGAACTCAGGTCCTCCTTACTCCAAGGCTGGTGCTCTATTCACTATGCCACCTAGCCACCCCAATGTCAATTTTCTTTATGTGATTAAGGATTGTGACATTTTCATACAAATCTATTAAGCCTTGATGTACATGCTCATTGTGTAATGCCTAATTGGGGGGATCCTAAAGGTTAATTTCTATATTACCCAATATGTTGTTATAGTAAAGAAGGAATACCTGATTTCTAAGATACTGCTAGGCCAGGCCCTCCATCTTTACCAACAAAAGGGCCCTACATAAGGATCTACATAAGATACTGTAGCTTGTATTAGGTCATAACTTGGTTAGCACCTGGACAGGAAAAAAAACAAAAGAAATCAGATCAGGGAATTTATCTAATCTAGTTATTTAATCTGATAATCTAATCCTAGGGTAGGAAAAGCAAAATCTACAGGTTTAGAGTTGTGGTCAGTGAAGGCAAAAATAAACAGATATAGTGGGTCCTGGAAGACTGAAAAAAAAAAAAGAATCTAATAGGTCAACAAGAAGAAGAAAGTAACAATTATATAAATAAGAATATCACTGAGGAGTAAATTGTGACCTGTTATCCACAGGTGGTAGACTGGGGTTATAAAATAAAAGCTCTTTACCCTCAATGCTCACTCCTGGAGGGCAGGGCCTTTTTTATTTTTGACTTTAGAGTCTTACAATCTAACACAATTCTTGACATATAGGAGTCACTTAGACAATGGTTTTTTTTCCCTAGTTTTGTTAAATTACCCAATTTTTGTGCTCTGTCCTAAGTATCCCTAGCTTTGAGCTCATATGTACTGTATTTCACCACATAATTGTTGCCACCATGTAATTGTTGCACCCTGGTTTGTTTTTGAAGTCCAAAAATTGGTTTATAACCTTTCATCATGTAATTGTAGTCGAATGGTTTAATTCTGTTCATCACACTGCTTAAAAGGTAAACAGAGCAGCAATGTATTCACCAGTGGCATATGGATATTCGTTTATCTCTGCTGCATTGTGATCTGTGGGCCTAAAATTCTCAGCACATGTGTGTTGTCAGTATATTTCTGAAAGCCAACTTGCATGGTTTGTTTAGAGTGTTGCAGTATTGATGGCATTGTCACTCAACCCAATGAAGAGCTGTAGGCACCAGGGGAGTGGGTGGGTTGGTAAAGGTGCTATGAGTAAGTCACATGATATGTTAAGACTTGTATCTTCCCAACTTTAACATATATTTACAAATATTTCAGGCATCCTAATTTTGCACCAAAGACAGTTTAGGAAATATAGTGATTTTTAAGTAATATGGGCACAATTTTTTTTAAAAAAGCTTCACATAATGGCCATGTCTCACTAAATTTTTGCAAAATATTTACAAAAAAAATCTGTGATGATTATGCAATGAAATATACATATATATATATATATATATATATATGTAATTTTTAGTCATCTATCACTTTTCTCCCTAAGCATATTCTCCTTTCTGCCTGAACCAGATAGCCTGTAGGACTTGAGTTCAGCTCCTAAAGTTCCATTCTCGAGCTCTTGTTGCCCTTCATCTACATCTCAGCTGGCTACAACTAAGCTTCACTCTACTCCTCCACCATCTTCTCAATAGCTGACTAGTCACCACTCATCTTTTGTTCACCCCTTCCCTTCCCCACACTCTTTATCTTTCTGGAAGAATCATGAAATCCATACTATCATACGCCAATGGAAAAGGGTATGTTGGTCACCTCCCTACTCACTTTGCATGGTAAATGAAAAATAATGCTTGTGGAAAACCCCTCAAGCATTTGTTTGCTCATATTAGAATGTAAGCTTCTTGAGGGCAAGGGTAGCCTTAAATTTTTATACTTGTACCTCTAGTACTTAGCACAGGATTTGGCATATAAATGATGCTTAACAAATGATTTTTCATTCATTTGTAATTTATTTGACTCAGGCCCCACACTCTAAGGGTCAGATCTGTTATATTCCCCATTCTTCTCAGGGTTTTCAGGTATCTTCAGGGATTTTGAGTACTCCTTTTCTCCATTATCTCCTGAGCTACGTTTCTCTACTATCTACTTTAGCTGTGTTCCCCCCAAGTTTAGGGACAGAGTGACTAGCACCCTTGTTTCATTCAGCTACTTAATGTGGATAGTTTTTACAGAAGAATATGGTGTGGTGGATAGAACATGGAGCCTAGAGTCAGAAAGACACAAGTTCAAATGTGACTGACCTCAGATACTAACTGGGCAAGTCACTTAACCCTGTTTGCCTCAGTTTCCTCAGCTATAAAATGAACTGGTGAAGGAACCTGAAAACCACTCCAGTATCTTTGCCAAGAAAACCCCAAATGGGGTCATGAAGAGTCAGACTTGACTCAACAACAATAACATAATTTATTTTAAAACTATAGTCACAACAGAGCTCAACGGTTGAGGGCATAATGCCCCCTATACTATTTCAGTTTCCAGTTCAGCATTAGGTTCACAATTTAGTTCAACTCTAACATATCACTGATCCCACCAAGTTCAAGACCAAAACTGTGACTGCTGTTGTTTTCTGCTGTGTTGGGGAATAAAGTAGGAGACCCTTCTCTCCACACCGTCTGATTAACTCTAAATACACGAGTCTCCTTGCTCCCTCAAACTCTAATGGAACAAAAGCTACTGCGGGTGCTATCAAACCATTTTGCGGAAACGGCTGCTTCTGGCTATTTAGAGTCAAAAGAAAAAGGTTCTTCCTAACCATGTGGTCAGTTAGTACAGAACATCTATGCATGACCCATTCCTCATGATTCCCCTAGAAGCAACTCCCAGCCTCACTATGTGGAAAGATGTTTTGTGTGGTCTAAGTGTGTGCTCCTTCCCCACTAGACATTCATTCACTTGCGTGTTTGGCCCAAAGAATTCAGCAATCTACAAGTGAACACTGTTCAGGAAAACAGTGGTCAGAGACAGAGAAAATTAATTTAGGATTAGAATACTATCCTCACTCCTCAGACTAGAGAGCTTTTCACTGTTTTATAGTATTGTGTTATTGGTTTAAGTCCACTGATAGGCCTGAATTCCTTCTATCAAAATTTGAAATTTCTGTATTTGAAGTTTTTGAGTTTAGCTATCTTTTGGGCTGCTAGACTCTTCCTGTTCTGTTTGTTCTAAGTTACTTTTAGAAGAAGCAAAATGGCAAAGTAGTGTGTCACTTAAACTGAAGGAGCATCATCACCACATCACCATCATCTGTCATTTATATGGTGCTTTAAGGTTTGCAAGGTATTTTGAAAATATCTGATTTTACCTTAACACCCAGGTTGAAGCTATTATTACCCCCATGTCACAGATGAGGAAACTGAGGCAGGCAGCACGTGACTTGACCAGAGCCATACACCTACTAAGTGTCTGAGTTCCAACTTAAACACAGGTCTTTCTGACTCCAGATCTAGTGTTCTATCCACTGGGTTAAGAACAAACCAAATTATTGTTTTATGTCTACAGTGCATTTTTCTAAGAGGTTATATGCTCATTGCATGTGGAAGCTAGAAGGGACCTGACACAAAAAAAGCATGTAAAGAATCCCACTCAAGGTGATGATGTTGTAGTATTCAAATTCTTTTCCATTATTATAGGGGAGCTGACATGCATACATGGGGAATCAGGCATTCTAAAGCTGAATGAAAGTGACAATGAAGAAAAAGATTCAGTGTTATGTTACAGCCTCTGAAAGCAGAGCAAATGTCAGAGAGTCTTCTTTTAAAGATTCCTTATTCTTGTCCAATAACTCCAACTGTCAGAGCATGGAGCTATATCAAAAAGAGTTTCAGGGATTCAATAGGATTGTTTCTTAGCAACTCTGTCAACAAATTTAAATTGGTACATTTGTGGTTATTCTATAGACATTTACATGCAACATTTGTGAACTTGTACTGTAACTTCTGTTTGAGAGATGCAGAGAGCAATGCAAGCATTTCAGTTCTAGAGAAAGGGTTGAAAAATTTTGGAGATGTCTTTCCATGCCCCTGATATTTTAATAATTAGTAATTAAAAACTTCTTTTATTTCTATATCCTTTAGATTACATACTTTTAGATTTTAAATGACATGGCCAAAGTATTGACTTTGCCATTGTACAGTCATGAGTTTTAGGGATGGAGGGCCAACACTGGAGTCAGAGGACTCTGATCACTTTCACATACTGACTGTATGACCCTTGGCACGTCACACAATCTATCCGTGTCTCTTACAACTTCAATCCTCTAAGGCTATAAATTACAGAATGGTGGTGAAACTTCACTGGAATCAATTAGTCAGTCAATCAACAAGCATTTATTGAATTCTTACTAAGTTTCAGGCAGAATATAAAGGGGCCATTCCCTACCTTCTTCTGGACCCTATACTTCTGGCTTTGCCTCTGGGATTATATTAGTTTTTTTTAATTGCCATGTCACTTATATTGAGTTTGCCATCTACTAAGATGCCCAGGTCTTTGTCATAGCAGTTGTATGCTAGCCATGCCTCCCTTATCCTGTGCATTGGGTTGATTTTTTGAACCAGTATCAATTTTTACATTTATTTTTACTATATTATATGCTAATTTGCTTGAGTCTATTGAAATCATTTTTGCAAGATCATAGATTTAGAGTTAGAAGGAACCATGCATTTCAACTATTTCACCCGTCTTGCACCCCACTCCATCCCCCATTTTCCCTCCCCCTTATATTTTATAAGTGAAGAAAGTGAACTCCAAAGAGGTAACAGTCTTCCTCAAGTGTGGGTACTGTCAAATATCATGTTAATTATCTCTTCCAGCTTTTTGTCATCAACAAATTTGATAAGTATACTCCCTAGGCTTATATCTAAGTCATTCATAAAACTGTGGGATCACAAGACCAAGAAAACTGCAGAAGTCCATAGTCAAAAAACCAAAATACAGATTTTGCATTAATCTTTATTAAATTCTGTCTTGGAAGACATTGTGGTGTAGCTTTAGGATCAGGAAAAACTGTGTTCAAGATCCACCTATGAAACATACTTATTGTGTGGTCCTGGGTGAGCAACTCTAACCTTTCAGTTCTCTAAGCAACTCTATAGGGTTATAAAGTTACAAAAGGTGTCAGAGAAAATTCTCCACACCTGGGAAAGCACAGGTCCAATCCATTATCCCTAAATCTCATCTTGCTGACTTCAGCCTATCCAGATTATCAAGATCTTTTCTGAGCATACCATTTGGGGAGAATTTATGCAAAATTATAAATACTCCATATCCTAGAGTTGGAGGGAACCTGAAAAGTAATTTTGTCCACCTCCAACCTAAAACATCACTCGTTCTACAACTTTTCTAATGACATGGTTCTTTAGCATCTTCTTTAATAGTTCTGAAGCCAGGGAGCTCCCTAATATGTGAGCTGGGCTATTGCGCTTTTAGATTTTGTTGGCTTTTTGTTTATTTGTTTACTTTGATAAAACTTGTTTCCTTTTAACTTTCCATTAGGACTTGTTACAGACCCCAAAGCAATACATAAGTTTATGTCCTTTTTTCATAGAAGATTCCTCCAGTGTCCAGTATTTTACAATGCCTAGCACATACTAAATGCTTAATAAAGGCATCTTGACTTGACTCCAAATATTTGAAGAGAATTAATATATTTTTAGGGGCAGCTAGGTGGCACAGTGGATAGAGCACTAGGTCTGGAGTCAGGAAGACCTGAGTTTAAATCCAGCCTTAAATTTTATTATCTGTGTGACCCTAGTAAGTCACTTAACCCTGTTTGCCTCAGTTTCCTCATCAGTAAAATGAACTAGAGAAGGTAATGGCAAACCAAAACCAAAATTAATTATTATTAATTATCTTTGCCAAGAAAGCCCAAGTGGGGTCACAAAGAGTTGGACACTCCTAAAATGACTGAACACTATATTTCTCTTAAATGTTCCCTTCTACAGATTCCCTCAGCTATTCTCTCTATGACCTGATTTACAGACCCTTTACTATCCTGGTTTCATTATTCCAAATGTTCTTAGTTCATATCCTTTCCTAAACTGTAGCATTCATAACTAGACACAATATTCAAGCTATGGCTTAAACAGCAATAGTTTAGTAAAAATAGTAATGGTAATAGAACTATTAACTTGGAGCTTTGAGCACTATATTTGTATTAATTCAGCTGAAGATTACATTAGTCTTTTTTTTTAGCAGATACATCACATTACTGTTTTATACAGATTTCCGATCTGTTTCTATTGAATTAATTTCAAACTGTGTCTCCCCCAAACTGATCATATAATTGATCCTTTTTAATTTTATTACAGAAATTAACATTTACCACTGGTAAATTTAAACTTATTTTAGTCCATTAATGTAAACTTGCAAGATTCTTTTGAATGCTAAACCTAGCATCAGGTTTATTAGTTCTTTGTCCGACTTTATATTTCTATACTTGATAAGCATATCTTTTGGGTTTTCATCTAACTTGACAGAAGTGTTGAATAGGACAAGTATGAAAACAGAACCCTGTGATAAATTACCACCAACTCTATCCAAGGTTATCACAAAATAATTGATTTTTTTCTTTCTATAGGGATAGAACTTGGGATATGTCCATTCATTATTCATTCATTCAAAGCATTCATTCATTCGTTCATTCATTCATTCAAAAGCATTAGTTGATTGTATAGCATTTGTGGTATAGCATACCACATTTTTGGAATATATTGGACTTGAATACAGAAAATGGATCATTTTTAAGTTGCTCTTTTCATTTTCATGTTGACACTAGTATCTTCCCATAAGCAGAGAAAAGCTTGGTCCTTTTAAAAAACAATACTATTAATTTTTCAATATATTTACCACCTTCTAATAGTAATTAAAATGAATTGCTTATTTCTCAGTAAACCTTCAAAGAGTTCTCAAAAATGACTCTTGAAAAGAGAAATAAAACACTTTATTTAAAAATAATAATTTTAACCTCCATTATTCCAAAATGAATTACAAATTACAGAATTTTTTTATTTTTCCCCAATTAATTAATTAATTAATTTTTAGTTTTCAACATTCACTTCCATAAATTTTAAATTTTATCCCCCTCCTTAACATCCTCCCAAGATAGTATGCAATCTGATATAGGCTCTACACATACATTCCCATTAAACATATTTTCATATTAGTCATGTTGCACAGAAGAATTATAAAAAGTGGGAGAAAAATTCTTTCCCAGTTTTCTGCTTCCCTCCTAATCTTGGTTGCATTGGCTTTGTTTGTGCAAAAACATCTCAATTTAATGTAATCAAAATTATCTATTTTGCATTTCATAATATTCTCCATCTCTTCTTTTGTCATAAATTCCTCCATTCTCCATAAATCTCACAGATAAACTATCCCTTGCTCCCCTAATTTTTTTCAAATAACAGAATTTTAAAATTAGAAGGGACCTCAGAAGCCATTTAGTTCAACCCACACCTGACAAAATAATTTCCATTACAGTGTGACTGACAAGTGGCTGGCCCAGCTTGCTTGAAAAGCTCCAGTGAAGGAGAATCTATTAGCTCCAAAGGCATTTAGGAATAGCTCTAATCCTGCTTTATTATGCCCTTTACTTTTGGGGAGAGGGAAGTAAAAATAGGAATACTCTTGCAAGGCCTTTGTATTGGGGAACAGATGCTATAATGATGGTAGATTCAATATTTAAAACAGGAGACTATAGAGAGAGTCCAAAAGGGGCAAAATATAGAACAGATCCCCAATGAATAAATGCCAAATGTTAGTACTAAGAATTGTAAAGCAGCATGTAGTGGCAAGGCAAGGACTAGACCACCAAGATACTGTGGGCAAGAAGTTGCTATATAAGTTTCACCAAGAGCATTTGATACTGAGTTTGGATTTTAGAAAGCATCTTAAAAACGATTCCACCATGATGAGGATCAGTTGGTTTGGCTTTGGGCAGCATCTTCTGAATCTGAATTGAGTTATAGGTTGCTAGAGGTAGGGTAATAATAATAATATTTACTTTAAGTAAATATTTAAGTTTTGCAAAGGGTTTTTCATATGTTATTTCATTTGGTTCTCAACAACAACCCTGGGAGGTACCTGCTTTTGTTAGCCCCACTTTCCAGATGAGAAAACTTGAGTCAGGAAAAGGTCAAGTGATTTAAAACCAGTGTTATACTACTAATAAATCTGAGTCTGGATTTTCATTCAGGTCTTCCTAACTCCAAGTCTCAATGCTCTCTAAAGTCCATTTCTTCTCTGAAAGATAAAACTTAAAGTGTTATATACTCAGGGAATCCTTGAAGCATGGCTTGAGGGAGTGTGGAACATCTACAATGAGAGGGGCAGAAATCAGTGAGTTGAGTATCTTCCTACAGTTATAGGAATGGACAATGGGAGAGGATGATATCTAGGGATCTAGGAATAGACATTTTACTTTGTCTCTAACTTATCCCCCTAATGGGGATAAATTATTATCAGGGCAATAAATGATCTTAAAATATCTAAGAGCTTTGCCTCTCTTTATTGGTTGGATATCTCACATGTTCTGATTTGACTTGGGGTTCCATGAATGTACCCATCTTCATCAGAGTCTGACATCCTGGTCAAATGAGTTTGTCCTTCTCTTCATCTCATGGCCCATCCCATGTAATTCTGTTCCTTATCCTTTCTCTTCCAGATTAGGGTCAGGAGTGAAATCTGGGCTTTGGCCTAGGACCCAGAACCACTGACCCCCTTCAATGTTTACACATTCTGTTTGGCTCCACATGTGATATTTGCCATCTCTCTTGGTGTGGCTTTAAAAGCCTAACCCTCATTCAACAAGAGATGTGGAATAAATTCTCTATAGCACAACATGAGGCTTTTCTGGAACTGGCATCAGAGGCTCTTTAGAATCTTCACTAGTGAAGTTCCCTGTATTTTTGACTCAGCAAAAGAATACTGCAATGGTCTCACTAATTTCCCCTTTGAACCACTAGCTTCCTGCAGAGTGTTAACCTTAACAAGGTTTTTCCATCTGTCCTTCTATTGGAATTCAGGAAAATCAAACAGGAAACTAACATTAAACATTGCTGGCAGTGGGACTTTCAAGAAATGATGGCAAGTACATGGGGGGAAAGGTGAGGAAGGGAAAGTGAAGCTAATTAGCTTCCATTTAAAAACATTCAATGTTTGCAAGGCACTATACCTAGTATATAGAAAATGCAAGCCCTACCTACACAAGGGGTTTACCTTCCAACAGGGAAAAGAAAAATAAAGAGAAATATCTAACATTTTAGGTACAGATTCTTAAACCCATTAATCATTTTGCTGGTGGATACTAGTAGCTTTCATTTACAACCATTTCCTTAAAAAGCCTACTATAGTCATGGCACTATACTCAGGAATACCAATGCAAAACAAAAACAAAACACAGTTCCTGCCCTTGAGAGGTTTAAAGTCAATTGAGTTATATGGTAACTTCAAGTATATGTAAGGGTATAGGTATTTCTCCTATTTATAGAAGAACCTGCCTTCCATGGGGATGGAAGACTGAAAGAGGGAATATGGGCAAGAATAATAATTTCTGCACAAGCCACCAGGTGGCACTGTGAGCTTGAGCCAACTGCCCTCCTGAATTTTCATGCAAGTTAAAGAAGCAGATTGCCCTCACCTTCCTGCCTTCCTGCCTTCCTTTTAAAGCCTGCCCATGTTCTATCTCTCCTCATTTAGTCTAGGCAGGGTTTAACACAAACAGGCAATCACACAATATTTGGTTCCTATACCCATTCCTACCAAGATTCTTACTGCCTTCCCAACTTTGTATGAGTATAACGAATGCACACTGTCTTTATGGGATACTTTTAATGAATAAAAGATGAAATAAAACTCATAGCATCTTGGTGCTTCTCACAAGATCTGAACCTCTACGTTTCCAACAGACATAGCCAATCCTGTTAATATCTGAGTCCTCACCTTCATTTTTCTAAAGCATAGAGTTGTATCCAGAGGTCGCTTTAGGAGAGTTACCAGTCATCCTCTCAAAGTCAGAGTCATGAAGAGAGGAATGCAACAACTCATAATGAAGGAAATAGTCATTACTACTGTGCTCTCTCTTGAGTCAGAAGACCTGGTTTTAAATGCCAGCTCTGTCACACTCTACCTTTATAACATTGGGCAAAGTCACTTGTAACCTCTCTATGTCTTAGTTTCTTCATCTGTAAAATGAATATGTTAGGTTAGATGACTTCTAGGTTTCCTTTTGCTCTGCATCTATGGTCTTATGATTCTGGAGAGATAGTCGTCACTTTCTGGACAACTGCCAGGTAAACATTTTTGCCTCCTGATGGGTACTGGAGAATCTCTATGATGTCTTCAACCTTACCATGAGCTTCTCTGGTAAATCCAGGTTATCCTTGAACTCCCTTGGCAAAGTCTCTGTCCCATACTGCAGTCCTTTCAGGAAGACAACTTTTGATGTGTCATTATCTTGACCTCTCCTAGTGAGCTTGCCATGAAACAATCTACTTTGTTTTAATTATCTTACTATAGTATACCATTTTGACAATTCCTTTAAATCAGGGATTCATAACCATTTTTGTATCATGAGACCCTTTTGTCAGTTTGGTGAAGGCCATGGTTCCCTTCTCAGAATCATATTTTTAATGTGAGAAATAAAAATATGGTTATTAAAATATCTTTAAAAACAAATTCACCAGCTCCAGACTAAGACCTCTTGCTTTATATGTATCCCCTAAGACCATTCAAATCACAAGCATTTGCCACCTTCTAGACAGTAATAATATGGGGAGTTGCTAAGGAAAAGGCAAACCAAACCAAGCAGGCATTATATATCACTTTAATACAAATTTAGCATATGATTCATATAACATTGATTCTACCCATTTAGCAGTGATCTGAAGTTTATAAACCATTTTCTTCACATTCCTTAGAGGTATATGGAGAAAGGAAATGAATGAAGAGCCAATCAATGGTCCATCTCTTAGCACAATGCATAGCACATAGTAGGTGCATAATAAATTCTGTTATTTAATTATTTAAAATTTAACTTTGTGCATGTGGACAGCAATGATGAAGTAAGTGAAAGTGTATTAAAGTTGTTGCAGTGAAGAAAAGAGTAATCAAAACTATGTACTTGAATTTAATTCAACAGATCATCCAAAAAGATATCTCTCAGACTTTCATGTCAAAATAACAAGCATTTATTAAGTGCCTTTTAAGTCCAAGGCACTATGCTAAGCATTGGGAATACAAAGAAAGGGAGGCAAAACAACCAATAAACAAACAAAAAATTAGCCCCTTTTTTCAAGGAACTCACAATCTAATGGAAGAGATAGTATGCAACCGACTGTACAAACAAGATATATACAGGATAAATTGGTGATGATTTAAGAGGGAAATCACTAAAATTAAGGAAGACTAGGAGAGGCTTCTTGAAGAAGGCAGGACTTTAGCTGTGACTTGAAAGAAGCCAAGTGGCAGCTTGGGATGGGAGGGAGAGAGGATAACCACCAACCTCTATGTTAGAAACCAATGGAAAGAGAAGGATTCTTCAATTCATATCCTTAGATTCCCCAGCAGCTCTAAAAGTTCCTTGTCTTCCCTATAGAAATATGGATGAAAATCCTATTGTTAAATCACTGCTACTAATACTTCAAATACTCTTTTTTCTGTCATTAGCTACCAACACTTTTTAAAATAACATCTCAAGGTGTTTCCAATTAGCTCAAATGTCATCATGAAATTCCCAGAGAGAATTATTTGTATTTATAGGGTAATAGATTTAGAGATAGAAGGAACATCAAAGGGCATTTAGTCCAACCCCTTCATTTTATAGATGAGAAAACTGAAGTTCAGAGAGGATAAGGACTTACTAAGAGTCACACAGCTGGTAATTATCAGAGGAGAGATTTGAACGATTGTTTCTCCTTCCAAGTTTAGCACTGTACATTAATTATGCCATGTTACCTCCTTGTGCATATATGTGGGTATATATTATATATGCACATACATATAATATATATATGTACATGCATATATAATATGTATATACATATGTGTACATGCATATATAATGTGTGTAATATTAGATTATGCTATAAACTTGCCATTGCTTTAAGAGGAACTATGAAGGCATAACAAAATTAACCCTCAGATCAATGTTTTGAAAATCACTGCTCAATGTGATTAAAAACACAGTATTTTCCAAGCTGAACATTCACCAATGTCTCTCAAAAGAAAAAAAAAGAGAGAATTGTGTAAATAGGTGAAAATTTTGAGTTGGGATTGGCTATCCCTATATTTGATCTTCTGGGAAGGAGAATGGGACAGGGCAAAATGAGGAGAAAGGTTTGTTGTTTGTTTTTTTGTTTTTTTTCCACAAGGATTGTGTGATGGACTTTTCAGCTTGAGGAAAATGAATGGTTGCAATATCACAGGCTTACATTCTTCTGTCACTTCTCTTCCCAGAAAAGCTGCTGTCTCCACATTTTCTACTCCTTTTTCTCAGCATAATGTTAAACAATGGAACAAGGGACACACTAGTGGACTCTAATGGTCTGATAATGGACCACAATAAAAGTTATGTGTCCCCCGCTGGAGGTGAGGACACATAATGGTTGGTGATATCCATTATACGACCATTAAAACCTACAATAAAAGAAGAAAATTGGTAAACTAAAGGGGAAAGTTGCTATTTTCACTTATTTCCCATTTTAAGAAAAAATAATTTTAGAACTATAATAATCTGTAAGTATATGGGTTTATCCCACTCAAATCTTTAAGAGGATATAGATCTGTATATATAATTAATGGATTACAAATATTTCATCTTTCTAATAAGAAGGTGATAAGGGAATTTCGCCATTCAACAATGATTCCTTTTCCACTTAATTTTCATTTTATGACTTCTGCAAATACATAAATGAGATAGAGCCAAAGAGAACCAAATAGACACGTGTTCAGTCTGCTAAAACTGTCTTCCCTATGTAATCTTGACCCAAACCCATCATACACATTTCATAGCACAACATTCAATAGCTTTATCAAATATTCTGCAGATGATTTTCTCTTAGGAGACAACTTTTGAAAGCACCAAGGTCTATTTAGTTACAGAGGTGGTGAGTTATCATTCCAGTGTCTCAGTAATATTTCCTTAGCAATCAATAAATACATCTTTAACCATTTCATCTGGCCTTTGGGGACTCCAAGTATTCGACTTGTGTCTCCCATTGAACATAAAGGTATCATATCAATATTCTTTTTTTTTCCCCATGATGATGCACTTAATTTGAAAAAAAAAAAAGCTGCTCCCCTTCTCTTTTATCTTTGGGTGATCCCAGAGCTAGTGCACATCTGTCTGGCTAATATAAGGCCCTGTCTTTCTAATGAGAGGTCAGTAGAATTTGGAAGAACTGATCTCCGACACATAAAGTACAACAGGGATCTACTATGCTCCTAAAATTGGACCTCTTGAGTGTTTTATAATTTAAAGACCAAACAGCTCTTGTATCTCTCATGATGAGTCAGATTCCAATCCTACTCCCAAATTGTCCTTCTGTTTTGAAAGCATTCTACATTTGGCTCTAATTAACTGCTTGGAGAGACAACATATTAAATACAATCTCTGGGGATTCTTTTTAATCCTTTTTTGAAAATGAAGTTCCACGGTTTAATGTAGAGGTAGGCAAATAGATTTTTCCTGGCACTTATGTAGTGAACCCCTAAAGACAATTTGGGGTCCCTTCCTTGGCTTCAGTTTTACTTATATATATATATATATATATATATATATATATATATATATACATATATATATATATATACACACACACACACATATATATACATATAAATGTGTATATATATATTTTAAATAATGTTTAGCTGCATTTATTTATTTATTCGCTTCTGGACATCAGATTTTGGTTCAGATAGAATCTTCTACCTGCTACTTACATGTGCACATTTGGGGGTGGAAATTTTTTTACTTTAATGACATTTGTTATAAGATATTTACTAATTTCTTCTCCAACATTCTCTTCTCTTTACTGTAAATTGTTCAAAGTGTTCTTAATCTTCAGTGTTTTAATTTCCAAAGCTTTACATTTCAGCTAATGCTACATTTTTTACTAGGTTACCCTCATGTTTGAATCTTGTTCCTTAAGAAGTTTAATTAGCACTATCATTTTAAAAAGGAAGAAGATCAATTTTTCTCAGAGAAATTGATAAATGGGTTGAAAATATACAGAAAGACTTTTGGAGCAAATAGACCTCACCTTCACAAAGCAATAGTAAAGACTGACTACTGGTCCCTACAATTGCATTTATCAAATGGAATCTGAGATGTTTTATCTTTAGACAGAACCACAATATAGTTCAGATCAAGGAAAAGAATTGAAATACCTGCCATGGGTGACTTCCACGAGAAACAACCAACAGTAGGTCATCCGAGAAGTATCAAACAAATGTTTAATGAGTTACATGGGTTTATTTAAAGAAATATAGGGGTTTATGAGAGTGGTTCATTGTCACCAGAAATTATGGGAAAATTTATCTTTTAGGAGATTAGACTTAATGATTAACGAAGATTATGCAAGCAATCAGTAAAATTGTGCAACATATTGCTTCAGGTCGTAAAAATATCAGCAGCTATCAGATCCTAGATAGAAAGAATCAGGTGACTAGAAGCTTTTCATCCTTTATAAACTGATAGATAAGCATATTACAAATACTAACTCTCAACTATCCTTGAGAACTATAACAGGACTATAGTACAATTACAGATAGAATTGTTGTCTATGATCGTCAAGACATAACATATATCCATAAAAGAGTATTTTAAATAGATAAATTGCCCTATCAAATACTCATAATTTACAAATTCCATGGAATAAAATGTTTTCAATGTATAGAGACCTAGAAGAAGAAGTTAAAACCATGTGGGAAAAGTACAAAGTATATGTTATCCCTGTTGTCCTTTTTGCTTCTCCTAAAATGCTTTCAGTGAGTCTTCTGAAGATAGACTTACATCTTGATATGCTTTATGAATTACAAAAGTCATTGTACTTACCTGAATAGAAATCTGCATATTATTAACTATATTAAAGAAAAATAGCAGGATAATGCTTTGTGCTTGGATTTTCAACTTGAACTGAATCAGAAAAGAAAGAAATGTCATTTATTAATTATAATAGCAATTGTAAAACTAATAATAATAGCTAGAACAATTCCTCGTCAAAGAGGAGGAAGATCAATAAATGTTATCAGAGCCCATGATAAACAAGTTAACAATTTTAAAAATATTCTTGAAATAAGTAGATATCATTTCCTAGAGCAATGGTAAAGAGAGAAAATAATTACCTACCACTGGATTTGTCGAATGTGTCAGGCACTATGCCAAAAGTGGTTTACCTCCAGATGGGGTCTATGAAATGGCAAAAATCCAAGAGTGAAATCAAAAGGCCCTCCATGGGCAACATCCACATGAACTCAACCAACAATATGTCAACAAAAAAGCTTCAAACAAATGGTTGAGTCATTCAGATTTGTTTATAGAGAATGGAAAGGTTTATGATGGCAAATTTAGGATCACATTATCATCATTAGAAGTCACAAAAAAGTTATATTCAAGGAACCTGGTGATATTGATCAGTACAGATTATTCAGGGAAATGGGAGAAACTGTATCATTATAGATTGCAGTAATTTACCTTCTACAAAATACCTACCAAGACCTCTTTCAGTGTCTAGAACTATATGTAAAAGTTCACTATCTTTCACAAACCAACAAATGACAAATATCATATTACAAATAGACCTCAAAATATTCTTTAGAATTTGATAAATAAACTGCTAGAATCAGAGCATTATCACACATCAAATTGTTTTATTTGAAATCCATTAAAAAAAAGAGAACAAAATGACGTGATGATGATTATGATAGCAAGGATGATGATGAAAAAATAACAAATAAATAATTGGAATCAGAGTTTTATAATCAACAAATCATAGCATTGATCTACAAGTTTGAGAATACTTTTTAGTAGATATTACCATAATGAATACTCAGAACATGAAATGCAAGGTTCTCAAAACACAGATAATTAATGCAAGAAATCAATAACACATGGTAACAGGGAACATATATGTGTATATGTATACACATATATGTATGTATACATGTGTATATGTGGCACCAACTCAATATTCACAGCACCAATGATGACTGAATATGCTGGCATAGTTCTCAATCTTAAAATATAACAGACTCTCCATATAAAAGACAGAAGCAAAACATTTTTTCAGACACCAGAAAACCAAATCCCAACACTGGAAGGTCAAATCCATTATAGAAGCAAAGAAGTTAATAAACCATAGCACAGCAGGGAGCCACACCATCCTTTATCCTTCTCACAAACAAATATTCACAAACCTAGTTGTCACAGCAGGGGGAAAACAAATGCTCACAAGCCAACTTGTCTCTTTGCCTGTGCATTCTCTCTCTCCCACCCTCTAGGTGCTCTGACTCCCAGCTTCCTGTAGATTCTGCTCCACCCTTCAGCAAACTCCTCACACCACAAGTCCCATATGATTACATTTAGCCTATTAGGAGGCGGGGAAGATCTTCAAATTCCCTTAGGCTTATTAAGGGTCAAGGAAGATCTTCAAATTACCATTACCATTACAGTATATAATGTTCATTATCCTGTCTGCTACCAGAGTTAACTCAAAGTTTCTTTCAGTGGAGTTACAGAAGATACATTTGGATCCCCAACATTTTCTCAATTACAAAAATCCATCTTTTTTTCCAACTTAGTAGTAGTCCAATGAACACTAAACTCAAAAGAAAAAGAGTAGGAACACAGCCTGTCCCAGGACCATTTCTATCTGAACTCCAAAAGACATAAAGATGATGATGATGATGATGATGATGATGATGATGATGATGATGATGATGATGATGACGACGACGACGACGACGACGACGACGACAAGGACAGTGATGAGAATAACATCACCAAGAACATTTTACATAGCGCTTAAGAATTACAAAGCACTTTACTTATAACAATCTCACAAAGGAGACAGTGTAAAAATTACCCATTTTGCAGATAGAGAAGTATATCTTTACATCCAACATAAGCAAGGCCACATAGATTTCTGTTTCAGTCAACATGTCAGAATGAATAAGAAAGGTTTGGCTGCATTATAGAATAAGCTTTCTGTATTCAGAGTCTCAATCTACATATTTTAAACCTAGGACATGAGATTTCATCACTTTTTCCCTCCTTATCTCAAGGATTCTTTTTAAAAAATACTTAGATTTACCTAATGTAGCCACATCAGTGTGCCTTTTCCCAACATTGATTCAGCCTCCAACAAGCATTTATATTCAGTGCCTATTATGTGTCAAGCTGTGTGATAGAGCCTAGGAATGCAAATACAAAAGGTGGACTGTCCTTCCTTTCCAAGAAAGCACATTTTACAGCATATTTAAGGATCAGTATATATATTTAAAACAGATAAAATACAATTTCGGAGGTCATTCATAACTGGAGGAATCAGGAAAGGGCTTCTTAAAGAAGGTGAAACTTGAGATAAGGCCTGAGGGAATTATGGATACCAAGAGGTAGAGGTAAGGACAGGGGCCATTGCTGGCATAGGGGAAAGTCTGTGCAAAAAATTGTCAAGATATTCAACATTCTATATGTTAAGTAGCAAATAAGGCAGTTTGACTGGAATGTAGATTATGTGCAGGGACACTGTATTGCAATAAGTCTGGAAGGATGGGTTGGAGCTAGATTGTGAAGGACTTTAAAAGCTAAATAGTCAATTAGTCAATAAGCATTTATCAAGGGCCTACTATGTGCCAGGCACTGTTCTAAACACTGGGGATACAAAGGATAAAAGATACTTGAGCCCCTGTCCTTGAGGGGCTCACAAGTTAATTGAAGTGGGGAGGGTAGCATCAACTGACTGGGAACTTACTCTGCCTGTGTATAAGAATGTCCCAATTTTAAAAAATCAATCAATGAGTATTTATTTAGACCCTACTGGGCACTTAGGTTTTTGAAAGGCATTGGGTATTGTGCTAGGAGTTTTTGCTTTGTTGTTTTGTTTGTGCAGAAACCCTACCTATTTCAGAATTTAGCTGTTAGTTTTAGGAAAACTTATATATCACATTTTTTTTTTAAAGCAATTGGGGTTAAGTAACTTGCTCAAGGTTACAGGGCTAGTCATTATTTATGCGTGGGTGCTCATTTTCTGAGGCCAGATCTGATCTCGGGTCATCCCAACTCCGAGGCCGACTCTCTTACTCACTGCGCCACCTAGCCGCCCCTTTAGGGCAATTGGGGTTAAGTAACTTGCCCAAGGTTACACGGCTAGGTTTTTTTTTTTGTTTGTATGGATTAAGTGTCGGAGGCCGGCTCCGAACTCAGGTCCTTCTGATTCCAGGGCCGGCGCTCTATATATCACATTTTCAATGTGGGTTCAAATAGATTTGAATCCAAGTGAACTAGGGCAGGTCACTTAGCCTAACTAACCTAAACTACTTCAGTTTCCTAAGCAGATTGAGTGCTTGTGTTTTGCTAACTCCTACGGTTATTGTAAGGAAAACACTGTAACATATCCTAAATAATGAATTATAATTATATTTAGATAACCATCATTATCAGAAAACATTTCCTGGGTGCTACCTGGGTGCAAAGCCATAGAAATTCAAAGGGATATGTATAAAATCATGTCCCTTCCCTCAAATGGTTTACAGTCTATTTGGTGAGGCAAAGCACGTAAAAAGAACAACACATATGAAAACTAGCAATACATGGCAGCATATGCTAAAATCCAAATGAGTTTTACAAGTTCTAAATGCTGGAGCCTGAGGAGAAAGAATGCATTATTACATTAGCAAGATAAAAAAAGAGCCTGAAACCATAAAGATTAAAAAATACCCGTTGGCACTGACTTCTGACTTCAGTTATATATATCTACTCTTCTCCCTTTTCAAAGATGATACTACTGACAGTAATTGTGATCTGTGGGTTGCCTGTTTGGCATCAAGTCTGAAAAAAAACAAGAAAAATAATTTCCTGGGTTTTCTCTTTTGTATCTTTTGCAGAGCATGGCCACATCCCCATACAAGTGGCTTAATTGAACTTGACCAAAAGATTCTATTATTTCAATTCCCTGTAGCTCATTATTCTGGCCCCCATGTTGGGATGGGGAGTGGGGGAGGGAGGTGTTCAGGTCTTCCACAGCTGTGGCCCCTGTAGATGGACTAAATTAGAACTGCCAAGTGTTTTGGTTGTTGCTGCTATAGTCATGTGTCTAAATTCTGTGAGTTTAGAGTTAACCAAAAAGAAAAAAAATAAGACAATAATACAAAGCAATGCCACTCTTTCTCCCTTACCCTCCCTCACAGCTACATCATAATCAAAATAAATCATATATTTGATGTGGATTGGATCTCTTAAGATTTATGATAGGCTGTGTATATTTTTTTTTTATCAGTGTTCATCTTTGACTTCTAGATCTAATTTTTGGTAGAACAACAAACTAATTGCCACTAATGCTCAATCTTCAAAACTAAACTTGTTCTTTAAAATGGAATTAACTAGTCCAAACTGCTATACTCATTGTCAAATATGGTCACATTTTTAATAATTTTGCTTGCTCTTTACTCTATCACAAGGGCGGGTTCAATCTGAAATGGTGGCAAATATAGGTTTTGTCTTGGTTTGTTTTTTATTCTCCAGAAATTCTTGCCATATAAAGAAAAAAAAATGTTGTATAAATAAAATATTTACAAATAAAATGTTTACATTTTAAAAGGCATATATTGTATTCCCATTTTAAGCTATTTAAACTCATAAAATACCATGCATAGCTTCATTTAAAAGTTATAGATACATATATATTTTATGGGTTTACATTAAATGGAGTATTTGTAAAGCATAAAAATCTCAAAGTATTTTATAAATGCAAGTTGTGATTAGCTATTATACGCATATATGTATATGTACATATGTGTATATGTGGAAAAATTGCATACAGGGCACATTTTTTTTTTTTTGCTTTTTGGAGGGCAATTGGGATTAAGTAACTTGCCCAAGGTCACATGGCTAAGTTTTTATTTGTGTGTGCGTTAAGTGTCTGAGGCCAGATCTGAACTCAGGTCCTTCTGACTCCAGGGCTGACTCTCTACTCACTGCTCCACCTAGCCGCCCCAACAGGGCACATTTTAAAGTTAATTTGCATTATTGACATTTTCTCCCTCCCTTGACTAAGTACAGACAATCAACAAAATAATAAATCAAGTCCTAATTTGTAGTGTTTGCCAATTTTCAAGGTATAAACGTTCATAGTTCAATTTAACAACCAGCTCTCTCTCTCTCATGGAGCCAGTACAAACTAAAACACTACAATTTATGTATATGCATGTGTGTATACCTTAGTATATATACATATGTATATACGGTTCCAATGGGTATTTATTAATCTTTATGGTTTCAGGTTCTTTTTTATCTCACTAATGTAATAATGCTTTGGTTGTTGCTCCAACATTTAGAGCCTATATGTGTATGTGTATGTTATGTACATATGTGTACATGCATATATATTTATAGGTATATATTATACATGTTTATATATGTAAATATTAATATATATACATACACAAATACATGTTATGCAAAGCCCTCTCACTGGTGAGATTTTATAAAGAGTTATTGGGCTTTGCGTAACAGATAGAAAACCCTCCTGATAGTCATCAGGAAATCTTAAGTTTAATTCTTATCTCTGAAACATACTGGCTGTGTGACCTTGTGTAGTACCAAGATGATATTCACAGCATCTACAGCAGTTTTGAGTATGCAAATGTAATTCTGAATCACAAAATATAATAGGCTTTCCACATTGAAGATAGAACCAAAACATTTATTCAAACACCAGGAAGCCAAATCCCAACACCAGAAAGTCAAATCCATCACAGCAGCAAAGAAATCTATACACGATGACAATACAAAGGACAATGTCATCCCCAAGCCTTCTTTCTGCTAGGGCCTTCCCACAAATGAACACTCACAGTTTGCTGTTTGCTTCCTAGCTTTGCCTCAGCTCTAACTACTCTGACCAACTTCCTTTAGCCTCTGCTCCACCCTTCCTGCTCCACCCATTCAGCAAGCTCCTCCACCACAGGTTTCATGTAACTCAAACTCATATGTCTTAGGCTTCCATGTGACTTAAGTAGGTCACATGGGCTAATTAATGAATGGGAAAGATCTTTCCATTTACATTACCATTACACCCTGGTAAGTCATTCAACCTCTTATGTGCTCTAAGCAATTCTCTAAGACTAAAAGTGTCAGATTAGGTACTGACCTGCATTGGTAAAGGGAATTTCTTTACTAAGAATTCCAAGAACAAATTAAATCTCTCTCTCTCTCTCTCTCTCTCTCTCTCTCTCTCTCTCTCACACACACACACACACACACACACACACAAACACACACACAGTTATCACCCATGAGGACTGATCTCTTGCTTAATATTTGCAGCAATGAAGGAACAATAATCAAATTGTGAAGTGTGTTTCTGTTTACATGGCTTTCCTAAATCTAATGGTTGTCAAAGTAACAACTTCTACTTTAATGATGGCCATCAAAAAATGAAACGGTTTCTGAATTTCACAAGGCTTATGTGTATCTCAGGAAGTAAGAATGGTCAAGTATTTCCATGAATTAACATGTCTAAATTAAGACAGAAATCCCTACATATTTGTAAATAAATGATGCTTGAAAAGAACATTCAATTGACAAATATGCTAATTTTCTTTCCTCCAGATATTTTTCAGTATTTAAAAACATCTTACAAAAATGATTGCTAGTCTTCCTCAACTTAATAGCTTGCTTCATGAGTTACTACAGTCAAAAATTCAACTAAATGCAGCATTTATTCAACAATTCCTAAATCTGATCGTATCAGACCCCTACTCAATAAACTCCCTATTAATTCCAGGATTGAATATAAAATCCTCTTTTTGGACTTCAAGGCCCTTTGTAACCTGCCCTCCTCATCCTACTTTTCCAGTCTTCTTTCTCCTTACAGCCCCCTTCTCCACCCCTTCCCCATGTAATCTTCACAGGTGATACTAGCCTCCTTGCTGCTCCATGAACAAAATACTCTACCCCCTTGCTCTGGGCATTTTCACAGGCTTTCCCTCATGCATGAAATACTCTCTCATCTCCACTTTCTAGCTTCTTGGGCATCTTTCAAGTCCCAACTAAAATCTTACCTTCTAAAGAAAGCCTTTCCTAAGCCTTCTTAATTTTAATGTCTTGTCCTCATATTATTTCCAGTTTATGCAGCATATAATTTGCTTGTGCTTAGTTGTGTGTTGTCCTTCCCCCACACACACCAACTCCCCATTAGATTGTTAGCTCCTCAAGAGCAGGGATTGGTTTTTATTTTTGTTTTGTTCTTGTTCTTGTTGTTGTTTTATCCTTTTGTATCCCCAGAATTTAAGACAGCGCCTGACACATTATAGGCACTTATTACATTTTTATTAACTGACTGAATTCAACAAACATTTATAAATTGAATTTTTAAACATTATCATCTAGTAGATAGGCTTTTGGTGAAAGGCCACTGGGATTATCTTAGTTGGATCCTTCAACATTAATAAATCTTTTATTTTTTTTGCTTTCTGGAGGACAATTAGGGTTAAATGACTTGCCCAAGATCACACAGCTAGTTTTTGTGTTAAGTATCTGAGGCTGGATTTGAGCTCAGGTGCTCCTGACTCCAGAGCCAGTGCTCTATTCACTGTGCCACCTAGCCACCCCAATAATAAATATTTAACTATAACCTAGGTATCATCTATTTTGATCCTATATCCAGGAGGGAATCTATGCTTTTTTTTATTTTCTGGAAACCACAAACTCAGGTAGCCAAATCAATATACAAATTAAACTGGTCAATCTAGACCACATTGATTTATGAGTTTAAATTTCTTTGATACATTTCCTAATATTTTTGAACATTCATAAATTAAACATAAAATCAATGTAAATTAAAAGTTAAGGGACCCTAGCCCTGAGGTGTTTACCCTGTATTTTAGTTTTTTCATCAAATATACAGTAAAGCTCAGAATGCTTAACTATTTTATTATGATTTAATATTTGTCAAATGCTAACAACAAACAATAATAGTCATTTTTAAAAATTTGAATCCCAAATGCCCAGCAAGCTACCTGTGCACATTTGAGGCTAAATTTTTATCTATTGTTATTTAATATTTGGTGAATGTTATTCAAAATACATTGAATACCTGATGAAAGTAGGGTTAGTTTCTGGATTGATTATGTATTTTCAGAATCATACCACTCCTTCATTTCTCATACATGTCTTTTGACCATTTTGCCATTCATTCAAACCACTAAGAATGAAAGTTGAACAGAAAGAAAAATCTCACAGTGAGTATTTTGTCAGCATCTCTATCAAAAATTTAATGAGTGGTTGCAACAACTAATTTCAAGGAACATTGGATCATCTGGTGATTCACTTTTATTTACATGACCATTACTCAAATGAATAGAATACTGTACAATCCAATTTGGTTGAGTTCAGTTGAATTTAAGTTTCTTGAGGGCAGGAACTGTTTTATTTTTTGATTCACATCCCAAGGGCCTAGGACATGGTAGTCACTTAATAAATGTTTGTTGATTGAGTGCAGTCCTATAAGCTTTAATAGGCACATCTTATGTATTCTATTGGGGGTTGTTGGGGGTGCAGAGGAGACAACATAGACATATAGACATAGATATAGAAATAGGCTGCAGATGTAGAACTATAGGTACAGATATAAATATGAAACATAGTATACCTGAAAAATATAACCTAGATGTCTTCAAAGGTAGGGGGCATAGGTACAAATCTTCCTCTTCTGTTTCTTCCATTGTCCATAATCCACTTAGGACTTAAAATTCACATGTGAGTTTTCTAGTCCTTTCAGTCAATGCCTATCATTTGAATTTTAGTCCTGGGCAGATGATACTAAAAGTGACAAGAAGTTGGTCACCTTACCTTTTCCCTCATGAAAAGATATCAACCACTTATTCTTCATCAAAAATGCTAAATCTAATCCCAAATTGACCTTGATTATATGACCTAAGGAAAGATAATATTGTTTTTCTGTGTCCTATTTCCTTAAATTAAGATTTAAAATAATAATGATTGTCCAAACTAGCATTTACCTAGTATTTTAAGATTTTCCAAAGCACTTTATAGATGTCTCATATCATCCCCACAATTACCCTGGAAAGTAGATGCTATTATTATCCTCATTTTATTAGGAAACTGAGATAGAGGTGAAGTTATTTGTCCTGGGTCACACAGTCAGCAATTATCTGAGGCTATATTTGAACTCAAGTCTTCCTGACTCCAGATCCTAGCACTGTATCATCTGTACCATGTAATGTTAATTAATATACATTTGTGACAGATCTTATGGGGGGAGGGAGGAGGTGACAAATGAAACAACTTTGTACATATAAATGTTCACTTGATTCCCCACAATTCAATTCAACAAATATTTAATAAGTGCTTGCTATGTGCAAGAGGCCTAAACACCAGGTTATTAGATAATTTGGTGCCTGTATGACTACAAATTACTATAATAGACAGAATTAGAAACATAGACATATTGTACTTGTATCAATGAATTTTAGGTAAGGTCAATATTACGTACATAACGTGAAGTGTTCTGATAAATGTTTAACAACCTACTGCGGGTGAGGGGAGGTTGAGGGTGGAATGTACATTCAAAAGACTTTTAGCTTTAGTTTGAATTATTAGCATTTTTTCCATCACTTTCTTAAATCTAGACAATCAACAGGAAAAATAGTCAAGTCCTGAGTTTTTGCATTTGTTAATTTCAGGAATGTTAATGCTCACACTGAAAAATGTAATAATCAGCTCTCTTGGGCTGGTTCAAGTTGACTCCAAAACACCCCTGGAAACCAAGCAACTCTTGAAAAGGGCCCAGATGACTACTCCGCTATTCTTCATTGCTCACTAGTTGGCGCACTTGCTGTCCTTAGTCTATCACATTTCATATCTCTTCCATGTGTCTTTTTACACAGGTAACCCTCCTTGTATTTCCTCATAAACTGTCTCTTAGAATTCCTAGCACCCTTTAGGCTCAGGGACCACTTTCTATGTGAAGATTTTATTGATCCTATCCTTTGTTCTCCCCCTTCCTTCATATTATTGTACTTTGCAGTTGTTATACTTTGTGCTAGATTTTCTCTGTATATATTGAATCCTCCAGGAAATTGACACAAAGACAGGGGCTATTCGTTTCTTATGTTTGTATCCCAGGACTTAATGTAGTAAGCTACTATATATAGTGGGCATCTAATAAATTCTGTGGAATTGAATTGAATTGTATTGAAAAAACTTTGTCAAAAGCAATGATATTGCTTAAGACTAGACCCATATGCCACACACAGAGCAAATTGAAAAATAAAAACTTAATTTTTTTTTGTTTTTGACCCATATTTAGCTCCCCTTTAAGATATCTCAAATAGTTATTTGTTGTTGTTCTGCCATATCAGTTGTGTCTGACTCTTCATGAGCCCATTTGGGGTTTTCTTGGCAAAGATACTGGAATGTTTTGCCATTTCCTTTTCTAGATCATTTTACAGATGAAGAACTGAGGCAAACAGGGTTAAATGATTTGCCCAGGGTCACACAGCTAGTAAGTATGTGAGTACAGATTTGAACTCAGAAAGATGAGTCTTCTTGACTCCAGGCCCAATACTCTATCCACTGTGCCACCTAGCTGCCCTAAATGGTGATAGGGATATTGAATAATTAATCTGCTTAACTAATATATAGACATAATCAAAAGAGTACCTTTTTGACTGTGAATAGGTAAGGTGGAATTGTTTTGCATACAGATCAATAAGATTTGGAATCAAGATTTACAGTCAACTGAACATTAAAAAGTAATTGAGGAATCCTAGAACTGCTCTTCTGTTAAATTGCATGGCTAGAAGCAGAGAATCATGCCAATCAAACATCTGGATACCCTCTGGATCTGGTGATGACTTTGGTGGCAGCTAGAAAAACAGCTCTGAGCCACTGTAAAGAACAGGACCACAGTGCTCAGAAATGTGAGTTCTGCATAAAATCAACTTTCAATAAATCCCCTTTCTCCTTGCCTTTTTTTTCTAAGAATACCATAACATAATTAAGATTAAAGCAAAATTTTTTCTCAAGTGCAATATTTGCTATATTGAAGTTTGAAATTATAGTGAAGAGAAAAAAAGGTTATGTTTCTTGAAATCAAAACAAATACACTGTTTATAGCAATGCTTGGGAGTTGGGAAATTTCTCTCATTTTATTTTCACCCTTTACCAAGACAAGAGAGCACCTTCTCAAGAAGGGAAAAGCCAATTCACTATTACTCAGGCGGTCTACCCTGAAGCCTTTTTGTGCGTCAATTTCCAGTATCAATTAGCACCGATTTTCATACATCAGACAGTGTGAAAAATTACCCAATTTCCAGCACATGAAACCCAACCACCAAGACTTTGCTGATGAGGGGAACAGTGGCCTCCTCTTTCCTGTGGTGTGCCATCTCTATTAGACTTTGTAAACTGCGGCAGTTTGAAATCTTTAACCAGCCATTACTAATAAGCATATGTTAATTGTAGCAGAGATCATAAGCAGGTCAATTAAGAGGCAAAGACTGGAACCGAATGAAACATTCAGCTGGAGGGAAAATTCAGGGCAGGTGTGGGCCAGCGTGTTCTGCCCTGGCAGGAGCTCTAAGCATCTTGGGTAGGAGCTCATTTAACGGTTTTGATTTGCTGAATTTGCATTTCAAATTTTCATTCCTAATAGACAATATAGTCAGTCTTTGTTAATGAGGACCCTGATTACATGTGCCATTATAATTGGGAATTAGCAGGCCAGCCTTGTTTTGGAGATTAAATCCAAAGCAAATTGGATTAAATACGGTGTGACTTGAAATCTCTTTCTGTCTCTCTTTGCTTTTTTCCTTAAGTCAAAGGTGAGAAAAACTCCATTTGTTCCGGGCATATGGCTCTTTCCTTTATTATCTTTTATTTTAGTACTTTCTTTATATTTTACAATAAAACTTTTAATAATAGGTTGGATTTTTTTTTTGTTTACATTTTTTCCCAATAAACTGAAGAAATTATATGAAGGGTATTATTGAAGACTTACTAGAAGGAATTAACTGAAGAATATTCTAGTCATTCATTCTATGAAAGTATATTAAACAAAATGGTAGTCTTTTAATTGTGGTCCTCTGTGTGCGTAGGGTGGTACATTTGTATAAGATAGATGTCTGAAGATGAGATCTTGGTAAAATTGCATAGTTTGTCTTTGCTGGAGATTAAGGACATCATTTGAAATCAGTGTCACTGCAATCATAATTAGTCTGGGTGAAAGGTTGTTTCATTAGCTTTTTTAAAATGAGATTATTTTAGGTCCAAAAATGAAATAAGAAATTTTGCAGAGACATGTTTCCACATTAATCATAGCAGTTTACTATAGTTCTTTTCATAATTGCAATAATATCACTATTCTTGCATTTTATAGTGTGCTTATTATAACTTTTAAGTCAAATATAGCTTAGGGTGGTGTAATATTTTTTTTCATTCTCTTGGGTCATTTAATATTATAATCTAGTTATGCTTCAACATTTTCATTATTAAGTTTAGAGACCAATTCTTCACAAACAACTACTTGTCTCAAGTCACAAGAAAAACGTTTTCTAATGGGAGATAATACTTTGTAAGCTACTGAGAATTAGGTTTACCTAGATGTAGGGGACAGGGAGAGGGAAAAAAAGGAGGGGAAGAAAGAAGAAAGAGAGGGAGGAAGAGAGAGAGAGAGAGAGAGAGAGAGAGAGAGAGAGAGAGAGAGAGAGAGAGAGAGAGAGAGAGAAAGTTTAATGAAAATGCAAATATATTTTATTAACAAATGTTCTATGTAACTATGCAAACAAAATTTATCTTTGTACCCTGTAATGATTTGTAAATTTTGGATATAATCAAACAGAAAGTCCATAGGCACTTATTAAAATGCTTATTGTGTGATCAGCACTGGATACTGAAAGAGAGGCATGCTCTCAGGGAGTTGACATTCTAATGGAGGAGATAATGTGTAAATAACTATGAACATACACAGTATATACAGAGTAAGATGGAAGCAGATGGAAGGTAATCTTATAAATCAATCTTAGAAGGAGGACATTGGACATATAGGGGTTGGAAAAGAAGGTAGGATTTGAATTGATCCTTGAAGTAAGACAGGAGAGTTAAAAGGCAGACTGAGGAGGGAGATCATTCCAGGCATGGAGGAGTTCAGTCTATGCAAAGGTACTAAAACAAGAAAGAACATTGTGAATGAGAAATAGCAAATAGCTCAATGTAGCTATATCATAGAGTATGGATGGGTAGGAATGTAAAGTAGAAGACTGGAAATGTTAGTGCATAGGTTCTGAAGGGCTTAAAGTACCAAAGAGAAGGTTTTATATTTGATCCTGGGCTAACACAGAGCCCTTAGAATTGAGGAGCATCATGGTCATACCAGAGCTTTAGAAAAATTGTTTTGGCAATTGAGTGGGGATAGACTTAAGACAAAGAAGTCAACTAGAAGGCTAATGCAATAGTTTAGGCAAGAGGTGTCAAGTGACTATGATAGCTGCTGAAAGAATGGAAAGAAGGAGATTTTTTCTGGAGGGGGGAAGGCAAGGCAGTTGGGGTTAAGTGACTTGCCCAAGATCACACAGCTACTTAAGTGTCAAGTGTCTGAGGCCTCAGATCCTCTAGACTCCAGAGCCTATGCTCTATTCACTGCACCACCTAGCTGCCCCTAAGAAGATGTTTCAAGAGAAACTTCAATTGAAAAAAAACAAGACTTGACAACAGATTGGTCATATGGGGAAAGTGTGAGTGAGAAGCTGAGGATGACACTGAGTCTGTGAACCTGACACTCGACAGTAATAAGTTTCTTATTGCTATTTCCTATCAGAAATAGGAAAGGGAATATGGGTACAGGAAGAAGAGTTTTTTTTAGACATGCTGAGTTTAAGATGCAGACGTCACATTAAATTTCAAATGCCCAATAGGCAGATGATAATTCAAGACTAGAACTCAGGAGAGAGGTTAGAACTGGATAAATAGACCCCAAATCAGTTGAACCCTTGAGCACTGACAAGATCACCAAGTGAAGCAAAATAGAAGGGGAAAAGAAGAGGACCCAAGACAGAGTCTTAGGGGACACCCACAGCTGGTGGGCATTACCCAAAAGGTCTAATAATGAGAAAGAGTGGTAAACGGGGCAGAAGAAGAACCAGGAGAGACTGGTGTCACAAAAGCCAGAGAGCTTTCAGGAAATCAAACAGTATCCAATATTGTAGGGAGGTCAGGGATAGGACTAAGAAAAGGCCCTTGGCTTTGGCATTTGAGACCTTTGGAGAAAGCAGTTCCATTAAATGATAAGGTCAGAAGTCAGTCTTCAGGGAGTTTATAAGAGAACCAGAGGAGAGGGAGTTTAAATACCTATAGTAATTGGCTCTCTCAAGGAAGTAAGTCAAGAATGAAAAAAAAAAAAAGGATAACCAATGACAGCCAGAAGAAATGGTCCCCGCCAAAAGTAAAAGGATTCTTAAGGCTTGATTGCATTTATAGGTAGTAAAGAAGGAATCAGTACCTGAGAGGAGATTTAAGATTAGTGAGTGGGAAAAAATGGGGGAAATCTCCTAGAGAAGACAGAAGAGATAGAATTAAGGGCATATACCTAAGCAAGAAGCAGTACCACCTCTTATCAGTCAGAAGTGGAGAAGATAATGAAAGAAGCTGTATTAATTATGAGATGAAGAAGGAAGAAGAGGGAGCTCTCTTTGAGTGACCTCAGTTTTTGTCAGTGAAATATGAGGCAAAGGCCTAAACTGAAAGGGCTGGGAGATGAGGTTCAATAGAAGGCTTGAGGAAGGATGAAAAGGTTTGGAATAGTTGCCGGAGTAAGTGTGATAGACAATCAATTATGGAAATATAAAAGGGAAGCCTTTAAATCAAGGAGGATGATAGAGTGCCTTTCAAATATTCATACATTTCACTAAGATGGTCAAATTTATTGGCATACAGTTGAGCAAAATAGCTCCTAACTATTGTTTTAATTTCCTCTTCATTGGTGGAGAATTCACCTTTATCATTTTTGATAGTGGCAATTTGGTTTTCTTCTTTCCTTTTTTCAACAAAGGTTTATCTATTTTATTAGTTTTAGAGTGCCTTTCAAATGAAGATTTTTATCCCTCTGTTTTACTATATTTAGAAAAAGAAGTAAACCTTAGCAAAAAGGAAGTGAAACCCTATGTAAAGGAGAACTGAAGCCAGACTGGGACTGCCCCATTTGCTCTTGCACATAAGAACTCTTTGATACCATAGACAGGCTTTCTAGGAAGGCAAATTTCTGCATGACTTAAGTAGGGCCAAGTAGATATTCTTGAACAGTCATTTTCTCTGTGAGGTCTGGTGTTGCTTTTGTAGTGACTGATTAACACATTACCAGAACCATTGTCAATGCCAACATTTAATTCTATTACATTTAGATTTTAGTGAAATGGGTGAGCAGCAAGGACACCCCAAACCACTGCCTCACTAATTGAATGTGTTTCTTTGCTTTCCTGTAACAAAATTGCTATGATTTCTCTTCTGACTAGCTTATTTACTATGTTTACCATCCATAGATTTTCCATTTTCAAAGAGCTAGAAAGCAGCAGTGTACATGACCCTAAAACTACAGTGAATAAAACTTCATTTTTCTTTTATGCTTCAGATGTCAGTGCCAAATCCTTGACTCATATTTATTACTATCACTTATCACTGCACTATTAATTTGTATAAGGACCAATCAGTAAAGAATTAAATCCTGTTACTACAAGATAGATGGCAATTTGTGTGTGTGTTTTATGTAAGTATATATTTGCTTCATGTTTACTCTTTCTACAGTTTCTTACTATTTTTGTTTACATTATTTATTTTTTTCCTGTTATATAATGTTAACATAGCAGTGATTAAAATTCCTTCTTCTTTATGATGGCTGGGCAGCTGCTATTGCCCATCTAGATATTTGTGTGAAGCAGTCCCAGGTAATTTGAATAATTTTACCCAGTTACCCTAAAGGAAGACGAGATATGATTATATAATAAAAAAGGGAGTAAGGATATTTCCCTAAACTATGAGACCCAGTGGGAGATAGATTTTTTGACTGAGTGATAGAAGACAAGCAGCAGGGGCCATACATGTGTGTATGTGTGTGTGTATTGTACAATAAAAAAGAATCTAAGAAGTCTAGAATGGGACTCTTAGGGCCATGAGAATTATATAAAAAGAAAGGATTAAAAATAACAGAGCAGTAGGACTTTTCTGTGATGTTAAAAAAATGCTAGGAAACATGTCCTCTACCACTTTTGAACTAGTCCCCCTAGAAAAGAAAAAAGCTATATCTACTAAAGGAAAGCAGAATTGCAAAAAGCAGGGAGAAGAGTAAGACCTGAGAGTCAGAAGACAGAGGGAGACAAGTTCCATCTCCAAAAGGAAAATAGAATTTCTAAACCACAGAGGGCAGTAACTAGAGCTGATGGAATGTTAACTGAGCTGCAGAGAGTTGGACGTATAAAGGACAACACCAGGATTGAGACTTTCCAAAATCCATTGAGAGCTCAAGAAAGCTATGGAAGAGAAGTGGAGGGGGACAACAGATGGAAGCATTATCAGGGGACAATGACCAATAATTCCTAATGAGAGTGGGGGATGATGTGAGCAAGAGCTTTTGGAAATAGGTAATATGATACAGTGGATGCCTGGAGGGGAGCACCAATATCAGGGAACAACCTTCAACCTCTGGACCCCTAGTTAAGGCAGTTTTATAAATCATAAGACTGTAGATATCATTGTGATAGATTGATATCACTTTCTATGAGCTTAGACATCAGTCATATCTCTTTCCATTAATATATAGGAATAACTGTTCATGTTTTAAGCTTTCTAAGCATTAGAGCTTGTAAGGGGAGCTAGTGATCAGCTTCCCCTTACCTTGCCTTATTGAGGGAGAAAAATATCAGATATTAATGTTTGCAAATCAACTGCATGAGGTCAACAAAGCAGAGGAGTGATTTCATCACCCTAAAGTAGTGAAGTCAAACTCGATTAGAAATGGAGCCACTAATCCCTACATAAGGAACCCTGTAGGTCACCTATTAACTTAGTTTTAAACTATAATGTTATCTATGTTTTATTGTATTTTTACTTATTTTGTTAAATATTTCTCAATTACATCTCAATCTGATTTGAGTCACATATTTGACACCTCCGTGGTAAAGTATATCTGAGCCCTTTGTATCAGTAGAAAGACCATGTCACAAGGCCTTCTGCAGTAAGAAAGTAGGAACTATATTTTTATGACTTGTTTAAAAGTCATACAAAAGCTTAAAAAGTACCCTTGATATTGGTGAAGATGAAAGATGTCTTTCTTACCTACCCTTCATACAAGCACTTAATGAAAATAGTACCATTTTAGAAAAAAAGTCTCTATATAATTTTGTAAGATTGTTTCTCATTTATGCTCACATCAGTAAATAAACACACTTTTAATTTGTAAGGAAAATTATAACAACTGAGAACATGTGCTAAAAACAGTATTAAAATCATCATTCACATTTACATGGTACTTTAAGGTTTACAAAATTCTTTCCTCAGTAGCAGATGGTACAGCATTATTACAAATGAGGAAACTAAGGCTCAGAGAGATTAAGAATCTTGTTCAAAGTCACATAGAGGGAAACAACAGAACTCATACCAGCACTTAGTTCTTCCTGAGTCCAAACCCAGTCTTCCCCCTCTCCCCAACTAAATCATGTCAAGATATCCAAAGTTCAAGTTCCAGATTTTCTACTCTCTGTTAGGCAAATCATTTAAACCATTTAGACTTCAATTATCTATACGTATAATGGGGCAAGCATGGGAAGAGTATCATATTGTACTAAGTTCTGTTTTAAGTCCCGTTGCATCTCTAAAGTTCTATGGTTATATTATCATATGCACACCCCACTCAGATTTTTAAAAGAAGAGCTAAAATGTAAAAAAGGTGTGAGTCATATTCATTTTGAATATTAAAGTATCATAGATTCTCTGAAAAATAATTAAAGTCATGTATATAGTAGGTATTCATTAAATGTTTGTTGAATTAAATAAATATGAATAATGCTCTACTTTTTCAATAAATATTTCATTACTTTTTTTCATTCCCACCAAAACTCCAATTAGAATTAGAAATCAGAAACCGAATTTTGCAAATAAAGCTCTTCCTGAACACACTTAGAAAGAGAACTAGATCTATAGTCAAATTCAAATTCCATCTCTGATACTTACTATGTGATTTTGGTTATGAGCTGAAACTTCCTCGTGAATGAAATGAGAAGAATGGACAAAATGGCCACTGAAGTCCTTTTCAGCCCTAAATTGGTGAAATTTCAAACCAATCTGGGTCAAATGGCTATAAATTCTGAGTTAGGGCCCAAATTAAAAAAAAAATCAAAATAATCTATTTTCTTAGTAGATTTATGTGTTTATATGGGTGTATATATAAATTTATATTTATATATAAATATAATAAACACATATTTATATATAGATATAATAAATACTTATATTTATATATATGTATATAAAATCTGGTAACAATGAGGCTTTCATAAACTATATACCACCATGGACCATTTTATTACCATCATGCAACTGATTGAAAGATGTAGAGAATGTAAGAGTCCACTGTGCTTTTATCATTGACTATAAAAAAGCATTTGATTTATTAGAGCAAGATGGCACCATAATGACTTTTCTCCAAAAAGACATTTCCTGTTAAAATATGTTAAAACTATATAATATACCTTGAAAGATATTAGTACAGAAGTAATTTGTTCATTAATCCTCTGATCAATAATATCAAACAAGGCATAACAGGCAAACATATGCTCACCAAAAGTGCTCATTACTGTAAGGTACAGGTTAAAAAGGAACATCCTTTAGATAATAAGGTCTTCTGATTGCTCCTGATGACATTGTGCTAATTGCATTGACCCTCCAGAACAAAGGAAAACTTCCTAAATGAGAACCATAATACAGTCAAAATAGTTTGACCCATCTATTCACATGGGGAAAGTTAAGTGGATAACAATATCTATTGTCCAGGTGATGATGTTCAGATGCATGGAAAACCTTTTTAGCTCATCAGTCAAAATATTATTTTGGGCAGACACTGAAAATGGACAATGAGTTGGGCCCATAATTGAACAATAGGAGAAAAGCATGTTGAATGACCTTTGGGACATTCTGAAGATATTTTAATGACCCAAGCTTCTTGTTGAAACAAATGCCCATTTAAAAAAATGTATATTTAATATGATAATAACAAAATGATTATGTTCTGTTATGTTTTCGTTCTGAACATCATTTTGTGTTTTATGCACCACATTTTAAAATTTTATTGATAATTTTTGGCAACTCTATCACTATTCCTTCCTCTATAGAAGTTGTTCCTTTTAATAAAAAAGTGCTGGATTTTTTTGAGTCATTTTTGATTCTTCATGGTCCCATGTGGTGTTTTGTTGGTAAAGATACTGGAGTTGTTTGCCATTTCCTTCTCCAGCTCATTTTACAGATGAGAAAACTGAGATAGACAAGGTTAAGCGACTTGCCCAAGGTCACACAACTAGTAAGTAACCGGGGCCATATTTGAACTCAAGAAGGGCAGTCTTCCTGACTCCTGGCTGGACACTGTATCTGCTGTGCCACCTAGCTTCCCGTTAACAAATAAATAGAGTCAAGTAAAGCAGTCTTGGGTTTTCTGATTTCATGGTTTACCCAATTCGCTGTATTTAACTCATTTGAAATATAGACATTTAAAATCTGGCTAATGTGTCATCCTTAATCAGTGTGATTCTTCAGAGTGAACTTTGATGCACCCCAGACCATGCTGCCTGAACTATTCAGCTTCCTCACCCCAAAATACAAAGTACTACCCTACCCTCCAAACCCTAGGCTCTGATTGTCAAATTAACACCTAATCTTACCATCTTACCAATAAGGCCTTCTCCAAGTCATACCATCAAATGAATTCCCCCCACTTCCAAACTCTTGTTCCCCATTGGTGTTTTCTTCTACCATCAGAACATAAATTTTGAGAGTAGAAATTGTCTTTTTCACTTGTATTTTTATCCCCAGCACTGAGTACATGGTCTGGCACACGATGCATTTATCGAACGTGTCTTCATTCATTCTATTTACTTTTCCTTTCAAAAAGATTTCATTCTAGGGGTATGGTCCCTAATTTAGGGGTGGTCTATATTTAGTCCAATATGGTATATTCTGTCAGCTCCTCTTTCCGTTTGACAAACTTGACCTAATTAGATTTTCATTGCACATGACTTCTATACTACTGAGGAGAGAAAAGACCTCATTCTTTATTTTTTGTCATAACTAATAAAGTACAAACTATAAAGAATGGAATCTATTCTCTCCTCCATGCCTAAGACACTTCAGAATAGCAAGTTCTGTGCTTCAGGGAGACATACAATTTTTCAGGCCCTTGGCTCACCATTTATTACCACTGAAACAGAAGGAATGGGAACACTAAAAATGAATGTTATTCAGCATGTCCTTTTGTAAGATGACTTTTCTTTTTAAAGGAACAATTGACATCTTATTCTCTAGAGGTTATACCTGCCATTCCTATTGGGACTTTAAGATTCCAAGACTTTTTAGAATACCTAAAATTCTACTACTAATAGTAATAATAATGTCTTATATTTGTATTTCACTTTTGACTCTTACATTTAAATCTTCAAGGAACTGTTAGTTCAAGGATATAGTTATTCCCTCCATGTTTGAAAGTATTGCCTCATTTTGCAATCTCCAAGGATTTTAGCTGTAAAAGCTCATTATAGAAAAAAATATGGAAAAAATATAACAACTGAGCATCCCCTTCTCCTGTAGAGGTTCATGATAACCTTGTTATGAACAACAATAGTCAAACACCAAGTAATTATGAGCTTCAGAAACAACCCACCTCACTACCTCACTAGCAGCATGGGCACATCAGGATAAGACTATCCTGGTGTTCCAAAGTGAGACTGGAAGAAATGATCTATGATCTATGACTTGTTTCTACATAACTAAAACTTCTCTTGAGGCTTATGGTTAAAAGCATTAGCTTCCCTTTAACATGACCCTGTCAGGGTGAGGAGGGACTCAGTGACTAGACGCTAATATAGATAGACTAACAGAGCAATAACAAGGAATTCCATCATCTTGGATAAATACAATCAGGGAAGGCACAGAAACTACAAGACATACTAAAGACATGTTATTATTGCTTCTAATCCAAAGTGTACCATATGTTTCAAATGCCTGGGAATAGAGAGAGTCTATCCTAGCCAAAGGCAGTGAGAGAGATTAAATAGTAATGGAACCCTAAAGGTGGGGAAGGATATACTTATTCTCTATTATAGACCATATTTCAAAGTCTTTTACTTGGCCCAGTATGACTACCAGAAGGGTATCTAGGTGGTGATAGAGTACCAGGCCTAGAGTCAGAAAGTCAGGACCTGAGTTCAAGTCTCACCTCAGACACTTACTAGCTGTGTAACCCTGGGTAAGTCACTTAACTGCATTTGCCTCAGTTTCCTTATCTATAAAATGAACTGAAGAAGGAAATAGCACAAGGAAAAAAGACACTCCAGTGTCTTTGCCAAGAAAACTTCAAAATAAATCATTAAGGGTAGGACACTACTGAAAACTAAGCAACAATAAAATGACCGCCATAGAGAGAGGGTTATGTCTCCCTCTTCCATGTGAATATCCTGTAACAAAGCTTCTGTGACCAATTATAATCATGACTTTGGGTCCTATCGCCTTAGGACAAGGCTATTTGGCACAACTTGGTTATTTTGTCTAGGCAATTGATTGCTAATTTTTAACATGAACATATCTCTAAAATATATTTTAGAGCAAATCTCCAAAAGTAGACAGAGCCAACCTTTCTCAGAATCAAAACACTTCAAAATAGGAGTTATGTATTAAGATACTAAAGTATGCTGATAATCGTGAAGTGCCCTGGTCAGGAGTCATGCTCTATAATATAGCATAGTCATCACTATAACTCCAGAATCACCTTCATGGGGGATAGATATGTTGAAGAAATCCAGCTACACAGCTTGACTTAAAGGGTAGAGAGATGGTTCAAAACCAGAAAGACTTGGATTCAAATAAATACTGATAAATACTGGTTATGTGACCCTGAGCAAGTCACTTAACCTATAAGTATTTCAGGCAACTTTCAAAGACTATAAGTTCCAAAGAAGGTGCTGACCTTCTCTGGAAGGTAGAAAGAATTTACTCACCTGGAGTTCCCTCTATGAATGAAATTACAGGTATAGATCCTATTGTACCCATGTAAAGAGCTAGCATCTTCATGGAATGGACAGGATGAGGTCCAGGCATTGGGGCAGGACACTTGGGTCTCTGCCTTTCAACAATTCTCCAATTCACTAATATTCTTTTTCTTGGGAATCTTTTGTTGATTTGTTTGGTTGTGGGGGCACTGTGTTTATTCGATGTCCTTCCTTGCTACCTCTCCCTATTAAAGAATCATCACTATGCCCATCTTGGCAAAAGCAAGAGTTGACTGTGTTCTAAATCATCTGCCCACTTACTTTCTCATTCCACTTTGATTTGGGGAAAGAAGTCTTTGACAGAAAATGCTTCATTGACTTATTATTTGTGTCTCTGTTACCATTCTCTAGATGCTGTTTGGAGTGACATGTTGGCAGTTTTTCAGTTATCTGTCCCAATTATGTCAAAGCTGAAACCATGGTTAATTTTCTATAGACTTCAATTTACCTCAGTAAGCATAGAATGTAACATTTTGCCATCAGATAAATTTAGTACCATAATTTATCTATATAGCCACATATGCCAAAAGAAAACGGGTAACCTCTCACTTTCTTTTAACTCAATCTAAGCAAAGTTCTTCATTAAGCTTCTCTTTTAATAAATATTTAATAAGGCAGAAAGGTTTGAGTTGAATTCTTTAGCCTTTTGGGATTCCAGTCTCCTTTACTAGAGCACTGACCAATTTAGGACTCATGGATGGAATCCAAGAATTAAGTGGCCACCAGGACATGCCATGGTGCTTGGGTGAGGTCTTACCAGGTTTTTTTAAACACACCAAGGGATCATACCTGGGTCTCAGAGTTAGGAGGTAAAAGCAAGAAGTAAGATAAAGCATTAAGACAAATACAGATGTTTATTATATCTTTTAAAAGATGATTTTATTGGGGTGGCTAGGTGGCACAGTGAATAGAGCACCAGCCCTGGAGTCAGGAGTACCTGAGTTCAAATCTGGCCTCAAACACTTGATCACACTTATTAGCTGCGTGACCTTGGGCAAGACACTTAACCCTGATTGCCCTGCCTTCCCCCTCCAAAAAGAAAAAAAAAAACAAGGACTTTATTTTTACTTCTTTTTGTCAATTAACAAGCATTTATTTTCTTTCTCTCCCTTCCCCTCACTGGAAAAAAGGAAAAAAAAATCCCATGTAAAAATATGCTTAGTTAAGCAAAAAAAAAAAAGATCCCACATTAGCCATGCCTCAAGCATGGATGTCTTATCTTACATCTTGAATCTCAAAGGATAGTCTTTAGTATCATTTCTTCCATTACTTTTTTGGGTAACTTTCTTTTCTTCCTTTTCCCACTAGGAGAGGGAAACTAGGGCTGAATATGTTTACCTGTAAGCAAGCTAATTAATTTGGCAATTCAGCCAACATTGATGAAGTGCACACTATGTACACCCTACAAAGACAAAGATATAACCCTCAAAAACCTTACCAAAAATAACAGTAAGTTCCTAAGTGGGAGCCGTTTGGCATGATCTTAAATGGCTGATAATACAGGAAAAGTTCATGCCCACTCAAGATGGATTGGCTGTAGGACTCCTTACTCCTAAGACTGCTAGTCACGACCTAATTGCTTGACAGGGTCATGTTACAGAAGAGGGTTTTTGCTTTATTGTCCTCCCAGGACCTATTGATTGACTAGCCATTGGCTCAGTCAGAATCATATGAGTTTGTGACTTAAAATAGAGATCCCCTGGCACAAGATATCTGATACTTGAGCTCTTTGGAGGCCAAAGGCTTTGTATTTAGTGCATTTAGATCTTTATCGTACTTAGTTCAGCATATGGTAGGTGGGATACATCATTTGATCTTTTGCTGCTCCCTAGTTTATCAAGCACATTACAAGAAGCAAAAATAAAACTGCCTTTTTTTTTCTTCAAAGTGATCTCCAGGCTGTCTCATAACACTGAAGTTTCTGACATGTGGAAGATAATGCTAACTGTCACTTTTAAAATATTGGAGATATAGTTTTCTTATATACTTCATTCAAAAATTAGTCTTTATATATATACATATATATATTATAACAAAAGATTATTTCATGAAAATCTGCTCATCTCTGCACAGTCCTCTAAGGCATCCACAGATAATAGATTCACATACTATATATTAACCTTCAAAATAACTCCTGTGCATCAGGATGTATTGACCTCCTAAAGAATCTTTCCTTCCTCCTAAAGAAATTCAGGGAAAGCAAAGGAACATAAACTTGCTTCCTAGGCAACCATGATACTGCATAAGTATAGATATTTAAAATATACATATGTTA
Organism: Gymnobelideus leadbeateri; assembly: GCA_011680675.1. Classification (NCBI taxonomy): domain Eukaryota; kingdom Metazoa; phylum Chordata; class Mammalia; order Diprotodontia; family Petauridae; genus Gymnobelideus; species Gymnobelideus leadbeateri. Next base: position 125,264 of record WOXC01005433.1, read on the forward strand.
GGCATACTTATATATGTTTAAAATAGAAATATATTTCTATAAATGTAACACACCCATATATAACACAAAATGTGTAAATTTATATATTTATAGATGTGTATTTTTTGTCTGCACTTACCATTCACACTTTTAGGCAAACAGCTCTAGTAACACTTTATTTGGGGGTGATTCAATTTGTCATTTTTCATGCAGTTCAGTCAAGAGCCTTAAAAGTGAAGTTTTTCAACAAACAACTCAATTCAACATTTATTAAATGCCTACTATGTGCAAGGCAATGGGTATTCCAGAAGAGTGTACCCAAAGCTTCCCCTGCGCTGCAAACTCCTTGCAGAGGAAGCAGATGCATGCAGGGATCAGTTACTCTAGACCCCTAATCTAATCACCCATTTCTTTTCTCCCTCTGCATACTGTGCTTGAAAACTTCACTGTGCCCCAGTATGGTAATAGCTGACCCAGGAAACCGCCAGAAACCAAACCCTTCCCCTTGAAAGCAGCAGGCTCCATATGGTTGCTTCAAGCATTGGAGGGCAATCCTGCCAACTCCTCCGCAAAGGGATTTTAGAACAGAGCAGCATCATGTCCCTTTAAATGCTAGTCAGTGAGCTGAAGAGAAGACACTGCCTTTCTGATGAGAGGCAGCTCCATATATTGCTTTTTCACTGTCTGATCTGCAACCTATAGGAAGTTTTGTACAATGGACAGCTCGATAAAAGGCATTAAAAATAAATGTCATCATCAGATGATTAGCTCTGAGAGACTGCCATCAAAAAGTGATCAAGCTGTCAGTTAGGCTAGAGAAATACATATGCATATTTTAAAATCCAGAGACTAAGAATAACTTTGTGGGAAGAAAACCGGCATTATTCCACATGTGTATGAGGCTAACGGAGGCTATGACATAGCATATGAAGTCAATAGTGTAGTTGTTATTATTTATACATGAGCGAAGATTACAAATGCAAGCACTAGCTCAGATCTCTCACCCCCTGGATCTGTGAAACCTGTCACTCAGTCTCCTGCGGTGTGTCTTCCTGTCTCGGAGCCATTGGACCACCTGCTGCCATGACTCTCATCTATTGCATCGCCCGAAGGCCTCGATGATAACAGCATTGATTCCAATGTACATCTAATTACTTCTCATAATCTATTCATTTCACAATAGTGTAGTGAAACATCTGTCACATCATAAACTCTTTAGTATCCTTATCAAACCACCAAAACATACTCTGCTGCCAATTGGCAGCTACCTTGGTTTTCCGTTTATTAATATGATGCAAACATTTCTAGCCTTTTTGGGTGCTTTAGATGAATTTCCCCAATGGCTAGGGAGCAGAACTGGGCAAACTGCAGTTTAAGTGTCTATACATTACTTGTTGAGGGACAAATATGAATGTCATGTAGAAATCAGTAAAAATAGCTTGGTTTCCTTGGAGAATGTCTCCAAATAAACTCCTTGCATTAATAGCACTACAATAGATGATTTCCTTCTCTGGCTCAATGTGGTTGATTAATTTACTAAAGTAAGCATCTTGGCATTTCTTGTCTTTGAATGAGACATTGTACTGAAAAGCCTTTTACCTTGAGAGGATTCACTTTACCTTTGTGTAAATGATTTTCCTGCTTCTTTTTTTCTCTCCATCACTCTGTCTGTATCTCTCTCCTTCCTTCACTTCTTTCCTTCTTTCCAATCTGAGAAATCAATAAGCAATATATGCATATATACACCCACATATATAATATGCAATTATATAATTGTTTAAGATTGTCAAAATCCTTTATATACATTGTCTTACTTGAGCATCATGATAAACCTGCAAGGTAGGTGTATTGTTATCTTTTTTATCATCATTGTTAATAATAGGAACATCTATCATTTATAGAGACCACTAAGGTTTACAAAGTACTTTACGTGTCATCTCATTTGATCCTTACAACGACTCTGGAAAGGAGATGCTGTTATTATTCCCATTTTATAAATGAGGAAACCAAGGCTGACAGACATTTAATGATTTGCCATTGGATCTTCTTAACTCATTGCCCTATCTACTGTTATACATAATGTGCTAATGCATCTTGTCAACATTACACAGCCAGGAAGGGTATGAGGAGGTGTGTAAGGCCAGATTCCTGGCTCCAAGTTCAAATGATGATGAATATAATAGATAATGAAAGAATTGTGTGATTATAGACACATCGTATAAAGAAGATAGTCTGAACTTTGTGGTGTTTTCTGAGAACATCCCTGATATAATAATCTTAAGTCATATCCACAAAGTATTTTACATATAAAACCTCAGTTCATCTTCATAGCAACCCTCTGTGTTAGTATGAGAGATATCATTAGCCCCATTTTACAGATGAGGAAAATGAAGCAGACAGTATTCTACTCATGATCTCCTAGCTACTTTGCTTCTGAAATAGGATTTAAATGCTACTCTCTCCTTATTCCTAATCCACATTGTCTAAAAATACGTAAAGGCACTCATCCATGTTGTACATGACTATTCTCGTCAGTGAAGACGGCCCATTTCTCATCCTATGCAACTTTGGAGTTTTGCCAAATGAATTCAGCACAGCCACTTTTATGGAACAATAACAGAGTCATTTCCCATGGACAACACAAGTAACACAATCTTCTTTTCATACTTCCAGTACAGATCAGAGGGAATAATTTCTGATATGATCCTCTTTTCCATATAATCATTATTTTCATTTTTATACTTAAAAAATGCACTAGTTAAGTCTGTGGCTTTTGTGACTGGAATCTACCAGAACATAAACTTGTTTCCTGGAAGACATTAGGAAGCCATGAAATGATAATCATTTTTGATCATTATTAACCTAGATTGGATTCACTCCTAATGACCTAGAGATGAAAGACTCTGTATCATATTACAGGTCCCCTAAGACACCTAATCCCTGAGTCCCCACAGGTCAATGCTAAAGGCAAATCAGATGTTTGGCCGCTTCCATTGTCTGTCAGGATTGTGACTAGTAATAGCTGTGGAATACAAAAAAAAAAAAATCATACATGTATGCAATAGCATGTATATTTATATACATTTATGTGTGTACATGTACAGATTTGTGTAGATAGATATCAGTTACAGTATATCCACACAGAACTTATGTGTCTGATCATCCAGAGTCATAAAATCCAGCCAGTTATCTGGGTTGCATTACTGCGGAATGGAACAGAATCTTGTTGTCATAGAATAACAGGCCCATGGCAATATTGCTATCCCCAACTTAACAATATTCTTCCTACAATTAAAGAGTCCAGTTTATTTTCAACAGGGGCAACCCTAGGCCCCCAATTTGGCTATTCCAGTGGATGCCAAGGTGACTGTTCAGTCTTTGGAACTTTGCACTGTAATTTGAAAGTGTGCCTTCCTTCTATACCTCTCCATCTCTCTCCCCCTCCCCGCCCCCACCTACGCACATGTGTGTATATGAAACAAAAGTAATAAATCACAAAGACACCATGACAATGCTTTCTTCAATTCCTCCTCTTCTATAAAATGTAGTATTTCATAGGCTTATCTAATTCTCAATCCTTAAAGTTCATTTAGTCCAACCCCTTTATTTGATAGCTGAGGAACCTGAGCCCTAGTGAGGTTACACAACTTTTCCAAGGTCATTGAATTCATAATGATTGAGCATAGAATGTAGTTCTGATTCTCGGACCAGCATTCTTTTTTTCTTCATCATGCTGTCAAATTCCTCTAAGTTAGACTCAAATTTTAACTTTGAATTCAGAGTATCATAGAATTTAGAGCATAAAAGAGATGAGAAAACTGAGCCCAGAGAGATTGTATGAATTTCCCAAGGCCACAGAATTTGAACCAGACTTAGGATTTGAACCAAACTTCTGATTCAAAATCCAGTGTTATTTGGTAATAGAGCTTGAATTAGTATGACTATTCTGGAAAACAATTTTGAATTGTGCAAGAAAAGTCTCCAAACTTTTTGTGCCCTTTGGTCCAGAGATCCCACAACCAGATTTATAATCCAAGGATGGCAAAGGCAGAAAGATATATACTGAAATGTTTCTGGTAGCACTTTCTGTGATTTTCATCAGTTGAGGTAATGGGTAAATAAATTGTGGTATATTTGAAAGGAATAGCAAGTTATGCATCCTAGATTTGCAGTTTCACGTGCAATCATCTTTTTTATTGTACTATGTTATAGAAATTCTTGTTTTATTCCATAATATAAAAATAAAATAAGTAAAAAGGTAGTAAATATAATAGAATATTTTATGCACCAGGAAGCTATGGCTATGAGGAATTGAGGGGGATATTAGAAGACAGATGAACTGATGCAAACTAAAGAAAGCAGAACCACATAAACATTACACAGAGTGACTATGATAACATATATGAAATTAACATTAAAAGAGAGCCAAACTCCAATTCATTGCCATGATCAACCCTGTCTCTGAGAAACAATCTCCATTTCTTTATAAAGAGACGGGGGACTGCAGGTAAGGAAAATTGCATAACCTATTAGACATGATCATTTTGTCAGTTGATTTTCCTTAAACATTTTTCTTTGTTACAAGGAAAAAGTCAATGGTAGAAAAGGGATAGTTATTAGGAAATGGATTTTTAAGACATCAATGAAACAAAAAAAAATCGTGTCTTTCCACTACTGTGTTGCTCCTTTTATAATTAACATAAGGTCCTAAAATAATATTTCTTTTTTAATATAGTATTTTATTTTTCCCAATTACATGTTAAAACAATTAACTTTTTAAAAAACTTCTGAGTTCCAAATTCTCTTCCTTCCTTGCTAAGACAGTAAGGCATCTGATAGAGTTTATATATGTGCAATCAAGTAAAACATTTACACGTTAATCTTTTATACTAAAAAGATGTGGCATGTTTTCCAATAGTTATCTCAAAAAGAAGTGTTTCCATGAAAACTTTATTTTAGGAACATCAGTCAACTAGTAACAATTGGGCATAATGGAATCTAAAGTAAGGATACTTTTCCTAAACCCTCATTTTACAGATAAGAAAAAAGAAAACCTGAAACCCCATCAAGGTGAAAAGATTTGCCCAAAGCCACATAATTAGTGAGTGCAGCCAGGATTTGAACTCTGGATCTGGCTCTAAGTACATGATTAATTGAAGGTTTGTCTTGGGTTTGAGTTCTGCCTCATACATATAATACATTTCTATCTATAGCCAAGTCACTGAACCTCTCAGTATGTCAGGTGATGTTGTAAGACTGTTAATTGCAGATAAGATACTAGGCTGCATTAGGGGAAGGAATTTCTTTCCCAAAGTTTCTCATACTAATGAAATCATAGCTCCAAAGAACAACAAAATGTTTAATCTAGCATCAATCTCTCCCCATCCATCCCTATGAAGAAAACTTTATTGTTCATATTAAATTATATATAACACACATAATATATATTATGTTCATATTATCTTTATAATTTTTCAGTAGAGGAAAAAGGAGAGAGGCTGGATCAAAGGGTCAGAGCCTTATGAGATGGTTCAATACATTAAGGTAAAGAAGTAGTGAAGAAATGAAAAACTCTGCCAGAGAGTACCAAGCAAATGTACAGATTTGTGTAGATAGATATCTGTTATAGTATATCCACACAGAACTTATGTGTCTGATCACAAGAGTAGAAACACAAGGAAGGGAGGAGTTGCAACAACAATAATAGTGTTAGTTGACTATATATTCCCACAACGTCAAGGAGTGAATAGAGGACAAGGCAGGAGTTAGGGTATGTAGGAAAGGAATGAGAGTTCATGGGATAATTTGATTGTATGGCCTCATTTAGTCCTCTGAGATCCCTTTATAATGAAGAAATTGAGGCCCAGGGATTGTAACCTTCCCAGCATCACATAGGGATTAAGAAACAGCTAGTCTTTGAACTGATGTCTAACTTCAAATGAAATATTCTTTCCACTATGCTATGATGCCTCACTCACTTTAAATGTTATAACCCCTTGGATTTTTTTTGTCTATTTACTTTTATACACTCAGACTCTCATGTTTGACAGTCCACAGTGAATCAGATCTATTGCATGTCCCAAATATTATATTGTAAACATCACCTCCTTCTAAATTCAATGTAATTCAACAAACATCTAATAATGGCCTACTGTGTACAAATCACCATGCTATTCATTGGAAATACAAAATTTGTGTAGCACAGTCCCTACCTCCATGGAGCTTACAGTCTAGTAAAGGGATATGATATGTTTGAAAATAATTAGAGTAAAAAAGATATACATACACTAAGTCCATAAGACAATGAGAAAAAAAGATAAAAGTCATAGGAGAAAGACAGATTATTGTACAATATGGATACAGAAGTCCAACAGCCAATTAGCCAATTCATTCAAATTCTTCCTTACTAAGCAGCTTGAAAATGCCTTCTTGGGGCAGCTAAGTGATGCAGTAAATAGAGCACTGGCCCTGGCATCAGGAAGACCTGAGTTCAAATGAGGCCTCAGACACTTAACACAAAAACTAGCCGTGTGACCCTGGGCAAGTCACTTAATCCCAATTGCCCTCCAAAAAGCAAAAAAAAAAAAATGCCATTCTACCAGTCTTGCTGTATTTCATATTACTTTTTCACTGTTGTTGTTGTTGTTCAGTCATGTCCAACTCTATGTGACCCCATGGCTCACAACTAAACAGAAAATCCATGAGATTTTCTCGGCAAAGATACTAGAGTGGTTTGCCATTTCCTTCTCCAGTATGCCCCCATTTTGCAGATAAGGAACTGAGGCAAATAGTGGATAAGTGACTTGCCCAGGGTCAAACAACTTAAATGTTTAAGGTCAGATTTTAATTTAGATCTTCCTGACTCCAGGTTCAGTGCACTTTCCTCTTAATGCCCAACAGTAAATGCCTATGGAGACAAGATGGAAATATGAAGTTTAGTATGTTAGCAGACCTGATATGAATATACATTTTAAGGTACCTAATAAGTGAGTATTTAGGTTATTAATGCATTTTCAGAAGTACCTCTGAAGAGGTTGCTGTTCGGGAGGGACACAAGTGTGAGCATTTAGATTAATTTGGGCAAAACAGTAAGTATCTCCATAACCAGTGTGAGATGGTTGAATTAGAATCTTTTTTTTTTTTTAATGTTTGGAGGGGGAAAGGTAGGGCAGTTGGGGCTAAGTGACTTGCCCAAAGTCACACTGCTAGTTTTTGTGTTAAGTGTCTGAGGCTGCATTTGAACTCAGGTCCTCCTGACTCCAGGGCTGATGCTCTGTTCACTGCACCACCTAGCCGCCCCAAATGAGAATCTTAAAGAGAAAAAAAAAGAAGAGAAAAAAGAAAAAAAAGAAAAAAAGAAGAAGAAAAAAAAAAAAAGCCATTAGCCTCAGCCCTACTCCTTAAGTGATCTGCTAAGAGCAACCTCACTGACACCATTAAGCTCCCAATGAAGTCTCTACCTTCTGCACTTCAGGATCAACTAAACAGACCTCGTGAAAAGGTATTATTGTTCATCCATCCTGACCAGTTCTGATATGAGGGTGGATTAGAATACATTGTGTGATTTTATTCTATTTGTTCTTGTACTGCCATTTTCAGAGATGGATCATCTTTATTTAAGGTCAATTCTCCTCTCTATAATAATTAGATACAATACTATGATATCATTTGCACCAAGTTCTTATTTCCCCCAGCTCAATTATCTCAACTCTTTTGAACTCTTCTTAAACATCTTTTCAAACCTTTTTTGGTCTTCCTCTGAAAGTTCTGATAATCATAAGATTATAAAATTAGAGCTGGAAGGAACATCAAAGGCCGCCTTGTCCAACCCATTCATTTTATAGATGAGGAAACAGATGGTCAGATGTACATTTCCCTGCTTTGTACACTCTGCAGTGCAACAAACTGGTCCCCTTGTTACCCACAGGACACTCCATCTGCCCTTGTTATTCAGTCATTTTTGACTCTTTATGATCCCATGGAATATACAGTCCATGAGATTTTCTTGGCAAAGATACGGGGATGGTTTGCCATTTCTTCTCCAGTGGATTAAGACAAAGAGAGGTTACATGACTTGCCCAGGGCCACACAGCTAGTAAATGTCTGAGGTCACATTTGAACTCAGGTCTCCTTGACTCCAGGCTCAGTCCTCTAACTGTTAAACCATCTAACTGCCTCTCAGCACCTATCTTATATCTTAACATCTTTCCCTTAGCCATGCTCTATGCTTGGAATTTACTCCTTCCCACCTATACATCTTAGATTCCATTGTTTTCTTCAAGAATTAACTTAAGCTCTACTTTCTATATGAAATCATTCTTGTTCTCCAGCTCTAAAGGCCCTCCTTCCAAAAATTCATTTGTATTTGCTTTCTAACATATTTGTATTTACTAATTACACATTTTTATCCCCAGAACCTAGCACAACACTTGGCACATAGTAGGTGCTTGATGACCGTTTCTTTATTGAGAAATAGATCCAAGTAATTTTCCCAATTTTAAATAAATAGTAACATATTCACTGGTTAGTGAAGGTGATATCATGGGGAAAGTGTGGGATTTGGCATCAGAAGACCTGGGTTAGAATCCTGGCTCTGTCATTAACTAGCTGAACAACATAAGGTAAATTTCTTCTGCATTCTGGACCTCAGGTTTTCTCATCCATAAAATAAGATAGTCTCTAGTCTCTTACAGTTTTAGAGTCTATGATCCCAGTGGATACCTGACTGTGGAGCCAGAAACTTTAGGTTAATAGACTCACCAGATCATAGGCTTAGAATTGGGAGATTTAGAGAAAGGATTGTAGACATCCTCTAGCTGAATTCCTTGTTTTTCAGATGAAGAAATGGAGACCCTGATAAGTTAAATGACTTGTCTAAGGTCACACAGGTACTAAGTAGAAGACCTGGGATTTTATCTTAGGTCCTTTGGATCTCCATTCACCAATCTTCCCACTGTACCACACTGTTTCCCATCCTAGCTGTCCTACAAAGGTAATCATGGACAATTCATCTAACCTCCCTGTGTCTTAATGTGTTCAGCAGTAAGCTGTCATTTCTTCCTTTTAATGGGAGTAGTAGGGTTTTGTAAAGATTAAATGAAATTCTATACAAAAGTGTTTTGAAAAGAAAGCATATAAAAGAAAAGAAAGTATATACCTTACATATTCCAGGTAATCAAGGATGATGATGATGATGATGATGATGATGATGATGATGATGATGATTAGGAGGAGGGAAAAGAGGAGGAGGAGGAGGAGGAAGGGAAGAAAGAATAAGGAAAAGAATGATGATGATGAAAAAAGTGCTGTGAGTGTACTAAATAGCATGCACTAGGCTTGAAACAATAAATGCAGCATCTTAAAGTTCCTGATTAGACAAATGTTATGGAATGATAGAATCAGAATTTATTTGTTATAAAGCAAAATAATAATAATAATGCCACTTTCCTAGTACCTTACTGCCTCTCCCACTGTATCTATTACACAGCAGATATGTTTAATTAAATATTAATTTATTTTCTAACTACTGTCTTAACATGCTTCATTAATGTCTGTGAAGTTGGGAGAGATTCTTTCCTGTAAAATTATTATCAATTGTTTGTTCATTTCCTGAAGGACTCAGGGAATTTAACTATAGAAAAGGACATATTACAGGCAAATCGTAGACTCATAGATTTAAAGCTGGAAGGGGGACCTTAGAAGGTGGCTCAACCTCCTCATTTTTGCAGATAAGGGACTTTGACCTCTGAGCTTTTCTGTCAGACATCTGGCACGGGTTCCCACTAAATTCCTTTTATCTTCAGTTTAAGAAAGGTGGTGAATTTCTTCAGTAGACTGCTAAGCTCTGGCAGGCCCCAAGGTTGCTCAGTGAGTTTCTGGAGTATACATACTTATGGGTGCTGGTAGAGATCTTAGGACCATTCCACAGAGGCCACGGTAGACCTGGGTCATTTTTTCTAGTTTCATTATAGGTTAGCTACCAGTCTTGGGAACTCCAGAAGACCAGATAGATTCTGGGCCTCCCCCAAGAGTATTTTGCTAGCCTCAAGGTACTCTTTGAAATGTTAATTCAATCTAGGACTCTAACCCATCAATCAGTCAGCAAGCATTTATTACATGCCTCCTATGTGCTAGGCATTATTCTAGAACCAAGTTATACAAAAACAAAAATGAGTTCTTCCATAAAAAGTGCTAATATCCTATTAGGGAAGATCACGTGTATGTATACATATATAATATATACATGTGTACATATATGTATATGTAGATATATACCTATATACAATGCAAAATATGGCAAAATACATACAAGATACTAGGAAGGGGTGTACTAGAAACTGTGAATAATCTGTAAGACTTCATGTAAAAGGTGATACTTGAGCTGAGTTTGGAAAGAGACCAGAGGTAAAGAGGTGAAGGAGTGTGTTCTAGACATGGAGAAGGAAAGGAACAAGCATTTATTAAGTGCTTCCTCTGGACTAGGCACTGTGCCCATTTAAGCCAGGTGGTGCAGTGGACCACCAGGCTTGGAATCAGGAAGACTCATCTTCCTGAGTTCAAAGCCATCCTCAGACTCTTACTAGCTGTGTAGCCCCTCATCTGTAAAATGAACTGGAGAAGGAAAATGGCAAACTACTCTAGTATCTCAGCCAAGAAAACCCCAAATGGGGTCACAGAAAACTATGCCTGAAATGACTCAACAATTACCCCAAAAATACTATCTCATTTGATCTATACAGTGATTGTGAAGTAGGGTTATTGTGATCTTCATTTGAGAGCTGAGGAAATTGAAGTGGAAAAAAGTTAAGTGACTCATCCAGGGTTATGGGGGAAGCTAGTACAAAGGCACAGTGATAGCAGAATATTGTGTATGATGAATAGTCAGGAAGTCAATTTGACTAGAAACAGGCTGTTACCTTCTCTACAAGATAGTCTTAGAGAGCTGGTTAAAATACTAAGATAGTAAATGAATTGCCCAGGGTCATAGAGTCAGTAGATGTCAGAGGTGGAACATGAAACAATGGCTAAGACCTAGAAGACCAAGAAGACCTCTAAACTCACCTCAGAGTTAACTGCTATGAGATCTTGGGCAAGTAACTTCATCTCTTTTAAGGGCAGCGCCTCATCTACAAAAGGAGAGGGTTGTGGACTAGATGGCCCCAAAGATAATTTCTAACTCTAAACCTATGTTCCTCTGACTTTCACATTTGTACATTTTATCTTCCCCTTTAGAATGGCACCTTCTTAAGGGCAGGGATTATTTGACTTTTGTCTTTGTAACTCTAGGGTCTCATATATACCAAGGACTTAGTCAATAGTTGATGATTGGTAATTGACTATGAGGAGAAGTAATGAGTAATTGGGCTAGAAATGAAAATTGAAGTTAGGCTATGAAGAATTTTAAATGCCAAATAGGAGTTTGTTCTTAAATCCCAAGGACCCTGAGAATCTTTGAGTCTCAGCTGAATTTAAAGTAGATTCCTCACACAGTACCTACAGATCAGAGTAGATCTCTATGTATTCCATCCCGACCAGGTAAGCACTTAGAGTGACTTAGAGATGCTCCCGAATTTGTCCCATGGTCAAATTTAGACTTTTATAAACATAGGTTTACACTTACAAGGGACTTTAGATGCCATTCAGTCCAACCTCAGATTTTTAAGATGAGGAACTGAAGCCAAGAGAGATAAATGGCTAGCCTATGGTCACACAGCTTGCAAGTGTCTGAGGTAGGACTGAATCCAGGTTTTTCTGACCCTAAGACTCCATCGATTATGTGTGTGTATGTATGTATATATACATATATGTACATATATACATATATGTACATATATACATACACATATATGTATATATGAGATATATACAGTATGAACTTAGTCATTGGGGGAACTACTGAATCATGCAAATTTTGGCAAAAACCAGAAATTCCAAAGATACTTGTTTGTTAGAATAATTAATTACACTACATATTATATATTAGTCTTAATTAACAATCATAATCATTTTTAAAAATCCATCCTAGTGATTACATTGGCATAGAGAATTCCCAGTGAGCAAACTCCGTTTACCAATGCTTAGCAGCACCTTTTTGGCAGGAAGTCTTAAGGGAGTTACCTGGACACTGAAAGTTTACATAATTTGGCCAGTCCCAGAATTCATATGTATCAGAAGGAGTTGGTCTTGCCACTTGAAAACTGGTTCTATAACAATTTATCCCATACTACCTCTTAAATTATATAAACAAACAAGTTACAAACTTGTTAAAAAATTTCTTAGGATTTTCAGAAACTGTTGGTTTCTTCTAAATTTTTCCAGAATTTATATAGTTATCCTGCAACGAAGTTTCTACATGGAAACTCCACTCTTCCAACAGAATGACTTAATGTCTTTTTTTTTTCTCCCGCTGTTCTAATCCTAGGCTAAGAATCCCTGTGGCTAGCTTTGCTCCAAATGAACAAGTCATGTTGTTGCTAATCTAAGTTGCTAAGCTCCCATCCCAGTCAATATTGCATCTATAATGTTCAAACCCTCAAATCTAATGAAGCATGGAGCTGCCCTGCATGGGGAGGGCTTCACTACAATTAACAGCTTAATCCTCTGCCTTCAGCTTCACTGGAGCTAAGTCCTAATCATCAGAACTATTATTTCTCCTTGTCCATTTACCTCTTCACCCTTCAATTATAAGAAGCCTGGTCACTACGAGCTAAAAAAGGGCCCTAGAGGTCTTGGCAGCACTTTTAGGTCAGGCCAAGCTTGGGAGTGACCAAACAACTTTTAAGTCAGGCACGTACATATTGGAATGATGAACCCGGGTCACTGAGACCTCACTTTTACAATGCTGATTTTAGAGAGAAATTTGATATAAGGAATATCTGTATGGAATGACATCCAAAAGGGCTTAGTTCCTGGAGTTGTAAAAGTACCTCATTATGTGTATTTTCATTTCATAAGGTGGTCCCATGGCATGAAATCTTAAAAAGCATGTTATAGTGAGACTCTGATTTATGTTTGTTACAAAATAATATGTGAGTTTTTACCTTTTCATTCAGTTAGTCTTAATCTAGGAGGAAACAGGGAGGGACAATGGAAATGCACTGGACATTGAGTCAGAGGATATAAGCGAACTTGAATTCAAACCCCAGTTCTGTTACTTAGTACCTGTGTGATCTCGGGTAACTCATTTAATCTCTCTGGGCCTCAATTTGTCCATCTGTAAAATAAGAAGGTTGGATTAGAGGGCCCTTCTAGCTCCATGATCCTGTGATGCTCTGTGACTTCCAGCAGGGTGAGCAAGAGAGACTGTAATGGGGGTGACAAGTCAGAGCTCTCACATCTACCATCATCTTCACATATGGCACTCCAAAGTTAAATGTGCCCATTCCCAGTAACAGTCCCTTGGGATTTAGAAATGGCCATCAATGCTTCCTACCTATAGCTATGATGGAAGGCAGCTGCCTCTTTCTCAAGAAAATAATAGTGCAGCAGCAGCATCATACCCCTCCTATGTTGATTATGAAGAGTCTGGTCCCATCTGTAGCCCTTTCACAAGTGCTGAAGAGATGTGACTTTGAAACAGAAAGCACTAGGAAAAAAGTCACTTCAGGATCCCTTACATGGAAAGACTCAGCCCTCTGCAATCTGATGGGATCTCATGGTCCCTTTGCCCCCTACATGTTCACAATTGTGTTGTGAGTCTCTTGTTTCCTTTTAAAGCCAATACTCTAGAGTTCAGGCTCAAAGGCAATAGTGCTAGTCCTTCACATCCCCATCAGAGCAGAGTCCAAAACTTTGTAGGCCATAATTGGGTTGTGTGCCTGATTATAGAAAGGGAAAAATTAAGTAATTGGTCATGACAGGAGTTGATAGTGAAATGTCAAGAGATGAACTCAGCTTAGTTCACAGACTCATCTGAATATGTATTCTGAAGCTCACAGTACAGCAAGAGTTCTTAACCTCAGTTTTATAAATTTGTTGAGTTATTTTTAATATTTTGATAACTGAATTTTAATATAATTGATTTCCTCTGCAAAACTACATGTTTTATTTTGTGGATTTAAAACATTCTGAGAAGGAATCCATTGGCTGCCAAAGGGTTTCATGGCATTTAAAGGTTTAGCACCCCTGATAGAGGGAGCAACTGATGAAAAACAGGGCCTTGAAATAATCTTGCTGCAACACTTGTATTCAAGAGGAATGCCTCTCATTTCCCCATCCCTAATAACTAGAAATTAGATTGATGATGTCTAATCTAGAAAAATTATTGAGGCCCAGAATAGACGTGGTGGGATATGAGTGAGACTGTGTGGGATCAAGCAATGATGGAAAGTCTTCCAGCATAGTCACTGTAGGTCCCAAGAAGAGATGAAGTTATGGGCATCTAGGGAATATACATTCCTCTCCTGTTAGAAGAGGGACTCTCCATTCCTCTAGAGGGATGGAGCATGGGATAGTTTCTTCTCTTTGGCAAAAGGCTACCAATATATGTATAACCTATATCAGATTATTTGCCATCTAGGTGAAGGGGAAGGATAGGTAGGGAAGGATAGAATTTGGAATTCAAAACTTAAAAAAAGTGTTAAAAATTGTTTTCGCATGTAATAGGGGGTAAAGAAAATATTATTCTTAAAAAGAGGCTACCAATATAATGCCTTCTGGCACATAAAGGCGAAAATCTATAGTCAGATGACTCCTGGCTATGACTTACAAGCTATATGATCTTGTGTAAGCCATTTAATTCTTGAAGCTCCAGTTCTTTATCAATAAAACGGGAGCAATAATTCTCATAACGCCTAACTAACAAGATTGCTGATCATGAGGGAAGATATGTGTCACTTTAAAGCATGATACTACGTGTTATTAATATTGTTATACTTTGGCTACTGGTGTATTTAAAGAAAGTCTTCCTCCCTCTCCCACCCCAGTATTAAAAGTACAGGAACTAACTTTCTCATAGAGTTAAATGGTGAAGTGAATAGAACACTAGACTTGAGTCAGGAAGACTGAGTTCAAAGATAGCCCAGGACATGGTGTTGGGCAAATCACTTAACTTCTATCTGCCTCGGTTTCCTCATCTATAAAATGGGGATTATAATAGTACCTACCTCCCAGTGTTATGAAGTTAAAATGAGATAGTATCTGTAAAGTATTTTACAAACCTTAAAGAACAATCAATCCTAGCTGACTCTTACTTAGGTATATAGGGAACAAGGATAACAGGCACCAAAAATTATTTGGAATATAATCTATATCAGTTTAACATATTAGAGAAGTGTTGGGAAGATGGAGAAAATTTGGAACTCAAAATTTTGTTACAAAAATGAATGTTAAAATTGTCTTCACACATAATTGGAAAAAATAAAATACTATTTTTTTTTAAAAAAATAGAACATTTATGGAGACATAAATGTATAACCTATACCTTCATTAAGATGAATCAGATGACAGAATAGCAGTAGTGTGGGAAGTAGATAAAACATTAGATAAGGAGTTAGAAGGCTTAGATACAATTCCTCATCTTGCCATTGACCTATAAGTGATTTAATTAAACCAAGTCTCTAGAGAGGGAGATGGTACTGGTATTAGTCTAAACAGAGCTGAATGCCCATCCAACAATTTAGATCAAATTACCACACCTTTCGGGGGTGAATTTGGTGTTATCTCATGCATTAAAATGAGCAGTTCACAGATAACAAAAGAAGAGCAAGCCATACAAGTTGTTAAATGTCATCATAGGAGAGACCTACTCATGGTCTCTCTGAATCCCCATTTGGTGAGTAGATCATGATGATATAAATCTTTGTCCATCTAATGTATAGTTGTCCCACAGATGTATTAAAGCAATGGTTTGACATATAGCAATAAAGGAATCATTATGATTGACTCACTGTCAGAGTTACATTAATCAATCAATAAGCCAACCTCTTAAGAATATACTACAAGTCAGGTACAATTCTAAATTCTGGAGATATGAAGACACAAATAGTGCTTACCCTCAAGGCGTCTGTATTCTAGAAGGAGAGATAATATGTACAAAAATTAAGTAAATGTCATATGTAACTATTGTTACCAAACTGGCCATCTTAGGGTCAATTCAGTTTTTATTGTCATGATGACTAGATGTAATTGAGCAAGTCATGATTCATATGACCCTTAGCTATTATGTTAACACAGGAAAGTAAACTGGCCCAAAATGGGGCCCTGTATAGACAGAGAATCATGTAATCTTGGTATCAGAAGAAATTTGGAAGGCAATCTACTCTAACCTCCTGGCTAATGTCTTTAATTTTCATCTATTAATGTTGGTTTCCATTTTGGTACCCTATACACATTGAATACTTCCTTAGAAAAACTGCCAAAAGTCAGAAATATATATACAACGTAATACAATATAATACAATGCTAATATATGATATTATAATATATTGTATAATATTATACATAACATATAATATACTATACTAATATAACATATTATATATCATGCTATGTCATATCATAGCATGTATCATATTATATTATAAATACTGTCACAAGAAATATGTATCTGTGTGTCAGCTATATATTAGACATAGATTTGTATTAGTCATTATCTACCCACTTAAATGGAGATTCAGAGAGATCATGAGCAGATCTTTTCTGTATTATATATACATAAGTATGTATGTATGTATTTGAAGTAACTCTAGAGACAAACCAAGTCAAAACCTTTGTTTTACAAATGAATGTATGGAGTGCAACTGCCAAATTTGTCCTTTCAAAGGAATTTTATCTGATGAAAAACATTGCAAAGCCTTTACTTTATTGTTATCTGATCTTTCCCTCCATTTACTATTCTGGCTTTCCTAGACATTCCTGTACTTCGCAAAACCCAAGTAGAAGGACCCGATTAAACAACTCATTCCCTTTCTACTCTCCTAGAAGAGGTAATGAATTGAGAATGAGTACAAAACAGAGGAATGCCTCTGCCTCAGCTCACAGTAGGAATAGACACAAAAGGCATATACGTTCTTTGAATTCTACACAACCCATTTTCCCTGAGATCCACCGTCCTTTTTTGAACCTCGAGGTTTGCCACTCTTTAGGTTCAATACATTTGTGCCTTGATGCACTGAGACCTAGTTCTGACTGAATGGGGCTTTTATTAAATGGACTGAGAGGGTGTCATAGTCAGATATTTGCACAGTACATTAATTTAGAGAAGAAGAGGTTCTGTGCAACATAACCAGGGTGAACAGCAGTTTCCACTTTAACTGAATAAAATATTTTTATGTTTTATCACACTAGTTTGCAACCACAAAAGCTTTACCTACTTTTTAAGAGTAGCTGTCAGAGTACATTATTGGGAACGAAGCCTGACAGCTCTAAGCTTGAAAGTAAAATACATTTTATTGTTTAAAAGCATTTCTTCCCTACTTCGCCCTCTCCCTCCCTAAACCCCTTTTCCACCACCCTTTCTGTTTGCACGCATGAATATTGGTTTTCTGACTTTCTCAATGAGTGTTCTAAAAGGTCTTGGTCATTACAAAATTATACTAGGTAGGGAAAAATCCTAAAGAAGGCTTTGGTTATTTGTTTTCTGCCCAGGAATGGGATTAATGAATACATGGAATGATGTATTTGTATTGTGTGAAATTAATTCAATCCAAACCCACAAATGTCTATTAAGTGCCTACTATGTTCAAGGTACCATAGACATTGGATACAAAGACTGAAAGCACTAGGAAGGATGTTCAGATATCCTTGTCACACCATCTGTCTTAGAAGAAGTTGACATCATTATCTCCTGGACTAAATGTGTCACATACACACACACACACACACACACACACACACACACACACACACACAATGTGCAACATTATCTCAATGCCAAAGTCTCCCTTAAAGGGGTTCTCTATTGTGCAGCAACAAGGAATATTACATGCTAAGGTAATTTCATCAGTTCCTTCTCTCTTGTTCCATCTAGTCTTCTAATCATGGATTCTAATGATTCTTCTGATGATTATCTGAAATCCTTTAAAAAGAAAACATTTTGTTTAATAGAATGTATATTTATCTCAACCTCCTTAGGGGGTATATATTAACCATCTCTTTTAAAATATTTTCATCACAAATATGTTAGTAAATTCTGAAAGTTGAAGATTTTCTGACAAGTGGGTTTTGTTTTATTTTTTCTTCTTTTCAAGGAGTTCCTTGCTACTTTCTTCTTACCTCAATGTCACTATGATTTAAGGGCTCCAGGATTACATTCCAGGCTTACACTGCAGACAAGAGCAGACTGAAAATAGAAAAAAAAACTTAACAAATGAAAATCTTTTGTTGTTAATGACATTCTATAATGGAAGCCTAATCTCCTACTGTATATTATCATCTGGCAAACTAGTTACACATTTAATAAGGTTTTGCTGTATAAATTATAAATGAAATAAACAATTCTGTCACCATGGTGTGCAATGAATACACCACATGTTATATGTAAATATATTAGTCATTTGCCTTTTTTTATGTGTCACTGAAATCCATTTTCTTTATGGTGTATATACTATTCCCTATGGGTTCTCACCAAAGTCATTGCAACTATTCACATACCAGCTTTTTAAAGTGGAATTATGTTGTTATTGTCCTTTTTCTGCCCAGTTTTAATAACACTTTCTTTTGTGCCAGTTTCATTTACTGCTGCAAATTTTAAATCAACAGAGAACAACAACAGCAACTAACAACAACAACAAAAAAAACAAAAACCCCAACCACCCCAACGGCAATGTGACTACCAGAAAGGATCTGGGTGATTTATTGCCACAATACAGAAAACATATTGAAGCAATTTTTATTCCCATTATTTTTCCCAAAATTAAAATAGGCCCATAAAGCAAGCATACATATTTTCACCCCCACCAAAGCTTCCTTTCTTTAATGAGATAATCTGTTTTTTAAAAAGTGAACAGTTCAGTCTCCCTTTCAAGTGGTGGCATTTTTATTTTATACAGAGACTTATAAATGCAAGAAGGATGCAAATGGGGGCCCTTTCAATGGCAAACCACAGCGTGACAGCTGTGGACGGGTTAGGGACAAAAGCATTGACTGCTTCAGGAAAATGATGGCTGGGGTATCTACATCCCAATCAATAATCTGGCATGTGGAGGTCAATCACTGCATGGCCACATTCGGTTTCAGCCAGTCAAGGATTATTAGTTTGACACCCAGGGGCAATCTCATTCTGTGGCAGAGAGCTTAGAGGCAGACAGTGTTGGGTGTCTTCAAACCCTAATGGAAGAAGCCACATTAGGCAACTCAAAAGTCTTACCATTTAGAATAATGGCTGCATCAGACAGATGTTTTCAGAGTGACTCATTATTTATCAGGAATGTCATTCAACATTTTCTCCAGGCTGAGCGATTCTTCTCCCTTGAAGTTGTCTCTAAGGTCAATTATGTCTTTATTCTAAGAGATTCCTAAAGGCTATTAGGTCCCCACCTCACATTTCCCTTCTCAACCCTGTTAGTTACTGTTTTGCTTTATTTTGTTTGGGGAAGAAAGGGGAGCAAAGAAGAATGTTCATATATTGGATTACTTGCAGTGAGTTCTATTCATGGGTCTTTTTTTTCCCCTTCTGGCAAAGAGAGAGGTTAGCAGTGTGATCAGCAAAGTCATCTCAGGGCCCCTAAGACTGCCAAGAGAGCAATAGAATTAACATAGGAGATGTTCTTTCTATTTTGTGTATCTGCGCTATATCTGTAGCCCGTATCTTCCCTAATGCACTTATACACGTGGAGGCTGATCCACAGACAGCAGTTAATGGAAAAGGAGTTGGTGGAAAAAGTGATTGGGCAGAGTGTATGGAACAGGATTCTGTCTAGCAGATATTTCACTGGCAATGTTTTACTGTTTCTCCTAGATGGCATGCCATAGAGTATAATAAATTTCAGTTTGTTTATATTCTGTGTCTGTATTTGCACTTTGGTGATTATGTTTGAATTCATGCAAGATCTTTTTTTTTAAAGAACTTGAGCATAATCTTCTCATTAATCCTGTCCTGTTTGTCTGTTATTAATAGGCCACTGTACAATGTATTCTGCTGCAAAACTCCACCAGGCATGACTAATTCAGATAATTAATTTGCTAGAACATTAACACCATCAAATGAGCCTGCTAAACCGGTAAATTTAAAGTAAATTAAACTTAATTTGCAGGTTATTGCAATTAAGTCTGCCTTGTCTTTCTGAGGGATTTCAACATCCTCAGTATTTAAGAGGCAATCATAATGCATGCAAGTGGGCGGGCTTTTTGGCTAATTAACACGAGAGTCTAATCTGCTTTTCAATTAGGGTAGATGTTTATAATGTGCTGGTGACAGTGTTGCAATTCAGTACAGCATAACAGGAGTGCATGGCATAATTATAGCTGAAAAGGAAAGCTCATGCCGGGCCTGTTTAGGGGTTAATGAGACATTGGCAGCTTCCAGCTGAGGGGATCGAGCTAGTTTAGTGTAGCTTCAAGAGGAAACCACCCATAGGGGTTTCCTTTGAAGTGTCAAAAGGTCCCCTTGTTCTGGGTGGCTTATGTTTCATTTGTCTGAGTGGCATATCAAAAATGGATGAGCTGCCAGCAGCAGTCCTCATGACATTAATTCACCAATTGTGTTTCTAATAGTTTTATCCTTAAATAAATTTAGGTGATGAGAATGGCGAGGGAAACCAAGGTTCTGAAAACAATGAGCAGGGCGCCACAGTTCGAAGGCAGTGTATACAGGCGAGGCCAGTGCCCAGGCAGCAAATGTTAATGATGCTGATGACCTACACTGTGGGTTATTAGCAGGGGGAAGACAAAGAAGTATTGTGCTGGTGTCCTCTGCAGAGCAATATTCACTTGAAACAGTGATAAAGACATGGCATTCATCATCATTTCCCTTACCTTTGCTTGGAAAACATAATGTGCAAGAAAGGGACCCTCATGCCCAAGGTTCAGGATGCTATGCTTCTGACAGACAGGCACAGAGATCTGCAGCTACCTTCCCAAACAAGCCACATATACCCCAGGAGACTTGGAGTTGTGAGAAGTGGGAACCAAGGAGAGAGAAAGGAACTTGGAGGAACATCCTTGATTCTGACATAAAATCCTATATTCTCAGTGGCAAGAGTACTAGTTCTAATGGAGCTGTTCACCACCCCTCTACTCCTTCTTATCCTCTGTGGTTCTTTTCCACATCTTTCCAGAAATTCTCCATAAAGAATCTATAGAAGAAGTGGAATAATCATCCTCCAGTTCTTTTTAACATCTTGTGGATATTAAGGACTCAGGCTCTGAATGAATGAATGAATGAATGAATGAATGAATGAAAAAAAGCACTTACTAAGTCCTGATTTTGTGTCAAATATGGTGCCAAGTGTCAAAAATTAGTCCCTTCCCAAAAGAAGCTGAGTACTTGCAGAGAGAGACAATACATATAAGGGGAATAGTAAAAAGTGAGGCAGGGCTTGCCCTGAAGCAGTGTGTAGTCTTGTAGGAGAAGAAAATATATGGGAAGAGTCTGAGGCAGGGAAGGAATTTTTGGCCCAGGGAGTCACAGGGATCATGAGTTGATCCATATGACAGCCAACTGATGCTCCATTTCCAGAAGTAATGATAGTATTGATTTGATTACTCTGCCCAAGAGTAATAGGTGGAAAGTGGGGGCTGAGTCACAGAACAACAGTGGTGGCAGGGCAGAGGGTGAGGTAATTTGGGTGAATGGATGGACAGTGACTTTTAATTTACCTCCATCTCAGCTGGTAATATACTACAGCCCACTTTTACACACCATACATAACTCCATTGCCTCTGGGGTCATGTGCCTTTTGTCTCTTTAGATATTGTGGTGTTCTATGATTCACCATCTTAGAGCATCACAAGGTGAGTATTGTGGGGTTTTGTTTTAGATGAGCTGTCTGTATGAGGGAAAACCTTAGGCTCATTCTAAGTGGTACACAACCTCTCACATATAATCTAGTCAACCCTCTTCCTCTATTCTTGGACCCTCTTCATTACCCAGTCCCAGCACATGCACTCTGTGTGTATACACACATATGTATATATATGCATGTATACATGTGTATATATATATATGTATATATACACATCCATATATATGTACACACACATACACATATATATATATATATATTCAATACTCAAAAATATATCAAACTGCTTGGGGGTAATCTGGACAGTATAAGTCTTTACCTACTTTGTTTTTCCAGGAAGAGTGACTAGACCAATCCCTTTCAAGTGACTGTGGCTCTTATTAAGAATCTCTGTAGTATCCCAAGGTTCTATGTAACCAACACATTGCCATCGATGAACAAAAGCATCCAAAGAACTGACTTGCAATCAATAGGGTATCCATTTTCCATCTGGAGGCCTACAAGGAGCTGGCATTCTAGTAGAGAGAGACAACACATATAGAAGGAGTGGTGAAAAGTGAGGCAAGGCTTGCCCTGAAGCAGCTTACATTCTAGCAGGAGAAGAAAACATGTATGGGAAGAGTCTTATCCAGGGACATACTCCATGCTTAGCTTAGATCACCCTAGGTAACATATGTCTCTTACATACAATTATTCAGGTAATCCCTGAACAAATTCATCTTCATAGCTTTATCTAGTATGGGATCTTATATGGTTTCTAGGATATAAATGAGAAACCGTCTGAGAAAAGCCTTCAAGCCTATATTTTGTTCTACAGAAAGTCAAATACTTTTTAAAATAAATCAGCAAACAGTAGATAAAACAATGTCTTATACTCTCTGCACTTCTCAGTCATCTGTGTGACTATGAAGATGTGTTCTTTTCAAAAAAATTTCTTGGAAAAGCCTACCTGTTCCCTTCTTATGTTTTTATCAGGAGTAACCTCAATTCATACACAAACCATTCTGATAGCGATTTTTGATGTATGGAAAAAGAAGCACTTGAATGTATTTGTTAATTCCTTCTTGGATTCTTTTTGGGGGAGGATTTTCTCCCCCCTCCTTTTTTTAAATATCCCAAATTTTATTTTCAGACATCTTTTCAGCTGTTCTTCCTTTCACTTCTCTTTTGTCACTAAATAGAAAGGTATATGTTAACTTAATTTGTAGAATCCTGTAAAGCACTTCACCGAATCTCTCTACTTGTTCATCTCTCCAAGATTCTGAGATATAAACTATTATTTCTCTTTATTTTCTGTTTCCTTATGCTCACTGGTAATATCATGTTCAAAGCATTATGTTCAAATGCCCCAGTGTTTTTTGCTGCCTTTGGACACATGGTGAAACAAACTCTGTCCTTTCCTTTCCTTACCTCTCTGTGGAAGACCTACGCATCATCTTTCTATTAAGGTTCAACTTTCTGTTCGTCTTCTCATTCCATTTATAGGGAGCACACTAATGAGGAGGAATGTGATTCCATTTCTCTAATAGTATATCAACTCACACTGGCCATTGGATGAAAATCACACATTCAAGAGTAATAGCACTTAAATAATTTTAGAACTAGTTGAATCTGAGCACCCTCTGCCTCCTTTTCTGCCATTCCATCTGCTCAGCATTAAGGGCTGTTTCATTTCAGATTTCCCATGGCTGATAAATTTATCACCTTGTAGCCAACTTTCTGATAAAGAAAACCTCCACGCTCAGCTAGGCTGGTCCTTGGTCTATTGGAAAACTCATACTCATAGGCTTTCATGCTTGGTAAAACCTCGCCAAATTTGAATTCTACTGACACAGGCTTTGAGAATCTAGGGTCAACTTTGTACAGCAATGAGGTACCTAGAATAGACCTTTTGCAGTGGTATAGAGTATATCGTTTACAGAACTACAATGTGAATAATTCTGATCAATGCTAAACAAATATTGTTATTCTTGAATCCATATTACTGAATGCTAATTTGAATTAAACCACAAATTTTGAATTTCATTAACCATGTTAGAGTAAAAGATACCAGTGGTTTATCAAAATACTGAGAAGAACAGTAGAACATAAAGATTCCTAACTCAATTGACCAATTTCCAGAGATAACTGCTATAGATGAGACTTTAAAAGAGAAACCTTAACTATCTCTTATAAAATTCATT
The DNA here is from genome assembly GCA_011680675.1 of Gymnobelideus leadbeateri. Lineage (NCBI taxonomy): Eukaryota > Metazoa > Chordata > Mammalia > Diprotodontia > Petauridae > Gymnobelideus > Gymnobelideus leadbeateri. The sequence goes on from WOXC01005433.1 coordinate 149,328, forward strand.
CCATAATACTTTTCAAAAATACGCATTTCTGTTGAATCTTTGCCTGAAAATGCTCTGACAAAATCCACTGTGAATAAGAAATGTGACTACAGTTATAACTATAATTATATATGTATATATATAACTATATAGATATGTAATTCTATAATGTAATATCCCATTTAGTATAATACCCATATAGTGTAATATCATTTCCTTTGCAGTATAAGTGTGTACATATAAATACATATACAAACATATATGTCATATAAAGTATATGTATCAATTATGCCTGTTGTAGCACTTCTGTTATCAATTGACGTTATAATAGCTCTATTGAACTAATAGCTAGTTACTGCTCAGACCATCAGAAAAATGTTTAAAGCAATGGTCTTAAGAATGAGTAAGCACGAATACAATTGATCTCGTGGACAAGATAAAATATAAACCATTTTTACTTTAACTATGATATTTGTACATAAGTAATACAGTACTATCCTGTGTATGAATTGTTTGTGTATAGATAAATGTAATATACGTAGTGTGGGAAGCTAGGTGGCATAGTGGATAGCATACTGGCCCTGCAATCATGAGAACCCGAGTTCAAATTCAGCCCCAGACACTTACTAGCTGTGTGACCCTGAGCAAGTCACTTAAGCCTATTTGCTTCAGTTTCCTCATATGTAAAATGAGATGGAGAAGGAAATGGCAAACCGTTCCAGTATCTTTGCCAAGGAAACCTCAAATGGGGTCATGGAGAGTTAAACACAATTGAAACAACTCAACAGCAAAAACATATATAGTTACCATTGAATTATGAATATATCTCCATTGGAAAACCTTCAATTCTTCTGTGAATTAGAGGGGGATAACAGAAATGATGATGGCATATATTTTGTAATATGCAGCATTAATTTCTTGAGGGGGGTCAGAAAATTTGAGTTCAGCTGCAGACTCTTAGTAGTGCTAACTGTGAGACCACTGGGAAGTCATAACCTATCTGAGCCTTCATTTCTTCATATGTGAAATGGGAATAACATAAGTATAGGTACTTACCTACCTCACAGAGTTACTGCAGCAAAAAACTTTTGTAAACTATAAAGCACTCTCTATACTGATCTATTTGTATCCTTATCTTTTCAGTTGCATATTAGACATCTCTTTTTAAGTGTCCCGCAGGCATTTCAAAATCAACCAGTCCAAAACAGAGTTCCTTACCTGTTATCACCTCCACTCACCTAAACCCAACCCGCTTCCACACTGCCTTATTTCTGTCAAAGAAGCCATTCCCCTTCCTATACTAAATATTTCAGCTATCCTGGCCTACTTCCATTTACAATGCGTATCATCCCATCTCCTACCTTTAAGGTTTTGCATAGGCTTTCCCTGTTTCTTGAATTTTCTCCTCACCTCCACCTCATGGAATTACTAATTCAGTTAAAAGATCAGCTCATTTTCTACTTCCCAAATGAATTATTTCCCTGATTCCCCTCAGTTGTTAGAGATCTCCTCAAACTCATATTACTTTGTATTTATTTATCACTGGAAATGTTCCATTTCCCAAATAAAACATAAATACTTTAAGGGAAAGGACTAGGTTTTTTTTTTGTCTTTTTAATCCTAGAACCTAGGATAAAACCTTATACATGATAGGTATTTAATTGCTTGTTGAAAGTGAATGGGGGGCACCTAGGTGGTGCAATGAATAGAGCACCGTCCCTGGAGTCGGGAGGACCTGAGTTCAAATCCGGCCTCAGACACTTAACACAAAAACTAGCCATATGACCTTGGGGAAGTCACTTAACCCCAATTACCCTCCAAAAAGCAAAAAAAAAAAAAAATTAATAATAACACCTACCTTCCAAGGTTGTTGTAAGGATCAAGAAAATTGGTATTTGGAAAGGACTTAACACTGGAACATAGTGTGAATTAGGTGCTAAATAAATGTTTGCTTTCTTCCTTCAACTATCTTTCTAGTACTATGCTTTTAACTCCATTCATATACTTTAGTACCCAGATATACTGGCCTACTTGCAGACCCTCCAAAACATCAGAATATCCCAATTCTGTGCCTTTTCACTGGCTTTCTCCTGCTAAAATGCTCTCCTTTTTTTATCTTCACCTTCTGGGCATTCCTGACTTACTTTAAGACTCAGTTCAAACCCCATCCTCTGAAAGATAAATTTCTTGGTGGGGGAGAGAACAGGAAAGATCTTTTACAAAAGCTAGGATTTGAGCAGGATCTTTAGTGAAGCCATGGAAGCTAAGAGGAAGATATAAGGAAGGAAAGCACTCTAGGCAAGGGGCACAAAGTCAAGAAATACAGTCTCATCCAAGGTACAACAAGCAGGCGATAGATTATCTTCGTGACTAGCTGTGACCAAAATGGTTCATTACCAAACATCTGTTATTGATCCCTATTAAATTTATCTAGACTGTCCCTTGCTTTACATTAGCATAACCTTTGAGAATTCAGGGTCACTTCCACACCATGATGAGGTATCAGAGGGAGATATTAGTGGAAGAATATAGATGTTAGCAGTAATAAGTCTTGGCTTAATTGGTTCTGGTTTGGAAGCACCCAGGTATAGCAATTATACATTATCTTCTGTATCTTGGTGCATATTTCATTTACAAGGGGGCAATGTGGTATAGAGGGATGGCCTCAAATCCAGAAAGACATGGGTTTAATTTCCACTTCTCACATACCCTGGACAGGTCACATAATCTCTTAGCCCTAGGTGCAGTGCATGTACTAACTTGTACGCAAGAGGGTTTCCTCCCTGGGTACTATGCCAATAAAGCCACAGTCCTTCTCCCTGGCCCTATCCCTAAGCTACGAGGTAATGGGCATAAGTGCAAGAAACAGATTTAAGGGCAAGTAAAAATCTAGGGGTCTCATTCATGTTTCAGTAACAGCCTTTATTTTCTTTTAGCAAAGCACAGGCACAAGAATTTTTTCTTGAATCCAAATCATCATAAATTCAAGCCTACAAGTCCATGACTAATCTAATTGTAGGCAGAAGAGGATCATTTAGTAATGCCCTCACTGGAGCTCTGTACTAAATGATTTGCTCAGAAAGCAATTGATGCCCCTAGAAAACTTTGAAAAATGTTCTAGTTAGAAACAACTTTGTCCATGTCATATAATTTCTGTTTTTATCTCCATCATTTTTATTCTTCAGGACATTTGGATGAAAATTTCATCTCTTTTGCTTGAGGGTTCATGTGCTCCAGCTTATTCCTCACCTGAAATCATGAGCTTATTGTGACAGTATAAGATGCCAAATTGGTTGTCAGGGAAATCACTACATGGAACCCAACCCCCAGTCCTAGGCAAAAAAAAGCAAAGCAAAGAAAAAGACACTCTGATTTGCTTGTTATACATAAGACCCATTTTTTCTCAATACATTTAATACAGCATCATGATTTCTAGTTAGTTGCAAGTCTCATGAATAGAAACTCTTGAAAAATACATCAATACCTTTAAAATAGGGAGACAGTACCTTAAGTAATCATTATATGTGCAGCATTTTCATAGGATCAAATGAAAAGTTGTGTAAAAATGCAAATACTTGTATGTGACTCCCCTGTGCATGTGCAGTAGCAGCGTTCATTCAGTTTTAATGGAGAGATCCTGAGCGTGTGTAACACAAAATCCTGAGTAGCCTGTCCCCATTGATTGCTACATCCACTGCTACTCATCCTCTCTTCCCCACTGCTCTTACAGAGTAACCCATTCCTATTCTCTACTCTTCTCATTGCCTTTGCCACTGCCTCTGAGGCAGATGGGGGGTACAATGAATTTCTCACTGGGTCTTTGGTCAGAAAGACTTGAGTTTAAATCTTGCCTCAGAAACTTACTAGCTTGGTGGCCCTGGGTAAGTCACTTAAAACTGTCTGCCTCAGTTTCTCCATCTATTAAATGGGGGTAATGATAGCACCTACCTCCTAGGATTGTTGTGAAGATGAAATTATATTTGTATCAAATATTTTTAATCCACTTAGCATAGTGACTGGAACATAGTAGGTGTTTAATAAATGGTTGTTTTCTTCCTTTCAATGTTGGCATCTCTACTGCTGCCCACTGCCCAAGAGCACCCTTTACTCATCCTGCTCCAAAAGGGAAAGCAATGGATTGAAAGTAGTAAGTCATTTAGGAGAGGAAAGTAAAGAGATTCATGGGACTAGTCTATTTTACTAATATAGTGCCCATTTTAACCTATACACCAGGAAAGGAAGTACTACAATATGTGTCTGGGACGAAATAGTTCAAGACTACCCTAAAAGCTATTCTTCACCTTTTACAACCTTAATTTTATAGACAGTTGTGTTCAAGGAACCTGTATTTCCTTACCATATCAATTTGAGAAGCAATTCCTAGAATGTAAAGGTCTACCTCTCAATTCCGTGCTATTCCATTGGCTCTTCCACATGTCTGCAATATGTCCCCTCCTCACCTCTACCTCCTGACTTCATTAAAGATTCAGTTCAGCTTCTACAAGAGGCCTTTCCCTGTTTCACCATTAGTTAGTGCCTTTTTTTCTAAATTGTCTTTCATCTGAACAGTATATATCCTGTGTATACATAGTTATTTGCATGCTGTCTCCCCTTTTGGGCTCTGATCTCCTTAAGAAAAGGGACTGTTTTGATTTTTCCCTCCTTATTTGTATCTCCGATGTGTATCACAGTGTTCCAGACATAGTAGGCACTTAATGGCTAATATGGAAAATATTCACGTGGTTTCACATGGATGATGGCTATCACATTGCTTGTCTTCTCAATGGGTAGGGAAAGGGCTAAAATGAGGGAGAGAATTTGGAATTAATTTTTTATATTAAAAAAATGAAAAGAGATCAAGCTCATTCTGATAAAAACCAAAACTTCTTTATTCTGAAAAGTTGCCAGATTATAGCAGTCTTGATGTGAACCTAGTCTCATCACCTTTGTTATGTTGGATTTTGTGGTCACATGTTAATGTCTAATGCACCACAGGGAAAAAAATTAGAAAAATAATAAAGTAAATAATCTTTAATTAAAATGAATTCTCATTGACTGAGCTGGTTAGTAGCTAGGAGTAATACAACATCATATTAAAGTTAGAAGAGCTGAGTTCTAGTAGTAGTTTTTCTTAACAAAACTAGCTATATTACCTTGAACAAGCAGTTTAAACTCTAAACTTCAGAATTTTCAGTCATGAAATGAGGGTGTTACATTATTTCAATGGTCTCCAAACATTTTTGCTTACTAAAGTCTTAGTGTTTGACTCAATACTGTAGAATCATCACCATTTGTTATCTTTCTTGGTCACTATGTGGACAATGCCATTAACATTGCGGAGGAGCAAATTCTCGAGATAGCTCCAAGATCTTTTGTTATTCACATCCCATGGTTTCATGGGTTTCAACACACCCTTTAGTTGAAGCGACCCCATCTCTAATAGCTGCAATGTAGTTTAGTTTGTCTGTGGAGAGACAGCATGGAGGAAAATGTGGCTTTGAATCCTACTTATAGAGCAAGTCACTAAATATTTCTGAGCCTCAGTTTCCCTATCTGCAAAATGGAGAATAATAAGCAAATTTACCTCACAAGGTTTGTGACTAGCAAGTGAGATTACATTAAAACATTTTGCAGACCCTAAGGTATCAGATCAATAAACATTCATCAAATGCCTACTATGTTCCAGACACTGTGCTTAGTGTACAAGTCATGGCATGTGATTATGATGGAATATTACCATGCTATATGAAATGATGAGCTCAGTAATTTTAGAGAAAAAAAAGGAAAGACTTGCATGAAATAATGAAGAGTGAAATGAGAAGAACCAGTAGAACATTATATACAGTAACAACAATATTGTTTTTAAGAATTACTTAGAACTAATATGTTATTTTGACTATTATCAATACCCAAATTAATTATAAAGGATACATGAAGGAAGATGCTATCTGCTTCCAGGGAAAGAACTGACAAATAGAAGTATGTGTAGAATAATTTTACATATATGTGTGTATGTGTGTATATATATATATATATCTATCTATCTATGTATATACATAGATAGATAGATAGATAGATAGATATATATATACATACATAGATAGATAGATACCTATTTGCATCTAATAGTATTCATCTCTAGGACACGGTGGGGGGGGGAAGAAAAAAAAAGAAATCTGCATGATAATTTAGTTGTATATTTGAAAGTTGTGCAAAGTAAATTTACAGTATCTTGTTCAATCATCTTTTTATTCAACTTTGTTATGTAAATGCTTGTTTTCTTCCATAAATTGAAAATAAAACATTTTAAAAGATAGTTTTTGCCCTCAAGGAGGTTACAATCAAATAGAGAAAGACAAAAGGAAACTGAAAAGTTGGGGTAAGGGAAGGTACCCCATGTAGGGGCTTGGTGGAGAAGTTAGTCAGAGATGTTCCAAGGTGTCTGAGATGAGCTCTCTCCTTAAACAGAGATATGAAATTCATGACCCCACCTCCCAATCTTAGAAGCAGAGGGTAGTGATGAGGTGGAGTTTCAAGGCTGACGATATCAGCTTGGGTATCAATTATTATTATTGTTTCTGCTTCCCAGCAATCACCACCTATATTGTATTCCCTGAAATTCCTCTTAAACAGGTCTTTATGGCATATCCATACAGACAGAATATAATGAAATCCACTTATGATACACTCATCTATGATATTTCTCCCTGGGTATTTTTTTTTATCATTTTAAAAGTTTTGGACTAAGGCAGCCTCGCTTTAATATCCTCCCATTTACAGCATTTCTCATCCTAGACCCTTTTACAATATTACAAACACACTTCACAATACCTTATCTAAATTAAATCTTTTTTTCCAGTTGTTCTTTTTTTTTTCTTTTTGGAGGGCAATTGGGGTTAAGTAACTTGCCCAAAGTCACATGGCTAGGTTTGCGTGTGTGTGTGTGTGTGTGTGTGTGTGTGTGTGTGTGTGTGTGTGTTAATTGTCTGAGGTGAGATCTGAACTCAGGTCCTCCTGACTCCAGGGCCGGCACTCTACTCACTGCACCACCTAGCCTCCCCTTTCCAGTTATTCTTAGTGCATTTTCCAGAAGGATTCGGTTACTTGGGCATATACTCTAGCCCCCAGAATAGATATAACAGATTTCTTTTTGGACATGATTCTCTGAGATCAAGGGATGGCAACTCCTGGTGAGTATGGTAGAAGGAGACAAAGCATCTTGACACTGGGCTTAGCTCACCTGTAAACTTGGGTCCAGTTGAGTATTATAAAACTATTTTGAATAAAATTTAGTCAATTTAATCTTTTGCCTTATGCTTACACAGGATAGTCTTGACAACTAGAATTATGGACTATAATCCCAGGCAATTTTAAAATGAATTGTGACCATGAGACAAAATTAGTTCTCTTTAAATCCAATGGACAGGTACACTGCCTTCCCTCTACCTGGCTTTACACCAAGGTACTCCCAACAACTTCGGTGCTGTAAACATAACTACTGCTGAGTAGGAATTAGGTGGGAAGGAGAAGGTTGAGAAAAAAAGGGTAGATGTCATCAGACCATAAGATTTAGAGCTGGAAGATACTTTAGAGATCATCTAGTTCAAATCTCTCATTTTATAAATGAGGAAACTGTGGCCCAGAGAATGGAATTGAGGTCACATAGGCTATAATTAGTAGAGCCAGGACTTAACACAGTCACTTTGAGGTGGATCTCAAGTGAAGACTAGAGCTGAATTAGTTCCATTACTATATTATATGAAATACCACCCTCTCCCCACCCCAACTGAAGAATCTACTGCATAGCAGTTGAATGATTTAATATTGCTGTGGCTCCTCCTTGCCTTATCTCCAATGCAAAGCAGTGTTGTCACATAATTTTTGATCTGGTATTGGGTGCATGTTTTGATAGACAGATAGGTAGACAGACAGATATAGATAGATAGATAGATAGATAGATAATTAGATAGAAACAGACAGACAAATAGATGGATAGACAGACAAATAGATAATTACATAGAGACAGACAGACAAATAGAGAGACAGGTGGATAGATAGATAGATAGATAGATAGATAGATAGATAGATAGATAGATAATTAGATAGAGACAGACAGATAAATAGAGAGATAGGTGGATAGATAGACAGATAGAGACAGACAGACAAATAGACAGGTGGATAGATAGATAGATAGATAGATAGATAGATAGATAGATAGATAGATGATAGATGATACAGTGAGCTGTATAGAACTACATATGTCTATATAGATTTATAGACATCTATCTACATATATGTACACATACATATTTTCTAATGCATGCTTCAGGGAACCTAAAGATATCTAAATACAGCTCTTTTCCCTTGACATCTGAGTAGCAGGTGGGTGAGTAAATGAGTGATTTTTGTGAAGTATTTGTTTAAAACTCAACCTGAATTCCTTGTTGCCCTTAGACCCTTTGTCTTTTGGAAATAATGTGTTGTTTTGACCAGTCCCCAAATGGTTTAAAAAACTTGATATAGCAAGGCACACAAATGCACAGTTAGGTATCGCCATGTCACAATCTATACACGTCATCTTGTTCTAACTGAGTTTATATTTGTACAAACTGTGAACTTGCAGTTGGTATTTATATACAGCCTGTCCCCCAGGGATGACCTATAGGCATGCAACTCTTCCCCCAGCAAGTAGGCCCTCTATGCATGCTTACTGTATAATATGGTTTTTATAGAAACATATCATAATATGTGTTCTAAACTTCAGGCAATCTGTCTATGTAGCCACCCATTTAAAGGAAAACACAAAGATGTAAAGGTGGGTAAATAGAAAAGGGGCTCTCAGACAGGTTTCAATTAGGACCACTTGCTATAAATCTTTCCAGTTGTTCTTGCATCCTTTTCAAAGGGGGTAAAAGCTGCTGAACTGACTAGTCATGAGCATCAGGGCTAGTAATTCATGGTATGTCATTAATGTCACTAAATAAACTGCCCAATAAACCCATTCTGGTTACAGAGGGGGCCCACTGTATCACTGAAATATTCAACATAATTAAGAAACTTCCAAATACTATATCCTTTAAATGTTCTAACAGCAACAACAAGTACACTTCAATTGGGACCTCTTACTTGTCAGCTTTGGACATTTGAAAAAGAAAACCAACCTGTGGTCTGCAGCAAAATGTCACTACATTACAGAGACTGTCCATCTTTCATAACCCCATTATGAAGGCAAGTTCTTCTGCTAAAGCCTTCTAGTAATAATATCTCTGAGTACTTCTCACGTTAGCAAGTCCTTGTGTAATGGTTTAAATAAATATTGCATCAATTATGTAGGCATTCTGTGGCTTTCAGTAATCATGATCTAAAATTAAAATTGGCTGCTAAACGTGGTTTACATGTGTATATCTTTAAGGTTAGAATACATAGCATTGGAGAGTTTATTTTAACTATATCCTATCCTATCCTATCCGATACGATCCTATCCTATCCTGTCCCATCCCATGCCATCCCATCCCATGCTATCACATCCCATCCCATACTATATTCTACTATGCTATACTACACAGTCATATACTATATAATATACCCACATAGATGGTAGATTGTTAAGCATGTTGTTGTAATGGTAGTGGTTCAGTTTTCAGTCACATCTGACTATTTGTGATCACAGTAAGGGTTTTCTTGGAAGAGATACTGGAGTGGTTAGCCATTTCCTTCTCCATCTCATTTTAGAGATGAGGAAACTGAGGCAAACAGAGTTAAAGACTTGCCCAGGATCTCATAGCTAGTGTCTGATGCCAGATCTAAACTCAGGAAGACAAGTCTTCCTAACCACCTCGCTGCTCTGAAAACAAAACAACAACAACAAAAAAATCGAAGTTCAGAATAGAAATTGGCTATATAACTGAGAGAAAAAGGAAAATCATATAATCACAGTCACCTGACTCAAACTAAGAATTAGGAAGGTTACATAGCTTGCCCAAGGTTACACGGTTAGTTTTAGGCAGAACCAGGCTTCAAATCCAGATCCTACTGTTGCAAACTTGCTAATCTCCCCTCTTACTTTTAAGTACAACCCTATTATTTGTTGTCATAGAAAAGGGAACTTTTGAATCTGTAACTTCATAATTAAGAGGAAAAAATGTTGTGAGCTTTCTCACATTACCCTTCGGTGCTGATTTTACAAGACATAAAGAAAAAAGTGAACTTTAACCTGCTTGAAGAACCCAGAAAAATGTTCATGAAGTGAAATCAAAGCAAAAACCCATCTCTGTCACCTATTACACTTTAGGTCATTCGTCCACCCATCCATAGACACATACATACACAAACATATGCAAACACGCACACACAGAGGAATTTCAGTTTCTGTACAAAGCTAAGACAAGGATGAAAAGGGAAAAATTAATTCATCATCTCAATATTTAGTCTATGATGGTACCATGGAGACTCGACAGTGTAAAAGAAAATTATAGAGATAACTTTTTTTCCACTTTCCAGCTGGACAGTAAGACAGAAATAATGAAAGGAAGGTAGGGATCCAAAGTGATTTTTGTCATAATTAGCTATATATTTTGAGAAATAGGGTTTCTTTTGGTCCCATGCAAATAACTGCTGAGATTTTCTATCTTGCATCTTGTGTATAAGGACAACATTTATGTTTGTGATAATGATGGCTTATGCTCTGAAGAAAGACCTTGTTCTTACAGGTTTCAGAATAAACATCAGTAAATAGGAAGAAAAACAACCAGGATATTTTTCCAATCCACCACTACGAAATTATGAAGAACACAACTGCAAATCCAACTTTTTTTGTATAATCATATGCATTCTATAGAATTTTGCATTTGGGAAATGATTTATAAATAATATTCATGACCACTTATGAACCACCTTAGTTTTGTTAATCCTCTCTAATGCAAGTAATACAGTGAATATACTTCTATCTGCATTGTAGGGCACTTTACTGGGACCCTAGCTACATCAACCGATGTGCTGATTTAAAAAAAAAAAAAACAAAAACCAAAGAGCCAGATTTGCCGCTGGCCACATTGTACACTCTGTAGAACATAGGCCCAACTTCAAAAGGACAATGTAAGTGATGTGCTTTTGAAGTAGGGCAGAAGGCATGTGTCTACATGCCTTAAGGCACAGGGAGGTTAAGCAATGCCCCTATGGTCACATAAGGGATGTGCCTCCATAGGCAAACTGGGACAGCATAAAATTTCCCTCCCACACCGGAAAAAAAAAAAATCAACTCGCTGTTGTCTCTATTGATATCCCTATGCTACTAATTATTGAGCACTGGATAAGTCAGATGGGTTTGGACTGAAGCATTGGGTATCCTCTAATGTTGCTAAATATATTGTACCATTATTTTTCCTTCTATGCTCTTTGGTCCACAAGATTTCACTCCTATTATGGTGACCCTCAGTGACCATGAACAGAAAAGTGAATCCAGTAGAGGATTTATTAAACACCTTGGAAAGACAGGATTTTCTCTGAGATTTCTACCCCATATAGCTTTGAAGAAATGAGGATAAAGGAAGTTATGAAATCTGAATTAGAACTCACAGCCCATAATTCTATTGTATTGCTTGTCCATCATGTCACTTTATTTCCTATTAGTCACTGAAAATTCAGATCCAGCTTCTCCTCCTCCTCCACCTCCTCCTCCTCCTCCTTCTTCTCCTCCTCTTCCCCACCATCACCACCATCATCTTCCTCCTCCTCCTCCTCCTGCTCCTGCTCCTGCCGCTGCTGCTTCTCCCTCCGTTCCCGTGGAGCGGACCATCCTGGTGCCTCTTTTGTGAAGCGGCGGCTGAGGAGACCCCCGGACTCGCCATGGCCGACGAAAAGCCGAAGGAAGGAGTCAAGACTGAAAACAACGACCACATTAATTTGAAGGTGGCAGGGCAAGATGGTTCGGTGGTGCAGTTTAAGATTAAGAGGCACACACCACTTAGTAAACTAATGAAAGCCTATTGTGAACGACAGGGCTTGTCAATGAGGCAGATCAGATTCCGATTTGATGGGCAACCAATCAATGAAACAGACACACCTGCACAGTTGGAAATGGAGGATGAAGATACAATTGATGTATTCCAGCAGCAGACAGGAGGCGCTTACTAAAAAGAGAATCTACAACTCTGCTCCAGAACTGTGCTCCCAAGGAAAACAAGACATTCACAATTAGAAAACCAAGATTGGGTTCATCCACATCCTGACTACTGCAGTATAGTTTTCTCTCTTTGATTCCCTTCCCCATTCCTTTATTGTACATAAAGTAACTGGTGTATGTGCACAGGCATAATGCGTTTTTTTTTTTTAACTAAATGGCCGATGGTATGTTTTGATCAACATCAAATGGAGATGGGGAGGGGAAAAAACAAACTGGTTCTGTGAAAAATATCCCTTTTCTCCATTAGTGGCATGCTCATTCAACTTTTATCTTTATATTCCAGTAAGTTATTTTGCTCTCACTGTTTAACAACAAAAAAAAACCCACAAAAAAAATCCTTGCATACCTTGTTTGATTGGATAATTTCAATGTTTTTCTTTTATCATTGTAAAACCGAGGACGATTTTATAACTTTTTTGTACGTAGCTGTTACATGTAGGGCAATCTCTGTCTCTCAGTAGGGATAAATTACTATAAAGAAATTGATCCTAGATAGTTTTCCCTTCAAGTCAAACATCTTGTTGTTTAAATAAACTTCTTGTTTAAAAAAAAAAAAAAAGAAAATTCAGATCCAGATGGTGTTAGGAAAAGGAAAGAAAGGAACAAGTATTTATACCTACTATGTGTTAGACACTGAGATGAGTGCTTTACAAATATGATTCCATTTTATCCCCATTTTACAGTTGAGGAAACTTAAGCAGATAGAAGTTAAATGACTTGCCCCAAGGTCACACAGTTAATAAATGTCTGAGGTTATATTTGAACTCATATCTTCCTGACTATAGACCCAACACACTATCCACTGAGCCATATTATACAATGGCCATTATCCTTGACAAAACTCTAGTTAAAATAAAAAGATCATGCTGTTTTTCACATGAGATTACACATGGACACTTTTCACCTTAAATCTCCAAAGGGCTCAAACTAGATACCAATAAATTATTCTGTACTGGAACTATGTCCATACCTATTTCTCTAGGGAAACCTTGACAAACATCGGTGTCTCTCTTGTCTAATATCAACATCCATTTCAGAGTTCTCCTTCCCTTCATTTTATAGAAAAAGAGCCTTAATCTCAAAAACAATAAGCAAGCCTTTACCAGAAGAGAGAGAATGTGAGGCTGTTTCATAAAAGAAGCAGCCCCCTGGTTTGGATGAGTAGGCTGTCATTTTGCCAAGCCCTATGCACAAGAGATATCCTTGGCCAAGGCTGATCAGCTCTAGCCTCTGCCCAGCTTGCTGAGCCCAGAGGGTTCTCTCAGCAATTGTTCAACGATGTTCCAATCTCTTGTCTGCTTTCTACCAAGTAGTGATGCTACCCTGTCCGCTCAGCTGCCTTGCTTACTGCTGGCTGCGTTCAATCCATGGCCATGGTGGTGCAGAACTGGGCTTTCCCAAAGCTGTACCTCACAGCCAGGGACTAATAGGGCTTCCCTCCAGGGCTGTGGCTCTGCATCCTGCCAGCTGCAGCTGGAACTTAGTACTGCAAGTTGCTGCAGTCCCAGAAATGGAAGCTGTGTCTTCTTTTGGCAAGAGATGTTCACTGCGGGGTACAGTCTGACTTGGCTGTGGCCCCACAACTTCACCAACACATCCTGTCTCATAGCCCATTCTCTAATCAACTGTCCACAGATGCATGAGAGTTGGACTCTAGAAAAATTGTTGCATTCAGTGCCTTAACATGCCCTAAGGAGGCAGCCTGTTGTGTCTGCTCAAGTCTCCCTTCTCTAGTTGACTAGTTTCCCAGATCTGTCAGTTATCACCGGCCAGAATAGCAATCCAACTTGCTCAGGATTGTACAACCACCCAGAACACCTCTCTCTCATCTAATATTTTCCACTACATTAGTAAGTTACTGCTTTCTTTTGTTTTGGAGGATGGGAGTGGAAACCTGTGTAAAGAACTATGAATAAGGAAACTCCATCCCCTGAAAAATATTAGCAGTTTGTATGAGGGTGACTGTTAGTCTGGTGTTGAATTTCGTCATCCTGGGTATTCTAGGGTGCTTGCTGCTACAATATTCCACTTTGGATACCTCAAAAGTAAAGAGGAACTTATCTCTACCTTCAACCCCTGCCTAGATATTCATAGCTTTGATCACTGTGATAGTTTTGTAAGAATTTAAGAAATGACATACCAAGTCAGTCCAGTATTTTGTCTTTGACAATAGCTCCATAGGAATACTAGAGAAGGTCATGATTGCCCCCATTATATTAACCCAAAGGAATGCCCAAAGCATTTCTTATTTTCTCTAAGCCTTTTTATTTTGTATTTTGTAGCCTTAAAAGCCATCATCTGTGCCATGTATCATTCAAGGTCACTTCAGAAGCTCACAATGCCCAATAAAACTCTGTTGTTGGTTTTTTTGTTTTGTTTTGTTTTGTTTTTGGAGAGGGGAAAGTAGTACAATTGGGGTTAAATGACTTGCCCAAGGTCACTTATGGCTAGTAAGTGTTAAGTTTCTGAGGCCAGATTTGAACTCGGGTCCTCCTGACTCCAGGGACAATGCTCTATTCACTGTGCCACCTAGCTGCCCCCAAACTCCTGTTCTTCTTGTACCCTTCTAGGTGGAGTAGAACAGGTGACATACAAAGGTCAGAATGGCAGAAAGCATGAGAATGGTCTATGAGTTTCTCATTGTTCCAACCTCTGTAGCAAGCCAAAACTACCCTAGAATAGTTACCAAAGATGAAATAGGAGGCTCAGGACCAGCTAAGACTTTGATGACAGTCACAGACTTGATGGTGGGTAAGTCTGTGTACAGGTAGTGTGGTACAGTGAAAAAAGTAAGGAAATAGAGACCAGGTGGCACAGTGAATAGAGAATCAGAGTTAAGAAGATATGGGTTCAAATCCCATCATGCAACACCAGCTAGCAGCATAACTGAAAGTTACTGAAGCACTCTGTATTTTAGGCAACTTTCTAAAATTCAGTCAATTAACATTTATTAAGTATCTGCTATGTGCTAATCCTCTAAAACAGGGGTTGGTGACCCTTTTTTGTGTTGTGGATACCCTGGGCAGTTTGGTGAAGGCTATGGACTCTTCAGAATAAAGTTTTTAAAAGTATAACATAAAACACATGGGATTATAAGGAAAACCAATTTTATTAAAGTATAGTGATCAAAATATTAAAACAAAAGTTCATGGCTCCCCAGGTCAAGAATCACCATAGACTAAGGCTATGAGTGTCACAGTCAGTGCTGATCTGTATTGGCAGAGGATATGCCTGTCCAGGAACTCTGCCATCAACCATGTATGGGACTTGTCAGATGAGGTTAATGATGCTTGCAATATCCACCTCCCAGTGTTGTTCTGAGGGAAGTCTTTTGTAAAGGACTTAATACAAATGTGAACTGTTGCTATTATCTAGCCAGCTGAGGGAAAGGGATGAAGCCTGCTGGTTTCAAAACCAAAGTGCAAGTGACAGGTCCACTCTTGCCCTCTCACTCACCAGCTTGACTACAATACAATGACCCAGGGTAGATTACCCACATTTTTCTGGTGTGTGGGATGCCACTGGTCAAGATAGCCATGTCAGGGGTGGCTATCTTGACAAAAAAAATACTGATGAAACAGATGACCACAGAGATTTTTTGAGAGACTTGTATACTATTGCACCAAAAACATAAGATCACTCAGCCTTTTCCTTGGGATGATCCTTTTCTCTGTTCTCTGAGCCATCTATTTAAACAGATGGTTTCTACTATTTATTGGCATACTTTTTCGTTACCACATCTCATATATAAACTCTGACTTTCCAGGTGTCAGTCATTTTCTCTCCTCATACAAAGCCATATCATTGTTAATCTATCAGCTATCCCCATCATCAACAAAGAAAATGAAGAATACCCATTCATTGAAATGGCAAACTTTCTGTCATTGATCCAGAGAATAGATGTTCTTTGAAAACTAAGGCTTTTGGGGCAGCTAGGTGGCGCAGTGAATAGAGCGCCGGCCCTGGAGTCAGGAGGACCTGAGTTCAGATCCGGCCTCATAAAATGAGCACCCACACCTAAATAATGACTAGCTGTGTAACCTTGAGCAAGTTACTTAACCCCAATTGCTTTAAAAAAAAAAAAAAGAAAACTAAGGCTTTTTAAAGATCTTGTACAGTGCCTTTACATAATTTCTTAAGCATTTTGTTAATCAAAAAGCAGAGAAGGCACCCAGAGGTCTAAATATTTAACCCTAAACTTTAGTGGCATTTGTAACCACTGACTGTGGGACACTATATTGAATAATTTTATGCCTTCATTTCTCTACCTGTAAAATGCAGGGGATACTCCTGAAAAATATGAATTATAAATGAATGTGTGTGAATATGTAATTTTAATAATATGAATAAATGAATCAACAACAATTTAGTAAGCCCCTACTACGTGCCAGACATTGCATTAGAATTTGGGGATACAAATACAACTCATGAAACCTTGTTTACTCACAAGAAGCTTACACTGTAATGGGGAAGATAACAAGCCCATATATAGGTATATATGGTATATTTAGCTGAAAAAACAATAAAGCAAAATTGTATTTGTTTATAAGGAATTTAATATGATACCAGCTTCAGGGTAAGATAATAAGTAGTCTGAATGCTGAAAATGTCTTCTTCAGCATTTAGACTACTTATTATGACTGATACATCCATAAAAGTGAACCTTGTATTACTATGCTGGAATGTGAGGTAGGGGACCTTACTTCAAATCCCAGATTGGCTTTTGACTACCTAAATGACCTTTGTGAGACCACTGTTTCTTTGGGCTGCTTCACTTCCTTGTACTCCAAAGATCTAATCCAGTCCTAAATCTTTCACTTCGAGAAGACAGTAGTCTATCTCTCTATAATGGAAATGGAATTTGAAACTCTTCCCTTTCTCCTAATAGGTCGAATGTAATCACATGGAGCTTGTGCTGGGAGGAATTTGCTGAAGGGTGAAGCAAAGCCCACAGGAAGCCACGAATCATGAGGAGTTATAGCTGGAGGGAGGAGAGAAGGCACCCCAGGAGACAGCTAAGCTTGTGTTTGTTTGCTCCTTGCTATGACAGCTAGGCTTGTGAGTGTTTGTTTGTGGGAAGACTAAAGGATGGTGTAGCATGGTGCTGTGCTTGGTTTATTAACTTCTTTGTTGCTATGATGGATTTGCTTTCCTGGTGTTGGGATTTGGCTTTCTGGTGTCTGAATAATTGTTTTGTTTCTGTTTTCAATATGGAGATTCTGTTATATTTTGCAACTGAGAACTATACTGGCATATCCATAGTCACCATCAGTGCTGTGAATTTTGCATTGGTGATAACACTCTCCAATTAGATTTTTGGGAATTGTCATAGCTCATGGAGGGTTAAAGATGCTTTTTGTTAAAACAAGACAAAGGCAACTTTTTCCCCGTTAGTTGAGATGAACAATAAAGACTTCCATACTTGGAATTTTTCTTTTAAATGCTAGTGTGTCTATAATGATCATTTGAGGAAGCCAAGCAGATCCAGAGTGGCTCCAGTTTAAAAGCCACAGCAATCACTCTAGGCCTTTATATCTTTCTAAATTTAATTAAATAACTAACTAACCAATAGCTGACAGTAAAGCATACTACACATGCTAAGAACTATATAAAATCTTAATAAAAAGAAGCCCCAGTGCTCCCTCTACTTACCTTCTACATATCACTAAAAATTGGTGATTTCCCCCTCCAACAAAAATACATAGGATAATAAGGAAGAAAAAGCAGATGTAAAAGGCAAAACCCTCTTTTCAATGTGAAGTACTAACATCAGTTGATACTGTGATCTGGCCATTGGACAAGTCAAGCTATATAATTTTCTTATGCTTTCTTCCCCCTGAAGATATGAAAATCAAGCAATTAGAGCCCCGTGCCTTTGTGCGCCCACGTTATGACTGGGAACTCTTCAGTTTTGGAGTTATAGTTTCTTTAGAGAGAACAGCTATGTAGTGTTTGCACCCTCTGTTGAAAATTCAAACCTAGAGGGACCAGAGGTCACCATCTCCTAGAGGACAATTTTTCTTTTGACACTTCCTAGAAACCATACCTGAGCTGTTGTTTCTTAATATTTAAAAGGAAAGGCAGGGGCGGCTAGGTGGTGCAGTGAGTAGAGCGCCGGCCCTGGAGTCAGAAGGACCTGAGTTCGGATCCGGCCTCAGACACTTACCACACACATATGAAAAAAAAGAAAACCTAGCCCTGTGACCTTGGGCAAGTTACTTAACCCCAATTGCCCTCCAAAAAAGCAAAAACAAAACAAAACAAAACAAAAACAAAACAAAACAAAAATAAATAAAAGGAAAGGCAGATGAAAGCCACTGGCTTTCATCAAATGCAAATGGAGTTTAGTTCAAGCATGTTTGTTAAGCATCACATTGGTGAGTATTAAATACAGAACATGTAGCTTTTATAATGAGCATGTGTGATTGATATTGATTTTTTTCAACGGAGTTATAAAGAATCATATGCTTTTATTGGTGCCATGTGAGCCAGGGATGTTTATATTTACCCATAGGACTTCAGATATCCTGTCTTTACCTGGTAATCTCTGCTGATTGGCTAGTTCATTAAAAATAGTTTTGCAATCCCAATCTTTGAATTAATACTCAGTTGAAAGTGATAGAAAGTGAATGGCTAAAGAAGCCCCAGTGGACAGAGATGTCATTCAAGATCCCAGAGTGGAAAGCAGGTCCCTGACCAGCTCTACAAAGCCAGCAGGAACCAGTTCTGGTTCTAGCTAGGTACCACTCTAAGTCAACAATTATTTTTTGTATTAAGTCACAGCACTGGAATGAATGGACTAAACTATCATACCATCAAAGAAAATTATTTCCAAAACTTTAAAATAAAAATACACTTTAAATACTTCCATTCACTTTCTATTCATCACATTAAAACTGCACTGGGGCAAATTTTTCCCCTTGAAAAACAAAAGAGTATTATTCTTATTGTTATTATTATTATTATTACTGGAAAAACTATAACAATGGCAGAAACCACTTTCAGTGAAGCAAAATTGGAAAAGGCTTTGGTTTCCACAGTGACTGGCACATAGTATGTACTTTAAAATGTTTCTTGACTGACTGTCTGGAATTTTTCCCCTGCAATGAAAGATGTAAACCATTTTGTGACAGAAGTAAGAAAAACCCAGTGAAAGGGCCAGTAACTTGTACCTCTCTTTCCTACATCAAGTTACCAGCTCTTCTAGCTCATCAGACACATAGGGGACTGTCCATCATCTTTAAATGGCAGCCCTTTAGCTCTGACTCCTACCTGGCTTGAAGCATGAATGGCTATGGGACATAGTCTTTGCAGTATAAAGGCCTGTGCTACATGGGCACGTTTTCTCATAGTAGAATGTAAGTTCTCTAAAGACAGGCTCTGTTTCATTCATTGTTGTCTTTTTGCCTAGTACAGTGTCTGGCACCTAGTACCATCTAAATGCTTTTTAATTGCTTAATTAATCATGCTATCATCATCATAATCATTAGCATAGTTATTATAACTTGTCTTTACATATGGTGGAGATGGAGGTGGGGAACATTGGTTCTAATACCCTGCCTGTGGCATTCAATACTTGTGTGATCTTGGTGAACAGATTACAATGTCTGGAGTCAATTTCCTTATTTGTAAAATGAGCCGATTGGACGACATGATTTCTGAGCTACTGTTAGTTCTAAATCTGTGATTCAATGATTTACCCACATAACATCGCTGTTGTTTAGTCATGTCCATCTCTTTGTGACCCTATTTGGGATTTTCTTGGCAGATACTGGAGTAGTTCACAATTTCACTCTCCAGCTCATTTTACAGATAAGGAAACTGAGGCAAGTGGGGTTAAGGGACTTACCCAGGATCACACAGCTAATAAGTGCCTAAAGCTGGATTTGAATTTAGGAAGGTGAATCTTCCAGGCCCAACACTCATCCACTGTACCACCTAGCTGCCTATGTAACATTACAATCTGCAAATCACTTTAAATACAATGGAGGAGACCTAATTGCACTGTGTAAATTTCTTTGACAAGGAGTTATTCTATAGGGGAGTAGGTTAAACTTTTGTGTAGAGTGCCAAAGTAAGGGGATACCACATCTTACAAAAATCATCTTCAATAAGCACTTCTATGAAGGACACTTCCAGATTTCTAGTCTCTTTTTTGAGTGAGGAATCTAGTTCGAGATTCAAAAAAGTCTGACTCCACCCCCAATAGCATGGTTATACAGCCACTGTTTTTCCTTTCTTAATGTTCTCTGTCTTCCCTTTTCACCTCAGAATCTCTTTAGCTTCTTTCATAGAAAACTAATGCTTTTTCATCTTTCCTGTCTCAGCAATCCTGCTTCCTTCTCTACACTTTTATTCCCATTACAAATCTTTTTGTTTTTGTTCTGTATGAGGGTTCCCCTCATCCATTTTGAAAAATACACTAACCTCCTCTTTTCATGCAGTCATATTTCTTACAGAGCTTTGCCCCCACCCCAGAGCTTCATCCACCTCTTCTGTTACTTCTGACATGCTCAGCTTTTAAATCTTTCCTTATTGTTTGTTTTATTTTTACTTGTAGTCACTCCCCACAGACCTCGCTAGTTCTCTTGTGTTTTCAGCAATGCAGATGTCTGTAATGAAAAGGAACACTTGGGAGTGCCACAGAGAGAAAAAATGCAGCTATTCTACCATAACCATTGCTACATTACTGAATGATTTCTAGCAAAATAGAAAAGGTGGAAAGAAAATTGAAGACAGTCTAAACCTCGTGTGATAGTGTCAAAGAATTAAAAGATGAGAAATATCCAGGACGTGAAGCTGCCATATGTATACAAGTATAAATAAGGAAGCACATTTGTCGATGTTTCAATTGCTCAAATTCCCCTCAATAACCATAGTCTGGAGCAACTTGCACAGTTCCATGTTAATATATTTCAGCACATGCTTTCTTGCAGGAAAGGAGGGAAATTGTTAACACTGTCATGGTATTCACTTGTTGATAAGTGCGACATCAGGCCAGTGAGTCTTTCCAAGTGAACTGAAATTGAAAGAAATTCTGCTGTGATGAAAAGTTATAGGAGAATTCCACAGCATTCAAAAAACTATTTGAAAGGGAAACATTGAGCCATCATATCAAATCCCTGAGAATCAATAGACTTCTATCATCCATTGATCTTCTCTGTCTTAACAATAGGCTAGGCAAAAATTGGCTGTGATATACAGGTGCATCTTAGACAGCAACAGTCAGGAGCCTGGGAGGCTGACAATTTCTAAGTTACAGAATAGGTGTGTACAATTTGCCTTTAATGATCTGATAGCTGGGGTTTTATCAGATCTATTATGAAAATTATGTGTAAATGCTATAAAAATAAGTAATATTATTTACTAGGTCATACAGGTTATGCCATATTCTTTGAAATGTATACCCATGACATTTTAAGTCTTGGGATATTGTGATCCATATATTATGTTTTTATTTTCCTGTAATTGTGAACATTTTCTATCTCATTGTATTTTAAATTACTTGGATTTGTGTTATGGGATCCAGATGAATTATTTAATATTAAAGAAAAATCCAAGAATTTGACAAGATGATGTTGACTCTTAGTGCTAATCAGACTTACTGGTCTACCTAGTCATTAGACATCAATAGTAATAATAATATTTAGAAGATTAATTCAACTCATTTCCATTTTTATATTTCCAGTGAATAGTAAGCACTTAATAAATGCTTACTGACTAATTAATTGGTTGATCTTATCTAAAAAGCTGTAAGATGTTTTTAAGAAGTAAATCCATATCTTTTCTAGCTACCAAACCCATAAAGTATTAAGACAGATAATTTGAGGGCAATAAAAACTTAAAAGTCATGATTCAATAATCTAAAAATAATATAGAAAGCTATTCATAAATAAATACATTCTAAGGAATGTATTTAGTAATACTTTAAATTATGCAGTATACAATGAAAGGAGAGGAAATGTGAGGTTGAAATTAGTTTAACTCAACAAGATCCATCATTTCAAGCTTCAAAAATGCTTAGCTGGGGACACAGAACACTGTATTTTGCCACCCAGACATTGAAGTTATTTTTATTCCTTTAAAAATGCTTAGCAAAATCAAATTTTATAATTACCAAAACCAACAGTGATGTTTGCCTTTTGGGTCAGATATTTTCTTCAAGTCATCCTTCTATAATTTGGCCTTAGGAAGTGCTTCAAAAATCAATTAAGGCCTTTAACCAAAGACCTAGTTTATAAATCCTGTCTACAGAAGTAAAATACTTGTTAGTCTAAGTGGTACAGAAATCAGTGGACTATTTTATTAAAATTAATATAAAATCTTGAAGTTGACTTAGTGAAATAAAACCTCTATTGACACAGAATACAATGATAAATGAAAGATTTCTGGTTCGTGTGTTTTTGTGTAAAGAGGTCAAATCATCCTTTCAAATCAATGAGGTACCAAAGTTAGATGCAAAAACTTGATCTCTTTGAAAAAGATTGTATTCAAAAGACTTCCAAAAATAAAGTAAGGCTCTGCTAATACAGAAACATGAAATGTATTTTTTTTTTAAGTAAGTGATTTTTTATGGCAAAGACACTTAAAACCAGTGGAAGCACAAGCAATATATGTGCATATGCATGTGTCTTCCAAGTATAATACATTTGAAAAGAAAAGGAAACCCAAAATATTTTAGAGAAATTGTATCTAAATGTATTCATTTAGATACTTCCTTTGGGCAAAAAGCTTTATTCTCAGAGTTAATTTCAAATTCCGCCTACTGGTTCTCCTAAGGAAAAACCAAAACACTTCCTATGTGATTTTATAAGAGTAAACTTTTAAGTTCAATTTTCCAACCCTACATGGAAGAAAGTGTGAATGAAATATGTATGGGAGTCAGAAATTTCTAGATTAACAAGATCTATTAATTCATTAGCTTAATTCATTTATATTCAAGCAACTAATACAAAGACATACAATGTTATTAACACATTATGGGCTCAGTTTTAAGAAAAGCCAATATATGAAAATCCATGTTTACAAAACAGATAAATTAGAGGTGATTATTCACATTAGCAAACAATTCTTTGCCTTACAAAATAAATGATCCACCTAGGACTTCTTGTAAGATTTGTTCCCCTAAATCATTTCATCATTTGATTGTTTGTTCACAGATCCTTACTTAACAGAAAAGCAGGTTGTGTGTCTATCTATTGGGGTGCAGTGAGCTGGGGAGGGGGTGGGGGGGCAGAGAGAGTAAAGATAAAGTTCAAGAGAAATTTAATGCTAAAACATTAAGAGCTGATTGAAGATAAGTCAGAAATGAAAATGAAGCTGCTTGAAAATTTTATCTGCCAATGGGAAATTGGAATTCTATCCATAGTCAAGTTTACATGTAGAATTTTTCAAAAAATACAGCTTTTAAGACATATTGGCATATGGCAATAATTTCATTAAAAATGCCTTTGTATCAAAATTCACTATAATTTGTAAGTATTCTGCTATAATTTATGTAGTAAACTCCAGGCCACAGCTTTACACGGCAGCAGACTGACTCTCCAGTGAGAGGCTCTTCAGAAACTATCTGATGTTGCATAAATAGAAAGTATTTTTATGATTATATCTCAGAAGGAGGCAAGTTAAATTTCTGAGACCTTTTTTACTCAATTCCTAGTCACAAACTTAGAAGTAAAATGTGATTTTTTGAAACCACTCACTTTTTACCAATGTGATAGGAAAAACAATGATGTCTAGCTGGAAGAATTAAGAAGTAAAAGAACCAAGTAGAAGAATTAAGAAAATTAGAAAGTGATGCCACTGTCTTAGAGTAACTTCTCCCAGGGATCAATTTAATTCAAAAAACTTATTGTTTCTTTTTTTCAGGTTAGAGAATATACCATAAGATCTATATATGAAAAGTCAATTTTAAAATGTGTGTTCCAGTAAATAACGAGTGAGGCTAAAATGGTTATGATTGATTGAAATAATTGATTGCAGCCTGCCAACTTTGCCTTTCCTAATTATAAAACACAATTACAGTTTTGTGCTTGCCTACCTAAGGTTTACAAAAGCTGAGAAAACTATTTCTGTTCTACCTCTGATTAGATCAGCAATGCCACCTCCCCGAGTCTTATCAAATTGGTTTTGATAATAATTACTTGGGAAGTGTTTGATCTCAATGATGAATACATGATTAGTTTTTCATGAAATCAGTCAACCACACCATTCGGCACTACTCATGTGAGACCTTGTTGATTTAGCAGTTGGAAAGCACACAGTCGCCCTCAGTTCAGTTATGGGATGTCAGTCTTTGGGGAAAAGAGGGTGGAAAAAGGGCAAGTTTATGGGTAATGATATCGCAGAGGCAGATATTTAAGATTTGCTAATTCTCTGCTCAATTATACTCATTCCTTAGCTTGTTGTTGGGCTTGCTATGTGGCTACAGAATCAATCTAAGCAGTGGAATACATTTTTCCTTGTTCAAAAAGGGGTTCCATGACACCATTGTCATCTCTCAAACCCTTAGAGGGTTTTGCCCTGATGAATAATATTTTATACGTGGAATGTTTATGTGATTTTCACGGAGTGATAACCTCACGACTGCCTAACTCTGATGCATTGAGATTGCCTCTTTTCCCTACTAAAAGTGCTTTTACACACCAGCTCCGATAAATCGACTTAAGAGTTAGAAATGAGAGATTCAACACAACTTGCACACTCAATGGAAAAATGTCTAAGAGAGTGTTTTATGTTTGGATTTCCATCTACTATCTATTTTACTTTATAAGCAGCAGCTTTTATGAAAAAGGCCTGGCTTGGCAGGTTTCTGCTTTTACTGAGGGGAGAAGGCACTTTATGAAGATGGGCTATTTCACTAAATAGCTCAAATGCTTCATTTCTTGTTGCTGAAAATGAAACAATTTTCAGAGATTATGTAAAAGAACTTAACACAATTTTTGAGTCACATGTACTTATTAATAGCATTATACATTAAAGGAAAGGATAAATGCTAAGAAACTGTGTAGGACCCTTAATTCTGTATTAATGATTTCCTTTAAGTCTTTGTCTGCTCTTGGGGAAAAATTTGTAAAATGAAATTGAAAGTAGCTTTTAAAGTATTTTAAAAGGCATCCTTGAATCTTTTACCTTTGTCTCTGTTATTTCAAAAGTTTGCTATTTTAAATGAAAAACAAGCTATAAAACTCTGTCCAAATGCTGCCTTTGTGTGGTCCAATGTAGACTCTAAATCCTCACCCTGGTATCAATAATATTTTAACTGAGATATCTTTGAGATTCTGGCCAGGTCTCTATTAGTAAAAGTAAGTGGCAACTTAGGAAACTGGATGAGTAAATCAAACTAACTCCAGTTTTACTTCAGTCATGTATATCCATTGGACAACAGGAATTTACAGAATGAGATAATTAATTAGCCCCATCCCTGCTACATTTTAATCATATGGAATTAACTAGTATAATTCTTTGGTCCCAAATGCAAAGCTGATCTGCTATCATTTACTCAATAGATGGGAAATTAGACAGCAAACCAGATAACCTCAGGACTTTTTTTTTTTCATTTTCTCTTTTATCGTGAACTTAATCATCATCAAACAAACATTTCAATACATACAAAAAGAAAAAGAGACATGTATAAGGAATCATGGACTCGTATACAATTTGTTTACATATGAAGAAATATATAGATATAAAATCAAATGTGTGTAATATATATGGATATATGGATAATAATGCATATAAAATAAAATACGTATGTTCTTATACATATATGTAATGTAATATATGAAGTAGTAACAAAAATATTCTTTTCATGACCCTTTCTGTATACTTTTGTTTTCTTTGCGATTAAAATTCAATTGAGGGGTAGCTAGGTGGCTCAGTGAATAGAGCATTGGCCCTGGAGTCAGGAGGACATGAGTTAAAATCTAGCCTCAGACACTTAACACTTACTAGCTGTGTGACCTTGGGCAAGTCACTTAGCCCCAAATGCCCTGCCTTCCCCCCTCCAAAAAGCAAAAAGAAAATTCAATTGATGCTCTGCTTTTCTATGACTATCACTACACACTAATGCAATACCCACTTTCTAAGTAGAAGCCTTCCCTTATGACAAATTTCCGAAGTCTAGCAACACAAAAAGACACACTGACTAGCTCTGAAAAGGAATTTCCCATTTACCTCTAGTCCTTCTCCTTACCTTCTCTGTCAAGAGGTATGTTTCATGATCAGTCTTTTGATCAGAGTTCTGAGATCTTTTGAAGTTTTTTTTTTTATGTTATTGTCATTGTGCAAATAGTTCTTTTTGTTCTGTTAATTTTACTGTACGTAAGTTTATACAGTTCCCTATGTTTCTCTTAATTGATCGTGTTTATCATTACTTATGGTACACTACATCTCTTTCTAATAGGCAGCATGGTATAGGGAAAAGATTATTGGAAGAATAGTCTATAGACCTGAATTTTAGTCTGGACTCTGCCAATAATGACTTTTGTCACCTTGGGCAAGTCATTTGCCTTCCTTAACCTCAATTTCTTTATCTGTAAAATAGTTCCTTTTACCTCTAAGATTCAGAGTTGCTTAAGATCAAAATCTGAAAAAATAAAATAACAAGGGTTAATAGGTATGCTAGTTCATTTATTTATTTTTTTACATTTTCAGTAAGGTATTTCTATGACAAAGGCAAAAAATACATTGACATATTGAACTTAACATCAGGGATTCAACTCAATTAGACAAATATTTATTAAGTACTTAGCTATATAGTATATCAAGTGCTAGAGATATGAAGAGAAAAATGAAACCGTATTAACCCTAAAGGAACTTGCTTTTTCTGAGACAGTTATGGCAGGGTATGTAACATGTACACAGTTAAGTATAGTTAAGATAATTTTAAGAGGGAGAAAGAAATAACTAGGGGGATGAAGAAAGTATGCCTATGAGTAGTGGTATCTGTGGTAAGCCTTGAAGGAAAACATGAAATCTTTTTTTTTTTTGCTTTTTAGAGGGCAATTGGGGTTAAGTAACTTGCCCAAGGTCACACAGCTAGCGGTTTTTTTGTTTGTTTGTTTGTGTGTGCGTTAAGTGTCTGAGGCCGCATCTGAACTCAGGTCCTTCTGACTCCAGGGCCCATGGTCTACTCACTGCACCACCTAGCCACCCCGAAAACATGAAATCTTAAAGGTGTTCCTGAGGAAGGAGTATATTCCAGGTTTAGATGGGAGATATGTGCGTATACATGGTGTGGAAATTGCGGTGTTGACTACACATGTTCTTTTGAGTCTTTAAGAACCAGCTCTCTAGTGAGTTGGAAGGAAGGAAGTACCCATGACACACGATTAAATTTAATCTGCGTTATGACTTAAGTCTAGAGAAGCAATAAAACAATATGTCAATTCCTGATTTGCATGTAGTTTACTGATTTCCGAAGGGTAAATGCTTCCACTAAAAATTTAACAATTAGTTCTCTAATGTTCAATCTAGCTCCCCTGCCCTTGAATATGTCGTATCTACTAGTCAAGTTGTGTTAAAATGTGTAGTGTGTGAATAAAATAAAGCTGGAAAAGAAGGCTGGAATGATAATGGGAAAGACTTTAAACACCAGAATGAGTAGTTTGTATCTATCTTACCTTAAAGTTAACAGAAAGCAACTGAAGGCTTTCTGAAGAATTACATGGTCAGCTCTATGTTTTGGGAAGATTATTTTGACAGTTGTATATAGAATAGTTTGAAAGTGGGAGAGAATGGAAGCTGAGGTTATTATAATATTTGGGACAAGAAGTAATAAGGTTCTGAACTGAAGTGATGGTTATGTGAGTAGAAAGGACAGATATAAACAGTATTATAAAAGTAAAATCAATAGGATTTGGCAACTGACTGGATATAAGAAAATAGCATAGGAGGGGAAGGGAAGATTTGATGATTAATTAAATATAACAAATCTACATTATCAGGTCAGTCATGGTACCAGTTATAGTCAAAGAGAATTTTGGAAGAAGGAGAGGCTAAAAAGAAAACAATTCCATTTTGGAAAAAAGAAATGTACAAATTATAAGCAGAGAGGTAAATTCATTTTGAGAATTTTTTTAAAAGAACCCATTTTTAATATTTCAAAAAGAGGTGAAGTTGGTTTCTAAAAGTTGTTCAATATAAAGCCTACAGAAAACTGTAATGATGTTAGCAGGCCACATTTTCCAGCATTTAAAAAGTATTTTAACTACTAGAACCCCTGTGATATAGGTAGCATACGAATATCATTATGCCCACTTTTAAAATGAGAGGAATCTGAATCCAGAAAAAAATTAAGTGACTTGCCCTGGGTCCCAGTATTTCTGAGTACTAATGTTTTGATTCTAGACCAAGTCTGTCTATCCCGAGACTCCTACTCTTTCCACTGTCCCACCCTGCCCCTCTGTGTCATTGTCCTATTATGAAAGCTACCAAAATTGAAAAAATGAGCAAAATCTTTCACAGTGTTTAGAGATTATCAACATAATGTTGTAAATCCTTCTTAGACTTCTCATTTAACTGGTATCTCATTATTCCCTTCCAAAGGAAGTACAGATTTAGCTTGACAATAAAAAAAAATCTATAGTGTAGTACAATTTCTGTCATTTGTAGCTAATGAATGCTTTTTAGTATTGACTAGCAACCAGCCTAATAACGACACAGACTCCGCTGGTTTGGAGTAATAAATTTGAGGACATGGCAGGCCCATATTAGTATAATAAGCTCCAACATTCATTTCCCATTAAAAAAACATATAGCACACGCAAGCTCACAAAAGACGCCTGCTTTTTTTTCTTTCAGTATAACTATATGGTTTGAATATAGGACTTCTCAATGTTTAATATATGCACATCTACAATGGAACTATAAAGCAATTGTAGAATTAGGGTAGAGGTCACTTAGTCCTATCTTTTCATTTTCAAGAGGATGAAAACTGAGGTCAAGGAAAGGAATCAAAGTACCACAGGTTGGAAGGGATTTGACAAGCTACCTAATCCAACTTTTTCATTTTACATATGAGGAAACTGAGTCCAAAGTCACATAGGCAGTGTCTCAGAGTCAGGATTCAAACTCAGATCCTCTGATTTTGAAGCCAGTAATCTTTTTACTGGTTTTACACTGGTCACATGTAAGGACAGGATAGAGTGACTGACTTAGAGTCAGGAAGACCTCAGTTCAAATTCAGCCTCAGATTTTTCTAGCTGTGTGACTCCAGGCAAGTCACTTAATTGTTTGCCACAGTTTCCTTAGTTGCAAAATGAACTGGAGAAGGAAGTGGCAAACCACTCCAGTATCTCTGTTAAGAAAATTTCAAGCAGGGTCACAAAAAGTGGGACATGACTGAAATCACCAAACAGTAGCCAAAATGTTTAAGTGACTTATCTTTGATCTTACGTTGAGTTGGTGCTGTCAAAATAGTCCAACTAAAGGCATGCTTTTTCCCCCACACCATTCAATCTAATCCAATCTACTTCATATTTCCTATTATACTGCTGAAACAAGTATGTTTTTATCATAATTATCAAAAAGGCGATTAAATTTGAAGATAATGACTGATTTTTATGGTTATTTATGATACTAATTCCCCCTATGAAAGCTTTTTCACTGCTTACCTACAATCAGGTAAGTGATTCTATTTCTTCCTCAAGACCTCAATCCTGAATCCTTGGCAGTTTTACATAATATCTTAATAATTATCTACTTGTACACACGTGCTAAGTGTGAAAACCCTATCACACAGTCCCATTTTCTCACCACAATAGCTCTGTCAAATAGAACAACTTTTATCAGACCTATTTCCTATTTCAGTGTGAGCCTGGGCAAGTCTCAGTTTTCTCATCTGCAAAATAGGAATCACAAAAAGCACCTACCACCCAGGGTTTTTATAAGGATCAAATGATATGAAAATCACTTTGCAAACCTTAAAGTACTATCTAAAGATGAGCTAGAGGTGAGGAATTGGGAAGTACAGAGAGGGTAAGTATTAATATGCTTCATAGCCCACAGTAGCCAAGAAAGAAAAGAAACAAGAATTTATTAAATGCCTAGTGGATGCCAGGCACTGTGCTAAGAACTGTGTAAATATTATCTCATTTAATTCTCATAACAACCCTAAGAGGTAAGTGCTATCATGATCCCCCTTTTACAGATGAGGAAACCAAAGAAAACAGACTTGCCCAGGGTCACATTATAAGAATCTGAGGTTGCATTTGAACTCAAGTCTTCCTGACTCTGGGCCCAGAACTCTATCCTCTGCTTCACTAAAACTACTGCTATTTTAATCATCTAAGCTAAGCATTTCATCATAAGTGGACCATGTTTCCAAATAAACAATGGAGACATTTGTCCAAACCAGAGGTATAAAGAAAGCATTCTGCTCATGGGTCATGTGTAACCAGTAGCACTCCTGAGTGTGACTCAAATGAGATTAAAATGTAATTGGGAAATATTTAGCAAAATAAATTAAAGTGCAACAAAACAGAGATAATATTAGTATGTGGTTGCAAAGATCTGAATGTACCGTTTAGTAGTTTCCTGTTTCTGTTTGATTTTGACACCATTGTTCTACACAAGTGTTATAAAACTAAGAAAAATTGTATTAGACATGTTTTCTGCAAAGCTCTTCCCCTTCGGTCATGTAACAAAAGCATTTAATTACATATACTCAGTTTCTAGTACCATGCTAAATGTTATGCAGTGAAGATGTTTTAGTAGCCAGGATGGTTAGATTGTTAGTTAAACAAATTAAAAAAGCACTTTAAGATCAGCCCCAGACTACCCTGAAATAGCCTCTATGGGCAAACATGAAGCTATTGACCCAATATTTGTACAGGGCATATTTTTCATTTGACTTTGCCAAAAGTAGTAAATTTGCAGTGATCAGTAGTTCATCAAAAAGCCTTTTGCATCTACTGTGTATAGGCAAAAGTACCTACTATATGTTTGGGCACTGTGCTAGGCACTGGGGATTCAAAGAAAAATTAAGCCATCTCTGCCATCAAGAAGTTTACATCTTATTGGGGAAAACAATGATACAGATAAGTAAATGTTTATTTCAATACCAAATAATTGTATGTTGTTCAATTAAAATACAAATATCTAAAATATGAAATATTTTATTTATAAATAAAATACAAAGTAATTTTTGGAAAGAAGTGCCCTAGTAATTAGGCAAGGTTGGGCAGAAATGAAGATGGGCTTCCTTTAAGAAGTTGGAATGGGGGCTAAGCCTTCTGTCATGAGGCGTCAGTGCTCAGCTGAATATCACCTCACATGGAACCTCACGGATGTTGTAGACAAAACTGTATTTCTTTAGTTGGACTCACATTTACAATTGAGTGTTTTGGAATGATGGATGGATTCATTGCTAAGTCTAAGGAGGCAGCAGCTTGGAGCTCAATGACTGGAGGGCTGGGGCAGCAGCCACTTTCACCAAGGGATGCTTTCCCTCAGGCATTGTGGATAATTTCTGCACAAGTAGTTGCCTTGGGTAGTAGGCTAATAGGGCTAACACCAGGGTTCCCATGACAGTGAGCATGTAAGTAAGTGACTGGAGATAGATTTATTAATAGAAACAATAAGAAGTACAACTTAGCCACAACAGGTCAGGTAGCAGAAGGAGAATGATATTGGCAGTAATTTGGGGTCTTCTATGGCGTCCAGCTAAAGAAAAAGGTGGCTTTGTATAGAAGTAAAAGTCAGAAATTCTGCAACCAGGAGGCCATCTAGAGTAAAGACACATTTCTATAGGAATTTAAAATGTTGGTAGCCTTAGGGAATGAACAATCCTCTGAATCAAGTTTAGGCATAGAATACAGGGTATCCAGACACATACAAGAAAAAGTATTTTTAAGCATTCTTATGAACATGACATCGTACTGGACATAATTAGACTAAAATGAGATGCAGTTTCTGACCCATAAGAGATTACGTTCCAAAAGAGACCACATAAACAAGATTGTTATATAGTAGAGCATTTTACCGAGCTCAAAAAGGAAGAATTAAAAATATATATATAACTTTGTGTATGTTGTGGGGAGATGACAGAGAATCAGCATAGATCAAAGGGAAACCTAAATCAGGCAGAATAGCAGGTCTTCTAATGTTGACAGGAATAGCCAGTTGACTGAGGAAGATTTAAGTCATTTACAGTAAAACCTTATTAATTTCAAACGCATGGGGTCAGGGAGAAATGGATTTTGAATTAACCAAATCTCATATTACTTGATATTTTTTATTAAAAAACAGTAAAGCAACCACTTTGAATTGTATATTGTTTTGAATAACCAATGTTGGATTAACAGATTTTTTCATATTTACTGATCAAGTAACCACCTATCTATACATAAATAATATTCGAATACGTTCATTCATTCAATCAACAAATATTTCCTAAGGCCCTACTGTATATGTAGAACTGTGTTAGTTTCTATACTACACCCTTGGCAATTGTGGTAGGTTAGCTGAAAGGGCTTCCTTGTTATAATTTACATATATAGGGCAATTTACAGTGCTTTCCAGCATCTCATTTAATCTCCATGCAAGTATCATTGTCTCCCACATGATAAGGAAAATGAGGCCCAAAAAGGTTATCTGATTTACCCAAAGACATGCAGGCAGTCTTCTGAACCCAGGGCATCTCCCTCCAAATCCAATATTTTGGTTTTTTTTTACTGGACCATGAAGATATACCATGTTAGCATGAATAATACATGTAGAAATTCCTCTTTACTTTCAACATAGTAAAAGAAATCAAAAGAGAAAGTGCCTATATGCCATGCACTGTGCTAAGCCTTCTATAAATATTATCTTAGTTCATCCTCACAGCAATTCTGGGAGGTAAGTACTATTGGTACATTTTTCAGTTGAGGAAACTGAGGCAAAGAGGATAAGTGACTTGTCCAATAAATGACTGAGGCTAGATTTTTACACAAATCTTTCTGACTCCAGGCCCATCTCTCTCTCCACTGTGCCATCACCTGCCTGATAAAAAAAGAGCATGGATAGCTTTCTTACATGATCATCGATTGCAAATGCTTGGTTTTCCATAAAAGTACATTCATGCCACAAACATTGTTTGAGCACCTGCTATGTGTAAGACCATTGAGTCAAGTAGAGATATATTAGTTTGGGAAGATAAGACTAATACTTGGAGTAACCTATGATCTCACAGATGTGGGTACTTCCTCCATGAATTCAAATCACAGCACATCCACATCTTCCTTCTTATGCTTGTGTCTTCTGTAGGGACTTCATATCCATTGTCACAGGAGGCCTTAAACCCAGGTCTTACTGACTCTGAAACCATATTTATATCTACTGCCTCTCTAAATATCTTTAAAACTATATTTTATGCCATTTTCCTGTGCAATTCTGCTTTGCTAACAAGCAACAACCTACTTGTCTCCTTGGATAACTATTAGTTCTAATTATTTGAACTCTGCTTTGTAGCATGTAACTACATTCAATGAATATTAGTATTTTTTAAAAGATGGGCTTTTATTTCAAGGAAAAGCTCGGAGTCATTTAAAGCACTGTATCACTTTCCAAAATTCAATCCAAAAATAATCTTCTCCTTTTTTTGATTCTGGACCCAGTTTGTTGAGTTCATATAGCATCTATCCAAGTTATATAGTCAATGTGTTTTCTGAGTGTCTGATTATCCATTGTAATTATAACCATAAGCATTTTTTCATCCATTTAGTTTTTCCTACTTAGGCTAATTCCAGTAGTCTACTGGAGAGTAATGTTTTTCTGAAGCATGGTGTTGTGAAAGAAAAGTGAATTGATTCAGTTAGTACTGAAGGTAGATTAAATAAAACTTGACAGAATTTGAAGTCAGAGAGCAGGAGAACAGGAAGATAGTTGAGAGGTTTCAAGCTTAAGCAGTTAGGAGAAAAGTGGGACCATAGATAAGTGAGTGAAGCATATTGGGAAATAATGGTGACTAAAAAGGTATTAATAAAATTTATAAATAGAATAAAGAGGAAAATATGTAGGGCAGGGGAGACAGAGACAGAGAGAAACATATGGGATTCATTCATATAACCTGAATAATTGAAAGTGGATAAATTCACCAATAAAGAAAATACAGAAGAGCAGAGGGTAAAGAAACCTTAAATTTAGGGGATGAGAAGGAAGAGAACAGAAGTAACAGCAAGAAAATTGAAAAGAATAAAGAGAATGCAGAAGTAGGAGATAGGAGGAGATAGTAGCACACACAAAAAAAGATAAAACTAGTTAGCAGTGTCAAGTATTGCACTGAGTTCAATTAGGATCATATCTATAAGGGGCTAGATACCTAATTGGGCTTCACAATTTAGAGGTGCATGTGCTTTGAGAGAGAAGTCCTAGTAGAGAAATTGGTCCTTAGGTCAGATTTCAAGGGACTGAGAAAAAAAGACAAGGAAAAAAGTTAGGAAAAAAGAACAGTTGAGAAAACAGCAGGAGAAGAGTGAGAAGATTAGTATGGTCAGCTGACAAGAAGTCTTAAGCTGCTCCTTTGGGCATTGGTGAGAAAGGCTGGAAAAAGGCTAAAGGTCATTGGAAAACAGCAGAATTCTCACTATTGACCTTTACTTTTATAAGTATGTGTAAATTTTCAGTTTTATAGATAAAATTCCCCAGAAGGACCTGATTGCCCTTTGCAACCAACCACCATACCCTATTCCTATCTGGTTTGAGAGAGAAAAGTATAGGGAAAAGACAGGCTTTGGTTTTTAAGCTTTAGGTTGAAACTGATTGGAAGATACAAAATCCTGTTGAGTGAAAAGATGGGTGGAATTATTTGCATGTTTACCTGGAGAGCCATCCTACCATATTTTGCTGTGAGCTAAGAAGTTGTTAATTGGACAAACTAATATCCCATTGAGTGAAGAGCTGCCTGGGCTTATCTGCATTGCCCAGAGAGTCAATTCAAGGAGCTGCGTGGTTCTTGTGAAATGCTTATCAATAAAATAGTACCCATAATTATTTTCTGGGTGATTTTCAGGTAAAACTTTCTCATGGATTTATTATTTCACAAGTAGAAGGGGAGCAGAGTTGCCCAGTGGGAGAGCAGTAAGAACTAGTAGAGGAACAGTTAGCAGAGAATTGGCTTCATGCAGCATAGATTCCTTATGAATAGACCAAGGATGTCAAGGTCTATAGTCTATAGTCTATAGTCTAAGATCTATAGCCTATAGTCGGGCTTATATATGTGTATAGTTCACATGTGCTTATTCTCCCCTATGGATATCGTGAGGGGCTCAGGTTTGTCTGTGAACTCTGATGTATTAATTATGCCTGCATTTGATTTGCATAGAATAACTATAATATATTGATTATTGTTGCTTTGGCCTTATCATTGAGTAAATGTTCTGTGTTTGAGAATTAATGGTGTCATCATTATGAATGGCTAATCTCATATAGATGGGAAATATACCAGTGGGGGATAAGGAGTTACTCTTCAGAGCAGGGTGATTCTATTTCACTGGCTAGCACCTAGATATGTTAGAGAGTTCATGTTGTAGACATGTGATATTGTTTCTTCTTTGAGAATTCCAGACCTATCAAAGTGATCCTGACCAGAATGAGTAATCCATGCTCCCTGGAAGGGGATACATTATGGGTGTCAAGGCCAGGTTTTATATAGTGAGAGGAAATTTCACCAAGGGTTTACACAGATATAAAAATAAATGTCTAGACTGATGAAGCAAGATCACACACATGATAAGTAGCAGGAGTAGGTCCTAAACCCAGAGTGACATGTTCTAATATCAGTACACTTTCCACTACATCATGCTGCCTATGAAGGAAATAAAAGATAAATCTACTGTCTTAGCTTAAGTGAGTGACTTCAAAGGAAGGTTATTAATTAGATGATTTTTGGAGCAATGGTAAAGGAGTCATTGATAAGGAATTTATTGAAAATATAAGACAGGCAGATGTTTGATAGAGCAAGCTCTCGGAAGAGGTGAGAGCAGAGGGGATGAAAGATAGAAGTGGAAAAGTTAGCCTTGAAAAAAAAGAGATGGACAACTTGTCCTCTGAGATGGTAATGAAGGCAAATATAAATGAGGTTACAAAACGGTTCTAAGAAGTGGAAGAAGATGAAAGACATTTAGATCAGATGCTCAGGCAAGTGGAAAGTAAAGATGTCTGCTGAGAGTGAGGGACTAGGATTGAGATTAAGGTTTTAAAGGGAGAAAAAGGGGTTTGGAACAGTGACTGAGCAATGTGATGGAGATAGTTAAAGACAAAGAGAAAGGATTTGTTGGTCAGCAACATGAATTTGTATAGCATAGATTTATGGGGGATCCAACCACTATGACTTCATTATTTTCTCTATTAGGATTTAGTGATACATTAGGGATCAAATTTCTAAGAAAGGTGCCTGGGATTTGGAGAAAAATAAAGTGCTTGGCAAACAGTTAGTTACTTCACTTCCTTGGTTAGGCTGGGAGAGCCACTATCTGTCATTGTATGTGCATTTTTAAGGATTAGGTGGGCATGCATGCTCAACATTAGAGATTGAACTTCTATCAGAAGAATGTAAAGATGTGTTGAGTGAATATTACATTGTTTTTTGGAAGTTCTGCCATATTTAAGGTAATAGCTGGACTCCTAAGAGGGCCTTGGAACTGTGATCATTTACATTTCAGATTAGATTGTGACGGATAAGGCTATAATGCTACCTGTGAAATAAAGTACCATATAAATGTGAACTATTGCCATCACTTTTATCATCATCAAGATAAAGAACTTAAACTTAGCCATTGTTCTATACCTAAGATCAGTCTAAGAGTAGGGCTTATGTTAAATTTATTTTAATGGTTCATACCCCTAGCAAGTTAATGGAAGCATCGATAATAAAAACACTTATGCATCGATTCTAGACAAATTTGTAAAATACAGTTCACTGAACTGACTAGGCCCCTTTTATTTTCAAATGATCTGAGCAGAAGCAATTTTTTTAAATTATGTAAATAAAAAATATTAAAAACTCACAAAAAGAGCAGAAACAGGACTCTAGTAGCAAAGGCTCTATGGAAATATGTCTAGGCCTAAACTAAAATAGCACCATCATGGTCTATTTTGTTTGTTTGTTTGTTTAGCCAGACCTGTGATTTCATTGATACAGGGAACTAGTGATGGAATTTTCTCTACCAACTCAAGTCAGTTCTTCCTCTATACTTATAGACTAAAAGTGTTCCCTGGAATACTGAGAGGAAAAATAATTTGCCCAGGGTTACACAGCAATATATATCAAAGGCAGGATTTAATTCTAGTCACTTCTTCACTCCAAGGCCTGCTCTATCTTTCTTCTGGGTTCTATATTTATGTGTGTGGGCTTGATTAGTGAGTATTCTTGTCCAGGGAGCTTAGAAAGGATACATAGGTTGATCTCACAGTAAACTATTGGTAACCTATCATCTCCTGGGAATTGTCTTTTCTCATCATTTTTTTCCAGAAGTTGAATGTTGGCCTTGCTTTACACCAAGCCTCTGAAATGAAAAACTTTCTCAGCTGAGATTCTTTCTCACAAGTTGCCTGGCGTCGTGTAGTGGGATACCGATTCCTATGTTATGTAACCTAAACTAGCTACCCAGAAACTGGCTATACCAGGAAGTGCCATTTGAAAAGACTGGGAAAATCTATAGCAGCAGTCAGCAAGTTGGGTAGGACTGAAAAATTTCTGAGACACTCAAGATTATTTGGTAGAGCAGGTAAAATCAGTGAGTCTTCTGTGAAGGCACTATTTATAGTTTCCTCTGCAGGTGATGATGGAGGGACAGATGGGATTATACCCTATACCATAGGGATAAAAGTGTACTTTTTGCAAAAAAAACCTTTTACTTAATAATTCTTCCCTGGGCATTCTTCCTGCAATTCTTCACTGTAGCCTACTCACCTCTACTATGGTACCCTAATATCATCTTTTAAGATACAACTTCAATTTCTTGGAGATTGTAACATTCCATTTTTCACATCAGTTTTGGGCAATGTAATCATAGGGTTATATATTTGGAGCTGGAATTGAAGTTGGAAGCCACCTGATCCAATCCCCTCACTTTACAGATGAGTAATTGAGGCCCAGAGAGGTTAAATTATTTCTCCCAGATCACACAGTTGGTAAATAGTAGATCCAGGATTGGGAACCTTATTAAGAAACACAGCTAGCTTGATCTGGGCTTTTTTCTCAGATTTCAGGCATACAATCCATCACCACTCAATCATTTGTAACTTTTCTAACTTGGTAGAACTTGTCAGAGTTCGTGATCTACTGGCATGGATTCTGAGAACCTTAGGTGATGCATTGGAGAAGGGCTTTAGTTATGAATTTATAATATAATAGAAGGGTAAACATATGGATATGTGCATATATCTACTGTAAAGAAAATGAGAGGGTAGCTAGGTGGTGCAGTGAATAGAGCACAGACCTGGAGTCAGGAAGACTTATCTTCCTGAGTTCAAATCTGGCCTCAGACACTTACTATCTATGTGACCCTGAACAAGTCACTTAACCCTCTTTGCCTCAGTCCTTTCATCTATAAAATGAGTTGGAAAATGAAATGGCAAACAACTTCAGTATCTTTGCCAATAAAACTCCAAATGAGATCATGAAGAGTTGGACATGACTGAAACAACTGAACAACAAGGAAAATGAGAGATTTCTCTTAAAACAACAATTTGCACTATAAAATTCTATGTTCATGACTATGATGTATATAGTTGATAACCTAAGAGAATCTCATTTTAGGTCAAAAGAGAAGACCTAATGGGGTCTATTTCCCTTAACACCACCATTGTTGTTCACCAGTGTCTGACTCTAGGGTCTTTTCCAATGAATGTCATCTTCTCATTATGTGGTGAAAGTATTTAAGCTTTAGCTTCAGCATTTGACTTTCCAGTGAGTAGCCTGAATTAATTTCTCTAAGTATTGACTCATTTGATCTCTTTGCTATCCAAGGGACTCTCAAAAATCTTTGCCAGCACCATGATTCATAATTGTCGATTCTGTGGTGCTCAGCTTTTCTTACAATCCATCTCTCACAACTGTACATTGCTACTAGAAAAACCAATGCTTTGACTATATGGACCTTTGTTGGCAAGATGATGTCTCTACTTTTTAGTATGCTGTCTAGATACACCATAACTTTCCTTTTAAGGAACAAGCATCTTTTAATTTCATAACTGTGGTTGCTATCTGCAGTGATCTTTGAGCTTAAGAATATAAAATCTGATGCTGCTTCCATTTCTTCTCCCTCTATTTGCCTGGAAGTGATGCCAGTTGCCAAGATCTTACTTGTTTTTTTTCTAATATTAAGCTTCAAATCAGCTTTTACACTTTCCTCTTTCATACTCATCAAAAGGCTTCTTATTTCTTCTTCACTTTCTGCTCTCAGAGTGTTATTATCTGCATATCTGTGATTGTTGATATTTCTCCCTAACTTAACTCTAGCTTTTGATTCATCTGGCCTGGCATTTCATATGATGTATTTTGCATATAAGTTAAATAAAAAAGGTAACAATATACAGCCTTGTCCTACTCCTTTTCTGATATTATACCAATCAATTGTTTCATGTTCAGTTCTAACTGTTGCTTCTTGACCTCCATACAGGTTCCTCAGAATAAAATTATGATGATCTGGTACTCCCATCTCTTTGAGGATTTGACACATTTTCTTGTGATCCACATAGTCAAAGGCTTTAGTATAGTCAATGAACCAGAAGTGGATGTGTTTTTCTGGAACTCCCTGGCTTTCCCCATAATCCAGCAAATATTGGCAATTTAGTTTCTAGTTGCTCTGCCTCTTCAAAAACCAACCTGCTCTTTTGGTAATTCTTGGCTTACATATTACTGAAGCCTTGCTTGTCGAATTTTAAACATAATCTTGCTGGCATGTGAAATAAGTGCAATTGTTCAGTAATTTAAACAGTATTACCCTTCTTTAGAATTGGGAAGTAAACTGATTTTTTCTGAACCAGGGTCCACTGGTTTAGTTTTCCAAACTTTCTGGCATATTGAGTGCAGCACTTCTAACAGCATCATCTGTTGGGAAGGATTTTAAATAGCTCAGCTGGAATTCCATCACTTTCATTAGCCTTATTGTTAAATACCTATTTTTTAAGCAATTGGGGTTAAGTAACTTGCTCAAGGTTACATGGCCAGTTATTTATGTGTGAGTGCTAATTTTCTGAAGCCAGAACCGATCACAGGTCCTCCTGACTCCGGGGCTGTCACTCTTATTCACTGTGCCACCTAGCCGCCGCAAATACCTATATTTTTTAAAGTAACTACTTTGTGTTAGGTACTGTGCTAAGCACTAGGGATGAAAGAAAAGCAAAAGACAGTCCCTAACCTCTAGGAGTCTACAATCTAATAGGGAAGACAATGCAAACAGATATTGTATAGCAAACAGAAATTATAATATTACAAATATTATCTGCAGAATAAATAGAAAATCCATGGGAGCTGCTGAGATTACCCAAGTGAAATAGTATAGAGGGAGAAGAGAAGGGAGCCTAGGACAGATGTCTGAAGGACATCTATTATTAGAAGGTGTTATATGGAGGAGGATCCAGCCAAGGAGACAGAGAAAGAACCTTCAGATAGAGAAGGAAAACCAGGAGAAAGTATTGTCCTAAAAACCTAGAGAGAAGAGAATATCAAGGAGAAGAGAGTACTCAACAGTGTGAAATGTTACCTAGAAGTCAAGAAGAATGATAATTGAGAAAAGGTCATTGCTTTGGTAACTAGGACGTCATTAGTAACTTTGAAGAAAGCAGCTTTCAGTGAAATAAGATCAGAAGCCAGATTATAAAGTATACTATTCTCTAACATGGTAATGAGGCACAGGAGTAAATGGTAAATATTCAGTCCTTTTCCTACTATGTCTAAAGCTTCTGATAACTATTTAGGAAAAATATGTACTTGGTATTAAACTAGAGGAGAAATAGCATAGTGGCTAGTAGGCACTAGCATGCTGGCCATAGAATCAAGAAAACGTCGGTTTGATGCCTGTCCTCTGACCATTATTGGCTGGGTGTCAGGCCAAATGAATTAACAGCTTAGTGTCACAGGCAGTCATCCAGAGCTATCATCTGCAGAGTTTTTCTGATGTGATCTAAGGAAGAAGATTCCATACCTGGAATTCCCTACACTGATGCTCCTGATTCACCATGCCAGAATGCATTTCAAAGGAATATCCACTTTGCCCTTCAAGAAATTGAACCTGTTTCCTATACTGATCACTATGCCTGTACATATATCACTATTGACAAAACCCTTGACTTTGTTTTCTTTCATTTTTTTTCTTTTCTTAGAAAACTATTCCGGTTCACCTTCTATGGGTCATGGGTGACTCCTAGGACTAAAGATTCAGGCTTACAAAACCGAAGTCCTGGGGCTCTCGGAGGGTTAGCTAGTGGATTATGATGGGCAAATCAGCGAAGAGGGCTTTACTTGGTTAAATCAACCCTTGTTATTGTTGCTCATCTTTCCTTCTTGAAGAAGATCAATGCAAGTAGTCCTTGGTGTCTAAACTTACTGAGTATCTTTCTTCTGTTATGGCAAAGTCAATCTTCTTTTATTAACTGTTGAATGGCCTTAAAAATGTATCTGATTTGGTTCTAATGTCTAACCTAAGGTGCCAGAAAACTGACCCTGGCCAACCATGGGTGGGGGAGAACATAAGGGGCCCACAAATTATGCTGTGTGAGCGTTTGTCTGTTCTGCCTATGAATGGGCCCAGGCTTGGCAGAAAGGGTGGAAATTTAAGAAGGAAAGGCTAAGTTGTTCCTAGAAGAGATATCTAAGGTAGCTAAGGAATTCTTGCCTCATTTTACTTAGCTCCATAGATCTGTGATCTCCTCCCTCCCCTGGTTCAGACTACACTCCTTCCTTATCTTCTCATCCTGAGTGGTTCTTGAAAATTCATCAGTCTACACAAGGCCATCATTAACTGACAACGCAAATGAAATGAATAATTGAAGTAAGAGAGGGAATATTATTGCACCCAACATGCTTTCCAACACTCATTTTGACTACCATGGAACAAAATATTGAGAGTCAAGACCTCAAAGTTAATGAAATTTTGTTTAATTCATAATCGAATGAAAATGCTCTAGGCCCAGAGCCAAGGAATATTCTTTCATGAGATTTTTTTCCTGTGCTACATATTTATCCATTAGGGGTTATTTTTAAAATAAAGTCAGATTCAACCTTTTGAAATGAAAAAAAAAATGTCTTTTAATGGAAAATCTGCATTTCATTGTAAAGTTGGAACACACCGTCCTTGGCTTTGGCATTCTCAAGGGACGCTGGCTCTTGTTTTGCTGTTCACTGAGCATGTGATAGAGATGGAGATTTTAGCAGGTTGATTTCAGGTATGTGAGACAGAAAACATAATATGCACAGAGAGGGGGGCACATATTGAACACCACATGACAAAGCCACTTAAAGGTAATATAGCATTCAACTCCAGTTTGACAACCAAGGTTTCCTGAGGATGGGGGAAGGAGAGAAGAGCAGTCTAAAAATGAATCCTTTGATATAATTAAGGAAAGGGCTAAGGAAATGTCAGTTCAAGTTAAGCAATGAAACAAGATGTCATATATTACATCTTCGAAGCCAGCAACCAAAAAAAAAAGTCAGTGCTCTTAAAGTATCTAACATTTGACTGGTTAAAAGAAGGTCTGTAACAATGACCCCAAAAAAGCAAATTCTGGGTCT
Organism: Gymnobelideus leadbeateri; assembly: GCA_011680675.1. NCBI lineage: Eukaryota > Metazoa > Chordata > Mammalia > Diprotodontia > Petauridae > Gymnobelideus > Gymnobelideus leadbeateri. The sequence continues at coordinate 192,206 of WOXC01005433.1, forward strand.
TTTTAGCCTAACAAGAAAGAGGAGGAAGAAAAGAAGAAGCCAGCTATAAACAGATTGTGAGTAGGGTATCTTTTAAAGAGTCATATCCTCTCTGAGTGTTGGTTTCCTTATCTGTCAGACAATGATGAGGCACTCTTCTGACTCACAGGTCTGGGAGAACTGTGCAAAACAATCTACATGAAAGCACTTTGTAACCATAAAGCCTTATATAAAAGTAAGTCATCATTATTGCTGCTATTTGAGGGATACACAAAGGACTCGGTGGTGAAATTTTTGAGATATTATATAAATGTTATTGTTACTATTTGAGGAAGATACAAAGGAATCAATGGGAAGATCTTTTGGGGGGAGGGAGAAGAGGCTGTAGGTATCTAAGGAATAAAGTTTGCAAAGTGTTTTATAAGAACCAGCTCTCTGAGCTTCACAATATCCCCTTAGTTAAGTATTTACAGGTATTATGATCTCTAGTTTGTAATGGGTAAACTAAGGCACAGAGAGATTAAGTGATGACTATGATCACAAAACTGATTAATGTCAGAGGTAGGATTTGAACTCAGGCCTTCCTGCTTCTAGGTTTAGCAGTCAATCCACTATAGTCCAGGGGTAGGGAGCCTTGTGGGCTTGAGGCTAGTTATGGTTTTTCTAGGTCCCTGGATGTGGCCTTTTGACTGAATCCAAGTTTTACAAAACAAATCTCCCTATCACATGGAATTAAGATGAACCCAGTGAAATACAGAGTATGCAAGAAGAACCATGGAGAATGATTTTTTTTAGTTTACTGAATATTTTAAAATTCCACCTGTCCACAATTTTGCTGAAGACTACTCTTGTTTCCTGGTACAGTGGAAAGAGCATAGGCTCTAAAATGAAAGGACCCAGGTCCAGATTTCATCCCTGATGCTTACTACCAATGTGAACTTGAGCTAATCACTTAACCTCCCTGTGCCTCAGTTTCCACATCTGTAAATTATAGAGGTTGGATTAGAAGGTGACCGAGGTCCTTTCCCACTCTAAATCTATAATTTCCCTTATTTGACGCATGCTTCTTAGCTTCTTCGTCTATAAAAAGGAAGAGTTGTCCTAGGTGGTCTCCAAGGACCCTTTTAGCTCCACAGCTATAATCCTAAACCATATGAAAATAGGAAAAAATGTGTTCTTTAAAGCAGCTGAGGTAATCCCAACGTATAATAAGTGACAGAACAAAAACATACACAGTGATGTCACAAATCAGAAATCAAGATAAAATGTTGGATTCTCCTGTAAGATGAGAGAGGTTTTTTTTTTTCTCATAGTAAATTCATACAAAGGAACAAGACCCTGGGAAGATGATATAATAAGCTTTCTGTTCTTCATCATTCCAGCAAACAGATCTCAATTAACAAGCATTTCCCTCATATCTCATGCAGTACAAATAAGAATCGATGTTTATAGCCACGACCCTGAGGCTGAGCAAAATCTTGAAGTACCCCTTGAATCATCAAGAAAGATTAAATTATATTCAACATAATTTTTAACATTTAATGTAGTTTATCAATTGCTTTGAAAAATGTTAACCCAAGCATTGTCTACGTGGCAACTTCCTATGGACCGAACACCCTATTCTCTGACCATGCCTAAGAAGAGAGGCAGATTTCCAAGAGCATCAAAATCTATATTAACAGGTGCTGTGAAAACTTAAAATTTTTATTTGAAAGGACCAATAAACATCTAGAAATAAAGTGCAATTAAAAATTAAAAAATATCCAGCGGCGGAGCCGATAGCAGAGTAAAAATTTTAAAATCAACAACCCTCCAAAATGTGGAGAATTTAGAAGTCAAGGGACCAGAAAAGTCTCTCATCTATCTTAGAACCAATATTTGAAATCAGAGAAACCAAGAAAATGGAAGTAGAGGAGAAAGACCTACATAGGCATAATTATTACAAAAGTCTTAAGGGGGAAAAACAGAGAGAAAGAGAGAGAGAGAGAGAGAGAGAGAGAGAGAGAGAGAGAGAGAGAGAGAGAGAGAGAGAGGGCAGGGGGAGAGAGAGAGAGAGAGATGATATAGATATAGATATAGATTTGGGGGCAGGAGGACCAGGGTTTCTTAAATCATTTTCTGAATGTGCCACGCATTTTGGATCTCCAGTACATTGAGCTTGGATATGCAACTCTCTCAAAGAACGCAGGGACATAAGTAACTTTTGGTTTTTAAATTATAAAGCACTCCAGAGAGTCAAATTTAAGACCATAGTGAATCTCTTATCCACTTTATATGCTGGAGCTTAGTCACCTCAAATATCACTGGCCCCACATAAGACAGCAGGGAGTTACCTGCTCTGGCTCTGGGATCACCCAAAGAGAATGGAGAACAGATCTTTTTTCAAATTAAGTGCATCATTATGAAAAAGGGATATTGATATCATGATACCATTATGTTCACTGGGAGACACAACTCAAATACTAGGAGTCCCCAAAGGCCAAATGAAATGGCTAAAGATGTTTTTATTGATTGCTAAGGAAATATTACTAAGACACAGGAATGATAACGTTCCAGCTCTGTAACTGAATAGGCCTTGGCACTTTCAAAAGCTTCCTCCTAAGGAGACTCATCTGCAGAATATACTATAAAGCTATCGAATGTTTTACTGTGGGCTGTGTGTGTGTGTGTGTGTGTGTGTGTGTGTGTGTGTGTGCATTAGGGTGAAGTATTGGGCTTGGGGGGAAGGGAAGTGAGGGGAACATTCAGGGTGCTGATCTTTTCAAGTGAGCCTGTATCTACCTTTGCTCTTCTGACCCTTTGGTTTATGTAATTTATTTCTTACCTAACATATAAAAGCCTAATTAATGGCTGAAATATGATGTGGCTCCATACTCATTCTCTGTTATATTTAGGTAATATGAGATGAATTACACTTATCTATCCTTATCCATATAAGGATATCAGTATGTGTGTATACATAAAGCCATAGGCATACATGTAAATCACCAACCAATTCTTTGAGGAATTCCTTAAATTGTTTTTCTAAAATACGGGAAATGAGTGAAAATAACATTTTTAAAATTTATTTTAACAATTGTCTCCATCTAATGGTCAGATAATGGATCTCACCAACCATTATGTGCCTTCACCTCTAGCGGGGGACACATAACTTTTATTGTGGTCCATTATCAGACCATTAGAGTCCACTAGTGTGTCCCTTGTTCTATTGCTTTACATTATGCTGGGGGAAAAGTGTAGAAAATGTAGAGGCAGCAGCTTTTCCAGTATCAGAAGTGACAGAAGCATCAGCATACCGTATATTGAGGCCATTTGTTTTCCTTAAGCTGCCAAGTCTATAATGCAGGTCTTATGGAAAAACTTCCATTGTTCTGTGTGGGATCAAATGCAAGGAAATCTAAACACAAATCAGGAATGGTGTAAGAACAGCCACAAGTGCTTTTCATGTGATAGTCTACTATACTGGAGATAATCTGAAGATAGAAGATTTTGCTGAAAGTGTTTAGTTTGGGTCATTTGCTCTAACCTAGTAGAACAGAGCATGGACCCCAATTCCAGTTCAACATTTATTGAGTGCATACATGTGCTAGGCATTGGGGTCAAAAATAGAAAAAGACAAAATGGAACAGTCATTGTCCTCAAGGAGCTTACATTCTAGTGAAAGATGTGATCATTTCTCAAATAGGAAATATGAAGTATATATACAAAGTCATTCCAAGAGGATGAGGTCACTCACAACTGGGGAGATAGAGGTGGTACCAGAGTATCTACATAATAATAATATTTACATTTAAGGTTTGCGTAGTCCTTTAAAAATATGATCTCATTTGATCACAACCCTGAGAGGTAGGGATTATTATACCCCTTTTACAGATGAGGAAAATGAGACACAAATAGGTTAGGTGACCTGCTCAGGGTCACTCAGCTAGTAAGTACCTGAGGCTAAAGTTGAACACAGATTTTCCTAAATCCAGACCCACCACTCTGTCACATTGCCTAGCTAGCTGCCACCTGAACTATGCTTTGAAGGAAGGTAGGGAAGTAAATGCCAGGCATGGGATAATATCAGTACAAAGGAATATGAGCAGGAGATGGAGTATCCCATGCAGAGGTAAGATTGGAAAGGTAATAGGGATGCCAGGCAGGGGGCCTGAGGTTAGCAAGAACCATCACCCTGGGGTCAAATCTGATCTCAGACACTTATTAGCTGTGTGACCCTCAGTAAGTCATTTAACCCTGTTTGCCTCAGTTTCCCATCTATAAAATGAGCTGAAGAAGGAAATGACAAACCACTACCATCTTTTTGCCAAGAAAACCCAGATGGGGTCACAAGGAATCAGACATAACTCAACAACAACAACAGCAAAAAATTTAGTAAGTTAGTGACATAGATTGATGCTTTAGGGAATCTTAATTCATCAGCTGTGTGAAAAATTGATTGGAGATGAAAGAAACTAGAAGAGACACCAAATGGCAGCCCACTGCAACTGACCATGAGAGAGATAGAGGGGCTAGATTAGGAACTATCCGAGTGGCTAGAAACAGACATTGCACAGATAGATTCTACAACACTCACCAATTGACTTGATACAAGGGGTGATGGAGAGAACAAAGTCTAGAGTGACCTTAAGATTGTGAACTTAGATGACTGGGAGGATGGTGTTACCCTCAACAGAAACAGGAAAATTAAGATCGGAAGGGGGTAAAGAACAGGGAGTGGTATATAATGAATTCAGTTTAAGACATGCTGGGCTTGAGATATCCATAAGACATATCAGCAGGCAGGTGATAATGGAAGATTAGCACTGAGGAGAGTGCTTTGCTACTGGAATTTCCCTGTAGGTGGATAAAGAAAGCTTGGAGTCACTAGTGACAGTAGGAAAGTCAAGAAATCTCATTTGAGGGACCTCATTTGGCATTAGAATATCTAATACCTCTACATAAGTTTCACTAGACAATTCAAATGTATTAGAACTTAGCATAGCAGTAAGAAAAGCCGCTTATCTATCTGTGGTGCCTGATTGAAATGAAAGCAAAAATAACCAAATAGAACACTGTGGTCACTGTTTACTATACTAGCTCTCAGAAACTTCTCTATCTCTCACCTGTCCCGTTGACCTCTATCACCACAGTAATCCCAATGAGTAATTTCTATTTGCTCCTCCCATTTCGTATGACCAAACCTTTTATGTAATTTCTTTCCTCCCATTGATGAATTCCTTCTGGAACCCCTCCACTCTGTAAAAAGGTCCAGTCAAGTTTTGTTCTCCACCTAGCAATGCTTCTGACTCTCTAGGCTTCTCCACCATGGTTAGTACTTTTTCCCCCATTCCCTCATTGCTTTTCAGTTCCCTTTTATGCATTGTCTTCTCCGCCAGAATGTAAATTCTTTGAGGGCAGAGACTTTCTTTTTTGCTTATATTGGTATTCCCACAACTTAGTTCAATTCATGGAATATCCACATTTAATAAATGCTTGTCACCTTATTTCTTGGCCTTGCTTGTAGCAAACTTACAAACATGCTTATATCAAGATGAAACATAGGTTTGTTGCACGTTTTTGACACCATCTCTTGTCTCCTTGGGAGCAGGAACTTCATGTTTTCTGTTTGCTATGTATAACATCTAGCACAGTTAGGAAATACTTAATATTATGGGATTAACTCTGTTGTTTCTAGCTTCTCCTCTCATATCCTACCCTCAAGGTAATCTTTGAAAGTTCATTGCCAGTAAAAACTAGTGATGGATTCTCAGCTTGATTTTTTAGATTATACACAATAGCTAGTAAATAAACAGGTAATATTAAAATTAAGGAAGGTCTTCCTCTGTCCCAGTATTACTGAAGGGCAAGAATACCATTACAGAGGTCACTATTGTGTTCTTGGCTGTCAAAAAAATTGAGGACCTTAATTAATGATGGGTCTGTGCATACTTTGAGGCCACATAACCCTCTCCCACACACAGTCACCTGCATTTTAATCCAATAACATCCAATATAGTGTTAAACAAACAGTAGGTGCTCAACAAATCCTTCCTGGAAGAATGAATGAATAAATTTGTCATAAATTCTGCAGTCAGTCAGCTCATCAAATTCAGATGTATGGTTAAACCCTTACACGTTGCCACTTTATCCATCCCTGTTTTGATGTATCACAGGTCATAAGAAATTAAAGGGGAAATTTGCAAAAATCATAGATGACATGCTAAAGCCAGCAGATGACACTGGAAAAAGTTTAGAAACTCAGAAATGCATAAAATATACATATAGTATCATATAATATCAACATATTTTATCTTTTAATAGCATAAGAATTCAGACTTCTCTGTTACAAAGAGAGAGCCAAAAAAATTTGTGTGGATTTTCCAGCTCATGGGGATGCCATGCCCCTACCCCCACCCCCATGTGGAAGGGATAACCTTACTGACTGCCCTCTCTCTCCCCACAATAATCATGTAAATGTTATGACTATAGAGTCCAGATGATGTTCAGAATTACTACGGAGTTTCCTCAGTCACAAAGCATGCTTTTTCATAGAAATAATAACACCTAACGGGATGGATGTTACCAAGTACAGGAAATGTGTTAAAATGAAAAGAGAGCTGAGCTTGAAGAACTAGTTTTGAATATCACTTTTACTAGCTGAAGGACCCTTGTCAAATTATTCTGCCTTTCTAAGTCACAGTTACCTTACCTGTAAAATGGGTATGATATTTTAATTAAAGAGAAATATGAAAATAGTTTGTACTGCCTACCTCATGAAACAGATATGTGAACTATGTTTTACAAGCCATAAGTGTGAGCTTTTTAAAAATTAATTAACATTCTCTGCCTAATATCCCACAGTTATCAATGGTCCTTTCTTGCCTTCCAGGTAAAAAACAGAATCATAGAGCTTTATTCGAGAGCTAGTTAAAATGGCTAGTTTGCGCAAACTACTCAAATTTGAAAACTGAAGGATTATGGGCATATGCTTTGGAGATATTATGAGTTCAGTTCTAGACCACTGCAATAAAGCAAATATCACAATAAAACAAGTCACACTAAGTTTTTGGTTTCCCAGTGCACATAAAAGTTATGTTTACACTATACTGTGGTCTATTAAGTGTAATGCTATTTTGTCTAAAAGATGTACATACCTTAATTTAAAATAGTTTATTGATTAAAATGCTAATCATCATCTGAATCTTCAGTGAATTATAATCTTTTTGATGGTTGAGAATTTTGCCTCAGTGTTGATGACTACTGGCTGATCAAGGTGGTGGTTGCTGAAGGTTGGAATGGCTGTGGCAATTTTTTAAAATACTACAATAAAGTTTGCTGCGTTGCTGAAGGTTGGAATGGCTGTGGCAATTTTTTAAAATACTACAACAATAAAGTTTGCTGCATTGATTGACTTTTTTGTTTCATTTGAATACTTAGAGGCTTAGGGTTATTAATTGGCCTAATTTCCATATTGTTGTATCTCAAGGAATAGGAAGACCAGAAGAGAGGGAAAGTGATGTCTGATGGGTGGAGCAGTTAAAACACACATGACATTTATCAGAGTAGGGTCAGGGCTCATAGTGCCCTAAAAACAATTACAATGGTAAAATCAAAGATCACTGCTCACAGATCACCACAACAGATAATACTGAAAAAGTTTGAAATATTGTAGAAATCACCAGAGACACAATGTGAGAACATACTGTGGGGGTAAATGGCACTAATAGACTTGCGTGATGCAAGTTTGCCCCAAACTTTCAATGTGTTAAGAAAAAAAAAATCAAGTGAAATGCAACAAAATAAAATCTGCCTGTTCTGTTGTTGTTCAGTTATGTCTGATTCTTCATGACTCCTTGGATCCTTGGTTAGTATGTCAATACTAACCATGAGGTTTTCTTGTCAAAGATACTGAAGTAGCTTGCCATTTCCTTCTCCAGCTCATTTTACAGATGAGTCATACAGGGTTAAGTGAGTTGCCCAGGGTCACATAGCTAATAAGTGTCTGAAGCCTGATTTGAAGTCAGATCTTCCTGACTCTAGGCTCAGAGCTCTTATCCTCTCCAAGATCTAGCTGCCCAACAGACCGTCTACTCTTTACTAAGAATTTGTCCCACTTACCCCAGAACAGGATTCCTTCCTTCATGCTGGCTAGAAGATTACAGCAATATGTATGGTTTGATTCGTGTTTACAAATATTGCATGCAAAAACTGCTGAAATAGCCACAAATGCAGCAATTTTAACCTTGAGATTGAGTTGCAAAGAAATAAATCTTCAAACCCCATGAAAATCATTTTGATATAGTTCTATGTTGTGACAGTTAAAGTTATTGGCCAAGAATGAAGAATTTTTTTTTTCTTTTTGGAGGGCAAGTGGGGTTAAGTAACTTGCCCAAGGTCACACGGCTAGGTTTTTTTGTTTATTTGTTTGTGTGTGTGTTAAGTGTCTGAGGCCGGATCCGAACTCAGGTCCTACCCAGGCGCTCTACTCACTGCGCCACCTAGCCGCCCCCAAGAATGAAGAATTTTTAAAAGTAGTATCTCAGATATTTGAGGTTTTCAGAATTTATAAGTATACAATAAATATGCTCATCAATGTTGCTTTCATTAGCATTATTATATCTGTGTATATATAAATATGTAGGTACGAATTCTATTTTTCTATAATACTATGAGGGATTTGTGATTTTCTTAATGTGAATATTGCCTCTTTCTATGCAAATCAAACCTCCCCCATGCTTGCCTGTGTGACTATTGTTCATGTTCTTCCATTAATCCTTTAAAGGGGATCCACCAAATACAGGAAGGAATTTCTTTACTTTCTATTGACATTACAAGCATATCAGTGGAATAAGAAAACTGTTCATCAGTCATCTCTTGCTTTTGCTGTCTAGATAATATATCTTTCTTTTGTCATACATGCTTTTGATAATGTTCTTTATGTGGCTTCTTCTGAGCTATTCTTTCTTAGTAATTTTTGTAGACTGTTCATGCTGAGGCATATCCGTTACCTTTTAGGTTGTTCCCCAACTTAAATTTTTCAGAGAGAGTAATATGCCGTAATTCACAGTCATAATGTATCTATAAAAGAATATTGCTTTTGAAAGATATGCCTTTGTTTTGAGGGTGAGGGGGAAAGTTGTTAAATGAATGAAATGAAATGAAATATCATTAAATGAATTTCACAACTTCACAAAGTAAATTCATCCCACTTTTTTTCCTACTGTTTAGTTCTGCATCCAACACAGTCTCTAATATATAGATATAGATATATATATCTATATCTATATCTATATATTAGAGACTGTGTTGGATGTGTTGCATGCCTGATATGTAGTTGAATGGATAGCCCATGGAACTTGTCTATTGGAATATATATATAAAACACAGTCTCTAAGATATATATATATATCTTAGAGATATATATATATATAGATATATATATATATAACACAGTCTCAGAGATATCTTAGATATATATATCTATATATATATATAGATATAGATATATAGATATATAACACAGTCTCTAAGATATATATATATATCTTAGAGACTGTGTTATATATCTATATATCTATATATTATATATATATATATTATATATATTCCAATAGACAAGTTCCATGGGCTATCCATTCAACTACATATCAGGCATTCTTCATCTGCCTTTTCCCTTGCAGATAATTAAGCCAAATTCACTTGAGTGATTCTGAATCTCATTTGGGAAGCTTTGTAGTTTTTAAGAGATCTTATTTTTGTCTGTCCTCTACTGTTTCATTAAATACTCTCAAAGTGATCTTGCTTAGTTGAGTTTCCTGGAAAGCTTTCTCTGAACTTGCTTTTCCATTTCACTGTTTCATGGGGATTTATGAGGCACTATACTTTTCCATAAGATTTTACAAATGAACTACTATTCTAAACCAGTATTGTGCTTGGCACCGATATGACTCTATTGAAATCAAGAATTTGAGCTAACTCAAGTAATTTCTTAGTTCTTTTGGTCTTCTTATTAAGAGTTAAACTTTTTAACGTAATGGTTATAATCTGTATCAATGTCTGTTTTTATACATTTCCAAATTTTTGGCATCAACATGTTAGGTTGGAGTTGTTTTTAATGATACAATTTATCATGTTTATTTTTTCTCCTAATTTAGTATTGATTATGATTGTTGTCTTAAGAAGTTATTGATCTGATTGATAGTTACTTGAGAAATGACTCCTGCATCATAAGACCATAAATCTAGAAAAGACCTCAGAGACCATCTAGTTCAATCTCCTTATTTTATAGATGAGGAAACTGAGGCAAACCTCTCTCAGCCGTAGAGATTTCTAGTCATTTTACAGATGAGGAAACTGAGGTGAAGAGAGGTTAAAAATGATTTATTTGTCCAGGGTAAGCCATCTAGGAAATGGTCTCACTAACTCCAAATCTAACATGCTATATGCTAGCAGATAATAGCATTTAATTACCAGTTGTGGGATCATGATCAAATCACTTTGCTTCACTGAGTATTTTTTCCTCATCTATAAAATGGGGATAGTCCTCCCTGCACTGGGCAGTTGTGTAGCAGGCCATTTGTAAAACTTAAACACATATGGTCTCTTACAGTTCTAAAGAAGTGACATAGCATGGTTCCAAAGGATAGAAATGAGACTGCTTCATAATGAGCTCCTTTGGGTACTGTAGTCACTAAGCCTCTTTGGATATGATCCAAGATGAGTTATCATATTATTGAATTCCACTCTTTATTATCATCAGCTTCATCAAACATTGATTAAATGCCTAGGGTCCTGTGTTAGGTGCTAGAGACTCAAAGAGGTATAAGGCAAGATCCCTGCCTTCAGAATGCTGATAATCTGTTTAAGGAGATGCCTTTCTCGCGTGTTTCTTTCATCAGAAAAAAATAATAAACAGCTTCATTAGAGCTTTTTCAAGTTATACAGTTGCTTTTGTCATGTGGCAAAAGCAATGAGAAATTTTTTTATGTAAAAGTTATAACTGTGGCCAAGTCTCTCCAGAAAACTCACATAGCTCAGTAGAATTATCTGTCCCAGTGCCACCCCACCATTTAGCATGCTTTTCCCCAGCCATCTTCCTGTTAGGCTACCCTGCTGTGGCAGCTGTAAAATGTTCAAAGTCAAATGCCTAGGTACTATAACCTGGAGGAGCTAAGCTACTCAACTCTGGAATTCCCACCCTGGATCTTGACCTAATTGCTGAATGTGGGAGAACAAATTTCATAATCCCCTGTATCTACCCAACCCAAGATCCATACTTCACCTAAGCCATGGTGGTCCTACTTCTCTTAGCTTTCCAACTATTATTCAGGGAACAGTAATGAAATCAATCCTATCATTGCTTCTAGAAAGGTAATATCAATGATTCCACTAACCATCCCTGTGACTTCCCAGACAAAAATGCCCTTCCCTTATTACAATTTTCCATAAGTATTGTTTTCTCTTAGCAGAATATAAATTTTTGAGGGCATGCATTATCTCTCCTTTATATATGTATTTCTAACACACCATAGTAAGCCATATAGTGTATATTAAGTGCTTAATAAATGCTTTTCATTAATTCACTCATTTCATTCATTCAGAGGGTAAATTTATATCAAACAATAAATAATATGAGCATTTTGGTTTTGTTGTTGTTCATTCATTTCAGTTTTGTCTGACTCTTTGTGACCCCATTTGAAGTTTTCTTGGCAAAGACACTAGAATGGTTTGCCATTACCTCCTTTAGCTTATTTTACAAATGAGGAAACTAAGGTAAACAAGGTCTTTTGAACTCAGATCTTCCTGGCTCTAGACTCAGAATTCTATCCATTATTCTACCAAGCTGCACCAATATGAACACTTCTGAATACCAAATTTGGGCTCCATTTGTCATTTACATGGTGTGTTTTCTGTGACTTTTCTAGGCAGGCAAATTAAGACAGTAATTGCTGTGCATGCTTTTGTTGAAATAAGACTAGAAATGTTCCTCATACACAATTGTCAAAGTTGTTTCCTTAGAGAAGAATTGTTTGTTCAAGTGATGCAGGTCTCAGTCCTAAGGATTCTGAGTTAAAGTCTGGGCAAAGACAGGTATAGGGCCTGGTAAATAGCCAGGAAGAAAGAGACTGTGTCAAAGAAGGCAAGTAGTTGGATTTTGGATGGGTCATAGGTCAGATTAATGTTTTGTCGATGGTACAGCAAGTAGGTTCATGGTCAATAGGCCAAACTGGGACCATAAAATCTAAAAGGATAGTAAATATGGAGGCTGAGTAAAAGGTTTCAGACTTGTTCTTCTGATGGAGGCACAAGTTGTTGTCATCAAAGTGGTTCAATGTCAAAGATGTCAACACCTTGTACCTACATCAAAAGAGCAAGTTGTACCTACTGAAGCATGCCCTTCTAACAGAGCAATTTGGACACTTCTTAGCGATGTCAAGGTGGCTAAGAATAGAAGGAAAGAAAGTGTTCTAATAGGACAGCCTTAAGGTCCTTCTCCACATGCACCCTGAATTGCCTTTGCTAGGGCAGTAGTTTCATATATAATGCATAAATTCTCTTGTAGTCCTAAATTTTTGTGATTCTTTGACCCAGGAATATTCTTATATGAAAGGCATTATTGTCCTTTGGGAAGATGGTGGGACTGTAATCAGGTCTAATTAGCATAGTGCCTGGCATAAAATAGGTACTTAATAAATGTTTATTGAATTGAATTGATAAATGTGTGTAGCAGCAAAGACCCCAGCATCCCCAGGGTGGCTACCAACAGAGGTTCTCAGATCTGTTTTTCTAAAGGGAAAGCAACTCAAAATGGGTTAACAAGCTTACTTTAATCAATCAAACATATATCATTTACCTAGTTCAGGGGGAAAAGGTCAGCACCCCAAACTTCAGAGTATACAGACAGAAGTTACAAGTCAGAGAAACAGATCAAACAGACAGGCTTCCAAACTGTCCAACCATTACATCCATAACAAATCACAGTTACCAGAGAGGGAAGCATCAACATCTGGATTTCAAACATCTGGAGCCAGGGGGCTCTCAATGGCTGCCCAGAGTCTCATCTGGTCAAATCACACAACACTTCTCAAAGTGAGTCCCAAAGCAAAGCCTCACATCAGGGATTATATAGCCTTCTCCTGGGTCAGAGAATATAACCACCCTCTTTACCCACTGCCCAATCACACAGCATCAAGGTGTGGGCAATTCCTGAAAACCAAGCCTCCTGCCACAGGCTCTATGTGACCACATTTAGCCTATTAGAGGGCAGAGTATATTGTCAAATCAAGGAAGGTTCTCAGAGTCTTTTAAGCCTATCAAAGCACCTAGGGACAGGGAAGATCTTTAAATTTGCATTTCCATTTCAATGTGATAGCCCTTAAATCCTTCAGTGCCAAATATTTTTCTCCTAGAGTCTGTACCAGAGGGCCTATAATAAGGATTTTATCCAATAGTTTGTCAATAAGTGCTACAAAAATTCAGGGAAAGGGAGTTAATTACTGAGAGACGGGGTAGTTGAGAGAAGGAAGGCCTAGAAGAACCTAGAAGGAACCACAGGGCCTCGAAAAGCAAACATAAAGAAAAACATCCCTCTTGGGATTTTATAAAAAAAAAATCACACTATGGTCCAACTACCTGTTTACATCAAAGGGCTTCAATGCCAACTCATCTGTAGCCTTCAGTTCCAAAGCTATAATCAGGGCTGGTACGGAGTGAATTGACTGTCTACCAGTTCCCTGACCTCTATTTTCTATACCCCCTCTAGTCCTCTACCTACCCCCAACTCATTTTCTGCCTAATGAACTTTTGTTCCTCTTCCCCCCCCTTGTAGACACAGTGGAGCACTGGGCTTGGAATCAGGAAGACTCATCTTCTTGAGTTCAAATTCAACCTCAGACACTTAGTAGCCATGCCCAAGGTCACACAAATAGTATCAGAGGTAGAATTCGGACCCAAATCCTTTCATTGTAAAGACTGCACCTTTCCCCTTGTACTACACTGCCTCCTACACTAAGGTTTAAGCCCTGTCTAGGGGCATAATTGATGAAGTTTCTGACCTGAAGTCAGAAAGATTCATTTCTCTGAGTTCAAATCTGGCATCAGATACTTACTAGCTATGTGACCTTGGACAAGTCACTTGACCCTGTATACAATTCCTCATCTGTAAAATGAGCTGGAGAAGAAAATGGCAAAGCACTGCAGTATCTTTGCCAAGGAAACCCCAAATGGGGTCACAAAGAGTTGGACACAGAGTAACAACCACAACAAAGGCCTTCCCAGAAGCATTCTTAACATAATAGGGGCAAACACCCTTAAGCCAAAAGATTGAATCCCTCAATATGGGATTTAGAGAACAAGTACAAAAGGTATTTTGTGAAGACTGGAGGGTCTTGGCAGGATCCCTGAAATTCTACCCTGTAGGATTTCACCACTGAGTAAGATTGGCCCTTGGCTATAATTATACACTACAAAGCAATGACTAGCCAGCTCTCCAGCTAACAGAAGTGATAGCTAAGGAAGTCAGTAATCTTCACTCATGCCTAAATATCTGCTTCTTCCAAAGGGTTTATAGGTTCAGTGGCATCCACTGATGCGGGAATGAATGGATATGATACTGTTATTGACATCTCTGCTGACATTTCATCCATTATCACTGGGTTAATGTCCAGGAAGACTACAGCTTTTAGAAAATATCATAGGGTGATAGATGGTTTGAAAGTGACAGTGTGAATGAGGATAAGGGAGACAAATAGAGGATTTCAATCAATATGTGCACAAAACCGAAGGATCTTTGTCTGTGTCTCTCTCTTGAGTGTGAGTGGCCCAATGTGAAATATTACCATATGGCAGCTTTGAGATGGCAGAGCTGGACCTTGTTCCCTGAAGCACTGGGGATATATGTGGACTTCTTCTCCCTCTCCATAGCAGCCATATGCTAGTTGCTTTTCCAGGCTTGGAATAAGAAAAACACAATTAAGTAACATTGTTTGCCTCTACAATATCTTCCTTTTATCTCTTCTGCCATCCTCTGCCAGGCATTTGGGGGTGATTAATTCATTTTTTGAAAGATGACATGCATTTCCAGGGGATAATTAGTGGAATGGGGAACATGTCAGAAGAGAGGAACATATTAGGCAAAAGGAAGAAGCAACTACTTCAGTCCTGGCCCTGGAATTTTATGCTGCTATAAAGCTGGCTTTCAATGAGTGGGAAACAGCGAGGGACTGACAGCTTAGGGAAGTCTAAAATGGTGAAACTTCCTTCAACAGCCACTCTACTTCACCCCATGTACCCTGGACACTCTAATATTCAGTAGCCGCAAATGAGTATAAGCACATCACTTTTCAGAGGTAGTTTGTGTTAGCAGTGTCTAGAATAGAAATATGATTGTGACATTCAGACCACCAGGGATAATTTACTTAATCATGAGGGGTTTCTGACCAGGTCTCAGTACCCTTAGACACCCTGCCTAATTAAGTGAGACTTAAAGGAGAGTGAGACTGGTTAGAGTGTATTATGAGGGAGAGGAGGAGAGAGAGAGAGAGAGAGAGAGAGAGAGAGAGAGAGAGAGAGAGAGAGAGAGAGAGTGAGTCTTTCTAACTACAGGAATTGCTAGTAAAAGAAATAAGAAATCATAATATGTGCATTAGAAAAAAAAATGAATATAAAGCCTGGGGAAATACCATTGCTAAAACTCAGTCAAAATCAAAATAGAGATTCTTTGGAGTTTCAATATGATTGCCCTCTGATCAAAGCATCCTAAGTGAGAATAGCAGAATTTTAGGGCTGGAGGACAAGAGCATTTTGAAGTCCAAGTAAGACCCAGGGGGCAACATAAATGCTGGGGGTGGGGGTAGAGGGGTGAGGGTTTGGTTGTTTGTTTTTTTAATGGAAGGCTTACCTCAGTTCTAACGCTAATATTTTCATCCGCTTTTAAACTCCTAATGATTTCTTAAAGAAATCTGTGAGTAGAGGAAACTCATTTTAGAAACAATGAATCTGGTTGCTCATTCAGTTAACAAGTATTTATTAAGTAGCCAGAGATAATGAAGAAGTAGTGCTTAAGATTTATACTAAGGAAAAATGGTCTTTGCCCTCAAAGAAATTAGAGCTAAATCCAGCAATTGCTAGAATAGGGACTGTAACATGGCACATGGATAGTATTAAATATTGGCTCTAAAATCCATCATCTGTTGTGAAATAATAATTTAGTTTTATTATATTAGAAGGGAAACTGGACTAGAAATAAGAAGATTCAAATTAGGATTTACAGATACAAATTATGACTTATAGGTTCAAATTATGACTTGTCATTGATTATGTGACCTTGGGAAAATCACTTAATTTCTCCGTGTCAAATAGAAAAAGCTATTCTTCTCCCTATTTCAAAGGGGCTTTGTGAAGGATGAATGAAATAATGTTTGAAAGTATTTCAGAAATAGAATATTGCTTAAAATTACAAGGTGTTAATGGAATCATAGATAAAAAGCAAGTTGTTAAGTATCATTTTAGAGTTAGAAGAGATAATAAAGATTATGTGATCCAATCTTACCACTTTTACAAATATGGGAACTGAGGTCTAGAAAAGTTAGATGACTTATCCAAGGTCACATAGCCATTTGTGTATCTCTAAAATGATTATATTAGGGAAATTGTGCAGTAAACAATACTTAAAAGAATGAAAACTTGTTTAAATGGATGCTTATGTGCTGTTCATTTAAACAACTGTGCATAGTTTTGTATATGGTCTAAATAAAATATTTCCTTTAATTGGAGCTGCATGAAAGCTACATTAGATTGCCATAGGACCAATATTTGGGAAATGGACATGTTCCATAGCCAGCCAGAGTTTGTTTTCCTTTCATCTAAAAGATTGGAAGAGTTGGTTTCCCAGTGAAAGTGACAAGGCAGTCTCCATGAAACGCCATATTATTAGCAATCTTCTTTTCTAGTTTCCTCTGCATGTCGAGTGATCTGGGATGAAAAACTAACAAGCACCTGTCAAACCCAAAACATCAGCTTTTTTGACAGAAGGTCCACTGGACTTTCATTATCAAGAGAGCCTTTATAAGTAAACCTAGGAAATCTCCCTCCAACAGAAAGGAAACAGAGCTCATCAGAATTTCTAGACCCTTGACTTACAGGGCATGCTATCTCCAATGAAGGTCTTTTGATCGCAGTGCTTTTTTATTCAGATTTGACTTCACATTATGGCTAATCAATACTTTGCAACCGTCCAAGTCCCCAGTTAGATGCACATCTCACAATCAGGCAGGGAGGCCTCCTAATTGAAGAAAAGTCAGAGACCCAGGTACCACAGCCCTCAGGCCATACTCCCACTTCAACTCTCTCTTTTCATAGCATTCTAGAAATAGTGGAAATAAAATTTAGAGACATGACAGGCACAGAAAAGAAGGATCAATTCCCGTCACTTGCCACCAATGTTTACTGCTTCCCCAGGTCTTCAGAAGGTGTTTTTCTTTCATAGCTTAGGGGAACTTAACCTTTTACAAATGGGAGGATGGTTTCTTCATGAATTTTAAATTATTTTATCTCACATGTCTAGGATTTGTTGATTAAACCAAAAATGAATATTTGCTTTCTCCCCTAAAATACCAAATTTTATCCAGGCACAGCTATGGAAAATATCAATCAGAGGAACACTGTATTTGTGATTTCAGACTGTTGGGGAGAAAATGATCACTAGTTATTTTGATAGGGCTAGGAAGTTGAAATAAGAACATTTTTAAAAAGAAATTTTATTTGTCTAATGAAGATGTTGTATTTTGCTGACCCAAATAATTTAATTGAGAATAAAAATACCTGGACTTTGTTTCCAGATTTGTTTTACAATTGTAGGTTTTTATATATAGTTCCATACCTTCATTTTATATGTGTCAGATGTCATATAGGATAACAGAACCAGAATTTGAACTCGTTTTTGTCTTTTTTTTTGCTTTAAATAGTATTTTATTTTTCCCCAATTGCATATCAAGAAAATTTTTAGTATTCATTTTTACAAGATTTTGAGTTTTGAAATTTTCTTCCTCCCTTCCTCCCTTCCCCTCTTCTGAAAATGGTAGGCAGTTCAATATGGTTTATATATACTCTAGCATGTAAAACATATTTCCACATTCATCACAGTTATGGAAGAAGAAACAGATCGAAAGAAAAAAAGAAAACATGAACTCATGTCTTCTGACTCTAAATAACAGCAAACTGAATTGCCTAAACTTTGTCTAAGGTTCCTTCAAACTTCAGGTCTCTGTGTCAGTTGAATGAGTTTCACGGGCCAAATCTACCCTAAACACCCTATATAAGGGGTCCCAGAATTAGATGGCAGTTAATTAGTTAGAGATATAAATAATATAATTTCTTTTAAATGTCTCTATTTAATAATAGTTCATATTAATCCAGCATTTTAAGATTTGTAAAGAAGCTCTACATTAGCTCAATTGAACATTAAAACAACCCTAAGATATAGATGAAAGTAGAGTGATTTCCCTCAGGTCAAATGAATAGTAAGTAGGAGGCCTGGAATTTGAACTCAAGTCCTCTGGGACCAAAAAGAGCATTCTTTCCATTATTCCACAAAGACATTGATTATATTCTTTACTTTTCCATGTATGTGTCCTAACCAGCTAAGAAATGGTAATTAAAAAAATGAAAAAACAAAAAGCATATGGGGATTGGCTTCAAGAAAAGTTGGACTGAAATCCTGCCTCTGATACTTGCTAGCTGTGTGACTATGGTCCAGTTACTTATCTATCTGAGCCTCTGTTACCTCATCCAAGTAATAATACTTGGAGCAAAAAGCTGTTGTAAGGATCAAAAGATAACCTATTGAATCTGCCTTACCAATCTTAAAGCACTATCTAAACTTTAAATACTACTAATATTATTTCCAATGATTTACTATTATATAGAAAAATATCCAGACAAAATGTCTTTATTTTTTAAAATTTTCTATTGACTGTTTTGGAATCAAATACATACAACTTCTACCCTGACTACTCTTTTTAAGAACAACAGAGAAATAGATAATATTTGAAAGGCTTTATATAAGAACTATATATTTAAAATGCTACATTAGAATATCCATGTTGAAACATTAAAAAGTACCGTATTGGGGCGGCTAGGTGCCGCAGTGAGTAAGAGCGCCGGCCTCGGAGTTTGGATGACCCGAGATCAGACCCGGCCTCAGAAAATGAGCACCCACGCATAAAATAATGACTAGCCGTGTAACCTTGAGCAAGTTACTTAACCCCAATTGCTTTAAAAAAAAAAAAAAAGTACCGTATTTATACCAAGTCTTTCACACAAAAGAAATAAAAAAATATTTTACCCTTTATGGGGACCTTGTGAACAAATTAAAATCATATTAATTTATTATTATTATCGGGGCAGCTAGGTGGCACAGTGAGTAGAGTGCTGGCCCTGGAGTCAGAAGGACCTGAGTTCGGTTCTGGCCTCAGACACTTAACACACACAAACAAAAACCTAGCCGTGTGACCTTGGGCAAGTTACTTAACCCCAATTGCCCTCCAAAAAGCAAAAAAAAAAATATTAATATTATATTAATATAGCTCCATTGTGGTCTTTGAAAAAAAGTGAAATATTTAGTCAATTAACCAACCAATTGTTTTGTCTGATAAAGGTCAATCAATCCATTAAGATGTTTTTTTTCACTGAGTTAGACAAAGGTTTGTTTGTTGTTTTTAGTTTTTTGATGTTGTATAAATATAATATATTGATTTTTTTCCTAGCTGACAGGCAGGTAGAAATCAATAATCAACAATCACTTATTAAGCACCTACTATGAGCCAGGCATCATGCCATGCTGCAACAAGTGAAATCAACTTTTTTATTATTCACCATGCACACATTTTTGTTCACACTAAGCAACTGGTCATTTGCAAAACTGAGTAACTTATGTAGAATAATGAAACCGTAATTTCTTTGAGACTTTGGAAGGAATTAAGTGTCTTGTCCTGGTTTACTAATCAGTCTTAGAACTCCATTTGTTTCCGTTCTTGAGATTAAAACCTTTTTTGTAATGTATATGCCTTCCTGCCTCTTAAGGAATAGTATGCTGAACATTATTTAATCTTTGGTGATACATAATGTTCGTCCCAATTTATAGTGTCTCATTGCCATCTGCATCAAAACATTGGGGGAGCTAATGTGGTACAGTAGAAAAAGAGATGACCATGGACACAAAAAGTCTTGAATTCAAATTCTAGCCCTTCCATTTGCTTCTGGTATGACCTTGTATGACTGTTACTTAGTTTCCTAATCTGTAAAATGAAGGGTTCAAACTGGATGGACTCTTCTGTTTGTCCCTTCCAACTCTAAATCTATGATATTATGATGCTAACAATTCATGTTCTTCCTAGAATAGCATTTTAGATGTGAAAGGTGAGGAAGATGAAGTTGAATGCATGCCAACCTTCCAGGATATGTCCTGAACATTATTCTTACATTTTGTTTTGCTTTTAATCATGTCTCTGATACTTACTTGTTTTGTTTTCATCTGCCTCTCTCTCTTAAAATTTGAGTGTAGCCAAATAATCTTATGTGGTAGAGAATCCCAGGGAGCTGAGTCGGTTTCATTAATCAAGGTTTTCCTGTATTACGTCGCTACTCTGTGTGCACTATAGTAAAGCAACTTTTATTTGTTGAAAAGAGGCAGAAAACTAAACTGACTTCAAAGAGACCTTCCTGT
The DNA here is from genome assembly GCA_011680675.1 of Gymnobelideus leadbeateri. NCBI lineage: Eukaryota > Metazoa > Chordata > Mammalia > Diprotodontia > Petauridae > Gymnobelideus > Gymnobelideus leadbeateri. Next base: position 212,889 of record WOXC01005433.1, read on the forward strand.
ATGTTGAACAAAATGCCTTCTGGGGAATGAAGTGCTCACAAGTATAAGATAGCCAACCTTTTGACCTTTTCCAAAGATTCATAGATGATCCCCATGCTTAAATAGAAATTCTTCCTCTTGAAGTCCTGGAAGGGGTCATCTACCTCCTCTGGGTTTAGAGAAGAATTGCAGTCTCTAACTCAAGTACCCTATCACTGCTCGCCTACAGAATCTTATATTGTGTTCTTTAATTTTAAGAATTGCTGTGTTGCTGTACAGAGTTCAAGGGCCTCTGGTAGCGAGAACCCATATTAGAATGAACAATGTCTCACAACGTGGTAAACCTTCAAATGTGTGATACTTGCAAATACCTGGTTTTCTCCCCATTCCTTGGTTTGGGTAGCCTGCTGTGATACTGTTGGGCTGCTCTTCTACCTGTATCCATCTTTTCAATAAGATCACATTAATTACATTCCATTCTTTCCACTTTGATATCTCATTAAAATCTTATAAATGATCATGCAGTGACCTTGAAGGCCATGCATAATACATGAAAGTAAACCTGCAGTAAAATGTATTCTTTCACTCCTGACTGGTTACATCCCACATTTCCTTCTTCCATCCCCAGTGACCCCAATATGGAGAGAGTCCTGTGAACTGAGCCAAGGTATGCTAGAGTGTGCAAATCTACCAGCTCCAAAAGCTTTCCCACTGATGACTGCTGCAATATGTTAATGGCTTGTGTTTAGATGTGATGGCCCCGTTACTACTTAGGGCACTCTGCTAATTACCATAAGATGGTGACAAACAGGTGCGAATGTCACTTTGTATCAGCATCATGTGGGTGGAAAAACATAGCTGGCAGCACTGTTAGCAAAGCAAGAAAATGTTAACTTTAGTCAGCAGCCTCTGATGCTCAGAAGGACTTTTCTTTAATGCTCATGATTAAAGGAATCACAGGAGAATACTGCTGCTTTTTTCTGCAAGTACAGTAATTCTGAATATATGGGGGATGTCTTCATAAGCTATTTTAAGATATGTTTCAACAAAATGCACTTATGTGGCAGATCAAGTAAAATGCACCAAGTCTGTATTTATGAAGCCTTCCTTATTGAATAAAAGTTTTTGCTAAGCCACATTTATTGCAAGGAGAACCCACTGAAATGGACATGATTTCATAGAGAATGAAATCATAGTGTCAGTAGGACCATGGTTTTGCTGTCAGTTATATTGTACTTTATTTCAGTTATTTATTTGGGGCTGGGTTTACTTTTGACTGCATGGAACAGCTTCCCTTTTTAATGAAAGTAAGAACAAAATGGAAACAGAGTCACGTTCTCCACGAGGCACTAGAGATTTCAGGGCAACGTGGATGAGAATCCAATGGCACATTGCCACTTTTGAATAAGCAATATATAATCATTAATTTCCTTTTGAAACACCAAGCCATTTAATATAATTCCTATTGAATTAGTTAAGTGATTAATAGGTCTTCTAGTCATGTACTGTACAAATTTTCCCTGAAGAGGAAGTATTTCTCCAGTCAAAAATGGTGGTATTGGGAGTGGGGTGGGGGTGGTTTATGCTTTTATTTATTTGGTGTTATTTCGGGTTGCCCTAGAAAATTAGGGCATAGACTTAAAATAGTAATGTAATAGATATTTGGCAAGCCAACTTTATCTTAAATAAAAAGGTGATTAAGAAGAAAGTGTAATATATAGGTTTGGAATGGAGGCTTTCAGGGCTCTCCTAGAGCAGAACGGTAACTTCAGATACAAGAATCTCGATGTGTATTTCTGCCAAGGCAGAATCACATCTGCAGTTACAATATAAAAGCCAAAAGTGAAAATGTTTCAAAGACCATTTGTGAGGCAGAGCCCTAAACCATTGCATGGAAAAGGTCATTAAATAAACATATAACCTTCCTAACTAGGCGTGTGCATGGTTCCGTACAGAGAGCAGACTCGGTAAGCCATGCCTTGTGTGGGTCATGTTTCCAGCCCAGCATCTCAGTCACCATGTGTTTAAAAGGAATTCTGAAAACACCGTGACTTTGTTTCTATAAAGGTACAAGAACTATATGAGGTACAAGAACTCAGAACTCTCTAGCACTCAATGATACATTAGTATCTATGCAGGATATTTTAATTTTATAATGTAAAGTATGTATTTACATATGTTTATGCATATATATACAGCTGGGCATATATGTGGACATACATACATGCATTTCCTAGGATGATGGAAGATTTGTGATAAGTTATCTGTTGCTGGTACTAAGTAGCTATAGTCTACTTATCCCTGCCCTTTTAAAAATAGCTAACATTTATATAATGCTTTAAGAAGTGTAAAGTATCTTAACATATTATCTCATTTGATCCTAACAACCCCGTGAGATAGGTGCTCTTATTATCCTAATTTTGCAGATAAGGAAACTGAGGCTAGGAGAGCTAATATATAGCTCATAAGTATCTGGCATAAGATTTGAACTCAGGTCTTCCTGACTCCTCATCGAGTTCTCTGTACTATCTAGCTGCCTCTCCATGAATCTCTTTATTGCTCGTTGGGGGAAGCTATGATTTTTATTATCTCAAGATTGTAGTAATCTTGGGGGGTGGCTAGGTGGTATAGTGAGTAGAGCGCCAGCCCTGGAATCAGAAGGACCTGAGTTCAGATCCAGCCTCAGACACTTAATACACACAAACAAAAACCTAGATGTGTGACCTTGGGCAAGTTACTTAACCCCAATTGCCCTCCAAAAAAAAAAAAAAAAGATTGTACTATTCCATAATTCACAGCCATATACCACCACTAGGAGAGTACTGGTATTTAAAAGAAGGGCTTTTGGAACATGGAACATGGGATTATTGACTCTATTTAACAGTTTCCTAAGGGCAATGCAGCCTGTTCTCTTCAGCCTATTCAAAGTCTAGTCAAGAAATGGCTAATGATGGACTTACTCAATTGACAGCTTATCCTGTAGGAGAGGGAATGTGATTCAGTTTAACTTGACTTTGAATCAGGAAAACCTGAGTTTGAATCCTACCCCTGTCACTTACCAGTTGTGTAAGGGCTGATAAATCATGTAAGCTAAGCCTCATTTTCCTCATTTGTAAAATTAAATAACAACTACCTCACATGCTATTATAAGGAGAATATGAGATAATTTATGTAAAAGTGCTTTGCAAACCTCAAAGTATTATAGAAATGTTAACTACTGTAATGATAATGATAATTAACTTAAGCAAAGGTGTGAACTAGACATTGTAATGGAAATGCAAATTTAAAGATCTTCCCTGCCCCTAGCTTAAGTGCACCTGGAGCCTGTGGTGGGAAGAGGCTTGTTTTTCAGGGAAGCCCACACCTTGATACTTTGTGATTGGGCAGTGGGTCAAGGAGGTTGTTACAATCTCTGAGCTAGGAGAAGACTATATAAACCCTGAGGAGAGGCTTTGCTTTGGGGCTCACTTTGAGAAGTGTTGTGTGATTTGACCAGATGAGACTCTGGGAAGCCGTTGTTGAGAGCCCCCCGGCTTTGAAAACCCAGATGTTGATGCTTCCCTCTCTGGTAACTGTGATTTGGTATTGATGTATGTAATGTTGGGACAGTTTGGAAGCCTGTCTGTAACTCTGAAGTTCTGTAACTCTGAAGTTTGGGGTGCTGACCTTTTTCCCCTGAACTAGGTAATGTGTGTTTGTTTGATTAAAGTGTGCTTGTTAACTGATTTTGAGTTGCTTTCCTTTTGAAAAGCAGATCTAAGAACCTGTGTTGGCAGTCACCCTGGGGATATTGGGGTGCTTGCCGCTACAGACATGTAGGAAGAATGAAGAGTAACAGTTGATGGACAACCTAAATGTTACATCAGCACCCACATTTCATCTACCATATGTAATTAAGCATTAAAAGACCTAAAGAGGGGCGGCTAGGTGGCGCAATGAGTAGAGTGTTGGCCCTGGAGTCAGAAGGACCTGAGTTCGGATCCAGCCTCAGACACTTAACACACACACAAACAAACAAAAAACCTAGCCGTGTGACCTTGGGCAAGTTACTTAACACCCCAATTGCCCTCCAAAAAGCAAAAAAAAAAAAAAAAAAGACCTAAAGAAAGACCTACAGTATTTTAGATAGCTCTCCTATGAAGAATTAATGAGAGGACATGTGCAATAATGAACAGAATGACTTGTAATCTGTACCAGTGGAGGGAGCATCTATATGTTTTTAAAAATCTGTTATTTCAACAATATTCTCCATCAACAAGCATTTATTAAGCCCCCATTAAGTGCTTTCCCCTCATCTTGAGGTTCCAATGGCCTCTTATTGTATCTATTGGTTTTCTGTTATTTTCACTATCTGACAAGCCTTCCTCCTTTTCCAGAAACTCATATCCTTGACACGATGTTTTATACCTCATATTGCACCCAAAATTGGTGAGGTGACTGAAGAAAAAGTGAAGTCCAGAGAGTGAATATGGGACCAAATCCTGGAAAATGACATGCTATGGCCACATAAATCAAAATTGATCACATTGGTGTTTCTGCATAGGTCTGTAAACAACAGCTAAGTAAATATGAAAAGAAACCTAGACTCCTTTGTCTTTGGAGGCAGTGTGGAATTTGGAGCCACTAAAATCTGGATTCAAAGCTAGTCTCTGAAGCTTGTTATCAGCATGACCTTGGGCAAACCACTCATTTGTAAAATAAGGAAGTTGAATTTGATCTCTGAAGTCCCTTTTGACTCTAGATCTATGATCTCATCCTCAAATCCCATGTCTGAGCTTGCAACCTGGCTAACCCTGGCAAATTACTTACCCTTTCCAAGCCTCAATTCACACTGTTCTTGGCACAAACCAAGAGTTTAACAAATGCTTGTCAATTGATCTATAAAAGGTGGCAGTTGGGATAGATGGCTTCTTGAGGCCCTTGGTTTTATAATTTGATGAATGCACATTTTCAAAAAGTACATCTGAGAGAGGAGTGATAGAGTGCAAATGTGAGAATGCTACCATTGATACAAATGGAAATATATCATTGTAACAACTGTCAACATACTTGTTCCACTTTGGATGTTGTTATCATCTCTCTACTTTAATCAACAAATGCTCTCAAAGTAATCACATTTAGAAGAACCTCATGCCAAACTCTTGGCAGATCCATTTTCTCTTTAGTTTTGTTTTTTCTTTTCTACTTTATGAAGTGATTTCTATGCACTGAAATCATTCCGCGCCTCCTCACCACACTATAGGGGTGACCATGGGTTCTGGAAAGCTAAGTCAGAAGAGGAAGAACTCTAATAAAGAGCCAGTGTGGTATATAGTAGATAAAATGCTACTATAGGAAGTCAAGAGACCTAAGTTCAAAACTCCCTTCAGACATATAATAACTGTGTAAGCTTTTGGAAGGCACTTAACCTTTCTGAGCCTCAGTTTCCTTGTTTATAAAATGAGGATAGTAATAGTACCTACCTTACAAGGTTATTGTGAGTATCAAATGAGATAAAGCTCTTTATATAGCTTAAAATGCTGAATAAATACTAGTTTTTTATTAGTTATGTCATATATCATATGTGTACATATGCATTGCTTATGTATATCTATTCAACATCTTTATGTATCCATATGAGTGTGCATATGTATACATATATGTCATACAAGTGAGATATGAAAGAGAACATGCTATCTCCCCCAATTTGAGTGGGATCTCCTTGATCCTAGGAACTATTATACTTGCTTATATTTATATCCTCAGCATTTAGCAAAGTTCTTGGCACATGATAAGTGATAAATGATTTTTTTTTCATTCATTCTTTATTAACTAACATATAGCTATAGATGTAAATATAACTATGATTTTCCCAAATTTTTCTTTGTTTTTTAATATATCTCCAAAATATTTACCAATATTCTTGTGAATTGTTCAGTAAACTACTATTCCCAGGAAAATATGAATATTTAAGATATGGATATTAATCTTGCACATAACATGTATATCCTAGTAGTATGAGTCCCTTACAGATTTCACAAGGATATTATAAGCTTGTTTTGGAAATAGGTAAAGCTCAGATAGAGCAAATGTTAGTTAAATTATCAATTATGCCAAAAGAAATTAGTTAAAAATATGAGCTGTACTGTAGCACCATTTATTTCCAAATGTTAATGGCACATATAATTTAGCTATTAATATTTTAATTAATTTAATTAAAATTAATATATTAATTTAGCTAAATAATATAGCACTTTGAGGTTTAAAAAGTGCTTTATATATTTATTTTACTTGGTTCTTTCAACAACTATATGAGGTGGGTACTATTATTTTCATCCAAGTTTTACAGATTAGAAAACTAAGAGAGGTTAAGTGACTTGCCCTTGGTCACACAGCTACTAAGTGTCTAAGTTAGATTTGAACTCAGGTCTGTTTCCAAGTCTAGACCTCTTATCAATAATGCCAACTGGCAGCCAACTTCTCCCAGACTTTCTCTCTATCTTTTCGTAGAATTAGCATAGCTGCTGGTTGTCACAACATTAGCAGCCTAATTGAATATAGTTCCAATGCCTTCATTCTCATTTTTGACAAGTCCAAAATGCTTACTTGCCCATGGTTGGATTTAATTGGGGAACTTATGCTAATACAAATACTCACACCCAAGTGAAGTGATAAATTCTTTGTTTTCTGTCTCTTTTATGAAAGGAAGGTGACAGATACCAATGTAGCAGAACATCACCAAAATTATAGACCTTTAGAACTAGATTATCTATTCTAGACATAAGCAACATCAATATCTCACATTTCTATGGTGCTTTGAAAAATATTGTCCTCACTGAAACCCTGAAAGAAAAGGAACTAATACAAATATTATTAACTCTACAAATGAGTTTGAGAAGAGTTAAATGACTCACTCAATGTCACATAGCCAATGTCACATAGTCATTGACAGAGCTAGGGACTCAAACCCAGGTCTCCTTGCTAAAGAACTGGCATTCTTTCTCCTATACCACATTGTCTCGTGCTATACTATCCTTCCAAGAGGGAGGCGCCTTAGAGGCAATTTAAGTCAAACCCACTCATTTCACAGATAAGAAAATTGAGGTTCAGAAAAAAGAAAAATGCCTAGAGTTGCACACAGAAATTTGGTGGAATAGCTGATTAAAGCCCAGGACTCTTGATGGAATGTTTAGCATTTTTTTTAAGCAATTGGGGTTAAGTAACTTGCTCAAGGTCACACGGCTAGGTTTTTTTGTTTGTGTGGGTTAAGTGTCTGAGGCTGGATTTGAACTTAGGTCCTCCTGACTTCAGGGCCAGTGCTCTATTCACTGTGCCACCTAGCTGCCCCGTCAATTGTCTTTTCTGTAAAATGAGGAGGTTAGACTAGATTAAGAGCTGCCTAATCTGGAATCTGTGATATTATTACAAAATATTGTGATAAGTATGATTCAATAGAATTGAGTTTCTTTTAATCCTATGTATTTGCTTTATTTATTTAAAATCATTGTTCTAGGCACTGGTCTTCACTAGAATGTCAAAGTGATCCCATATACAAAAAAAAGTTTAAGAACCCTCTGGATTAGATGATCTCTAGGGCCCCTTTTAGCAATAACAATCTGTGGGTATAGGAGTCTGTAATTGAATCTCCAGGGTAGTTGTTTCATTCAGTTGCTATTAATAAAAGTGTACTCTACCATTCAGCAAATTCAATTATATACAAGAGGATGTGACATAACATTGATTCCTTCCTTCCATGTCTCTCATGATCAAAGAGTATCAGAGTATAATGCAACAGGCACTGTATCAGAATCCAGGACAAGAGCACTAAAGACCCAATTAGATGTAAGACCTTGAATATGTAACAATACCTCTACAAAATGCTAAACATTCCAGGGGCGGCTAGGTGGCGCAGTGAATAGAGCACTGGCCCTGAAGTCAGGAGGACCTAAGTTCAAATCCAGCCTCAGACATTTAACACACACACAAAATAAAACTAGCCGTGTAACCTTGGGCAAGTCACTTAACCCCAATTGCCCAGCCTTCCCCCTGCCAAAAAGAAAAAAAAATAGTCTGAGAAAAATTTGGGGGCAGCTAGGTGGTGCAGTGAGTAAGTAGAGTGCCGACCCTGGAGTCAGAAGGACCTGAATTCAGATCCGACCTCAGACACAACACACAAAACAAAAAAACCTAGCCATGTGACCTTGGGCAAGTTACTTAACCCCAAAAGCAAAAAAAAAAAAAAGGCAATTGAGGTCTAGAAGTGATAATTGCTCAAGGCCATGCAAATAGCTAATGGGAGTAGTGGGATTAGAATTTAGAACTCTTACTACTTCAACACTCAGACCAATACATCAGTTAAATTCAAAAAACATTTAGTAAGCACCTATTATGTTCAAGGCAGTAAACAGGCTAGCACTGCGTATTCAAAGATGAAATGCAATTTCGTCTCTATCTCCCAGAAACTTATAAGAAAGAGTCCTGAATTTGGAGTCAGAGAAAATGGGTTCATATTTTAGCTCTGCCACTTTGTGACTACTTGTATGACCTTAACAAGAAATTGTCTACCAAGAAAGTGCTAGCTTTCTTGTCTGTGTAAGCAGAGGCTCACACCCTTCACTTGTGCTTGAACTGGAAGGCTGGGTATTCAGAGGGTGGCTGACCACTGAGATTTCTAGTATTGTCACTTACAAGTCCCTATTTTACATGGCCTCCATTTTTAAAAATATATTTTATTTTCTCCCCAATTCTCTGTTAAAACAATTTTTAACATTTGGCTTTTTTTTAAGTGTTGAGTTCCAAATTCTATTTCTCCTTCCCTCCCTTCCCTGATCCCTGAGACAGTAAGCAATCATATATAGGTTATACATGTGTGATCATGTAAAACATTTTCATATTAGTACTTTCTTACAGGAAGACTCAAATAAAAGAAAAAGAATGAAAGAAAGTGAAAGTGAAAAAAGAGTATGATAGTCTTTATACAAACAATATCAGTCCTTTCTTTGGAGGTCAATAGTATCTTTCATCATTAGCCCTATGGTATTTTCTTAGATCATTGTATTTCTGACAACAGTTAAGTCAATTCTTCATCAATCAATATTGCTGTTACTGTATAGAATGTTCTCCTGCTTCTGTTCACTTCACTTTGCATCAATTCATGTAAGTCTTTCTGGATTTTTCTGAAATCATCCTACTTTTCATTTCCCATAGCGTAATAATATTCCATTACAATCATATAGCACAGCTTATTTAGCCATTCCCCAACTGATGGGGATCCCTTTGATTTCCAATTCTCAGCCTCCACAAAAAGAGCTGCTATAAATATTTTTGTTCAAATGTGTCCTTTCCACTTTGTGCCCTCCATTTTCTTCTTTAAAAATATTTATTTTTGTGCTCGCTTTTTAAAATTGGAATGATACAGAGAAGATTAGCATGGCCCCTGTACAAGGATGACAGAAGCATTCCATATTTTTCCAGAATATCAAGGGAATAAGTGAAAAGAAATGCTAGGGAAGGTGAACTAGCTATACCAGATTTTAATCTGTATTATAAAGCAGCAGTTATCAAAACTACTTGGTACTGGCTGAGGTATAGAGTAGTGAATTAATGGAATAGATTGGGCACACAAGACTCAGCAATCAATGACTATAGTAATCTATTGTTGATAAACCCAAAGACCCCAGTTTTGGGGATAAGAATGCACTAGTTGACATAAACTGCTGGGAAAACTGGAATATAGTATGGCAGAAACTGGGCATAGACCATTATCTAACACCATATACCAAAATCAAGTCTAAATGGGTGCATGATAATACTGTAAGCAATCTGGGAAAGCAAGGAATAGTTTACCTGTCAGATTTGTGGAGAAAGACTTTATGACCAAACAAGATTTAGAGAGCATTATAAAATGCAAAATGGATAATTTTGATTACATTTAATTCAAAAGTTTCTCTATAAACAAAGCCAATGTAACCAAGATTAAGAGGGGGGTGGGAAATTGGGAAAGAATTTTTACAACCTATGTCTCTGCTAAAGGACTCATTTCTAAAATATACAGAGAATTGAGTCAAATCTATATGAATATAAGTCATTCACCAATTGATAAATGGTCAAAGGACATGAACAGGCAGTTTTCAGAGAAAAAATTAAAGATATCTATAAGCACATGGAGAAATGCTCTAAATCACTATTGATTAGAGAAATGCAAATCAAAACAACTCTGAGGTACCACATCTCTCCAGTCAGATTGGCTAAGATGACAAAACAGGAAAATGACAAATGCTAGAGAGGATGTGGGTAAATTGGAATACTAATGCATTGCTGGTGGAGTTGTGAATTTATCCAACCTTTCTGGAGAGCAATCTGGAATTATGCCCAAAGGGCTATAAATAATTTCATACCCTTTGACCCAGCAATACCACTTCTAGGGTTGTATCCCAAAGAGACCATAGAAGTGGAAGGAAGATCCATTTTATATTTATATTTATAAATATAAAAATATTTATAGCAGCTCTTTTTGTGGTAGCAAAGAATTGGAAACTAAGGGGGTGCCCATTAATTTGGGAATGGCTGAACAAGTTGTGGTATATGCATGTAATGGAATACTATTGTGCTATAAGAAACAAGAAGCAGATGGACTCAATATTTACCTGGAGAGGCTTATACGAACTGATGCTGAATGAGAAAAGTAGAATCAGGAGAAATTTGTATACAATCACAGACACAACATATGTGTGATGACCACCTATGATAGACTGGACTCTCCTCAGCAATGCAGTGATATAAGTCAATCCCAATAGACTCATGATGGAGAGAGATGTCTAAATCCAGAGAAAGAACTAGAAAGAACTGAGTTTGAATCCAGATTGAAGCAAACTACTTGATCTTTTTCTTTTTCTTGTTTGGTTTTATTTCCTCTTTGCCATTTTTCATTCCATCTGGTACAATCCACCTTTGTAACCTGACTAATGTCTAAAGTGAAAGTATTTGCAGATCCTATACTTGATTGTATGCCGTCATGGGACGGGGGGCAGGGGAGGGGGTGGGAGGGTAAAGGAGAGAGGGAAAGAGAATTAGAAACTCAAGGAATTGTGGGATTGAATCTTGTAAACTAAAAGTAAACAAACTAATTAATTAAGACCAAAAACATATTTATTTTTTATTCTTAGTTTTCAACATTCACTTTTATAAGATTTTGAGTTTTAGATTTTCTCCCCCTCTTTCCCCTTCCCTCTCCTCAAGATGACATACAACATGATATAAGCCATACATGTACAATCATATTAAACATATTTCTACATGTCATGTTGTAAAGAATTAGAACCAAAAAGAAAAGCCGTGAGAAAGAAGAAACAGAAAAAAAAATTGTGTGCTTTGATCTGTATTCAGATTCCATAGTTCTTCCTCTGGAAGAGTCATGAGTCTTTTCGAATTGCCTGAGATTCTTGCATTACTGAGAAGAGCTAAGTCTATCAAAGTTGGTCATCACGCAATGTTATTATTGCTGTTTACAATGTTCTCCTGGTTCTGCTCACTTTACTCACCATCAATTCATGTAAGTCTTTCCAGGTTTTTCTGAAGTCCACCTATTCATCATGTCTTATGGAACAATAATATTCCATTACATTCATATACTAGAACTAATTCAACAATTCTTCACTGATGAGCATCTCCTCAATTTCCAATTCTTGGCCACCATAAAAAGAGCTCTTATGAATATTTTTTATACATGTGGGTCCTCTTCTCATTTTTATGATCTCTTTGAGATACAGACCTAGAAGTGGTATTGCTAGATCAAAGGGTATTTGTTTTATATCCATTTGGGCGTAGTTCCAAATTGCTCTCCAGAAAGGTTGGATCAGTTCACAATTCCACCAACAATGTATTAATGTTTCAATTTTCCCACATCCTCCCCAACATTTAACATTTTCCTGTTTTATCCCATTAGTCTATCTGATAAGTATGATGTGGTACCTCAGAGTTATTTTAATTTGCATTTTTCTGATCAATGGTGATTTAGAGCATTTTTTCATATGACTATAGCTTTAATTTCTTCTCTGAAAGCTGCCTGTTCATACCATTTGACCATTTATCAATTGGGGAATGACTTGTATTCTTATAAATTTGACTGGGTTCTTTATGTATTCTGGAAATGAGGACTTTATCAGAGACATTGTTGGTCCTCCATTTTCAATAAGTCAGGACAATTCTATTCACTTCTAGAAAGGATATTTACTAAGAAGGCATAGGGCTCACACTTCAAGTACAATGAGAGTGAGACACATGGAAAACACGGCCAAGAGATAAAGGAATACATTCCCAATTCCTGGTCCTGGAAATAATTTTCTCTCTTCATGAGGTTATCATGAGGTTCATAGGTGGGGCTCTCTTCTGGGCTTTGAGGTATTTTTTAGACTCCATAGTCAGATCTTCTCTCTGTGACTAGAGATCATGAGCCCTGAAATGGGTACTGTCCTCCAGGTATTGCCTTCCCAATTCTGTTCGCAGGTACTTCTTCTGTCATTGGTTTTCATAGAGCATTTCACCTTGGTACCCCCATCTCAGAATATAATTCACCTAAAATAAGGAAAGAAGAAATAGAAAGGGAAGATAAAGAAGCTACCATGCTCAGAGATGCATAGAAGCCAAGTGGGAAAAAGGCCAGTTTTCCCCTCCTATGCAGCAAATCATAACAATCCTCCTTTTGCAAAAAGCCCTAAGGAAGCAAGAAAGACATCAGGTACTCACATCTTTGCATGCATACTCAATTCTAACTTGGCAATTACTGAGTCATCAAGTCTTTTTTTATTTTTGGTTTTAAAAGCAAATAAAAGACTTTTTATCATCCCATTGCACTAGTTTCTCCATCATTCCTAGCTAGAGGTAGGTTCACTAAATCTTCATATTAAATTGAAATAAAACAGGGGTATCTACACAAGTTCTAGGGGCAAATCCAAGCATACTCTATGAACCTACTAGATTCTCATTGGCCAATCTCCCTAATATACCTCTATATATTGAGTCATTTGATATTACTGTCCTCTGGAAAACAGAAATCACTCAATATCTTTCTACTCAGGTTCTTTAGAGTCATTAGACTGTGGCCTATTATATAACCCCTTCCCAGCCATGTGGGAAAGTGAGAAAAGTATTTTCATGAGAGATGAGAAATATGCAGACCCACTGAGTGGTGGTCTTCAGGAGATAAATTAAAATGGTGTTGGCAAAACAGGGATAGGGATAGAAGTTGTGATGGTATAGTGAGGCATGGAGTTTCTGTTTGTTCATGCCACAGTCCAATTGGCTTCAACCATGGTGCCACAGCTTCTGTACCCAAATGACTTCAACTATAGTCTAACTGATAGAAAATGAGAGGGGACACAAGACTAGCCACACTGGGAGACCCACCTCCCGGTACCATTGCTGTGGTTGATGCTACTGCACTGACTGAGAGAGAAATGCTAAGAAAAGACCATAACTGAACTATGTGGAAACCACGTAAAACAAATGCAGCATAGCAATAACTATCCTTTATTTCTGAGAATAAAACTAGTAATTTCTCCTTTTTGTCCCCATGCCTTATATTATTTTCTCTTGTACTCTGTTTTTACATACCAAATTTTTATTTTACTAGGTTTTTTTTTTCACTTCCTGAATTTACCATTTTTTTAAAAAAGAAATCAGTTTCTCTAAGATACAGTTCGCTGTATTTATATGTATGTGTGTATATGTCCCTGAGGATTAAATGCAGATGAGAGAGAGGTTATGGTTGACCAGGGACACAAAGGGAAGGAGAGAAATAGATTCTGTGTCTAATCATTAGGACTACCAGCTGGGGGCTCAGGCTAAACCAAAGAGATTTTATTGATACATATTATAACAACTCTCTCAAAGCAGAGGAAAATGAGTAAACACAGACCATTCTGGATATAGAATGAACCAGGATTTTTCTAATGAGAAGACATCTGGGAAGTGAGCAAGAGTCAGATTAGTGTGAGAGAGGGACCTAAAGCAACTTCCCTTTCCAGCACTGTCTCTCCCTGGGCAGATTTAAAGGACTGCATTCCCTTTTAGAAGAGTGAAAACTTTGACTAAGGGGAACATCATGCCCTCAGGGACACCTGAAAAGAAGAACTGGGAAGGAAGAGAGTTACCTACATGACAGTGAGGGTCAGAGAGGTGGAAGCTAGTTCATTTCTTTGACCAAACAAATTTATCTTCTGATTTCTGCTAGATGTAGAATAAGGGGATTAGACTTGATAACACTAAGTTTACTACTCCAAGGGGGAAAAAAGAAAGAATGGCAGAGTAGAAATATGCAAAAATAACGGAAATACAAAATGGAAAATGGTGAGTCCATAAGAGAAGTCAAGGAGAATGACATGAGAGATTTAAAGAGGGATGTGACTTAGAGCCAAAGGGATCAGAATAAACTTCCTGGAGAAGGTCATCCTTGAAAAGAGAAAAAGATCAACAGTGAGAAGTTGATTGTGAGGCAGAAAGACATAGTAGACACAGCGCTGGGACTTGAGCCTTCAAATACTTTACACTTACTAGACTTGCATGACTACAGCAAGATGCTTATTTCTACGCCTTAATTTCCTCAGCTATAAAATGAGGGATCTCAGGGTGACTAGGTGGTACAGTGAATAGAGCACTGGCCCTGGAGTCAGGAGGACCTGAGTTCAATCCAGCCTCAGACACTTAACACAAAAAACTAGCGGTGTGACCTTTGGCAGGTCACTTAACCCCAATTGCCCTGCCTTCCCCCATCAAAAAAGCAAACAAAATAAAAATAAAATGAGGGGTTTGGACTAGACATTAGTCAAGGTCCCTTCCATCTTCAATCTGCTAGTTTGACTACAAACAGCAATGTACAAAGGAGAGAGTTTGAAATCTGGGCTGGCATACGTAGTAGGTTGGAGTCAGACATCTAGGAATATTTGGTAGCACAGAACTAAGAAATCTTGGTTTTTTTTTTTTTTTTAAAGCAATTGGGGTTAAGTAACTTGCTCAAGGTTACACGGCTAGTCATTATTTATGCGTGGGTGCTCATTTTCTGAGGCCGGATCTGATCTCGGGTCATCCCAACTCCGAGGCCGACTCTCTTACTCACTTCGCCACCTAGCCGCCCCTTTAGGGCAATTGGGGTTAAGTAACTTGCCCAAGGTTACCCGGCTAGGTTTTTGTTTGTGTGGATTAAGTGTCGGAGGCCGGCTCCGAACTCAGGTCCTTCTGATTCCAGGGCCGGTGCTCTATTCACTGCGCCACCTAGCCGCCCAGAAATCTTGGGTTTTAACAGGATTTTTATTTACAAGAAAACATTTGAACATATAGAAATAACAGTCTAATGAGTATTCAGTTCAGCATCAAACTGCATTTTCCAGAAAAGGTATACATTTTAGATAATCACATAGATTTAGTGCATGTAAATACTCCAGTTCCCCTATATCCATTGTCTTCCATAAGCCTTCCTCGAGAAGTAAAAGTTATCAGCTAATTCCCTCCCCACTCCAAAGTATACATACATATACACACAGATAGTTTTGAAGTAGTACTTTACTGTTGTTCAGTCTTTCAATTGTCTCACTCCCCATGACTCCATTTGGGTTTTTCTTGGCAAAGATTACTGCAGTGGTTTGTCATTTCTTTTTGCAGCTCCCTTTCCAGAAAGGGAAACTAAAGCAAACAGGGTTAAGTGACTTGCCCAGGGTCACACAGTGATTTGAACTCAAGAAGATGAGTCTTCCTGACTCCAGTTCTGACACTCTATCCACTGAGCCACCCGGCTGCCCTTATTCAATCTATTACATCGCTAATGATGCCACTTACTCCTCTGGCTAATTCTATCAACATAGCTGACAATCAATGTGATGACTTTAAAATGATCTACAAATCAGTGATTGTTACCTGATCCTCAGTATGGCCTCTGAGGTCACATGGAAAGTTTGCCTTCATTTTCTGGACAGGAAAATTACTTGAGCTAGAGGAAGGGAGTAGTTGGATTTAGAATGTATCTGTTCTTCACACTCATTCAGCCACCACACTGCCCTGACTACACGAAATATTGATTAACTTTTAACCTGATGCTGACTAGAGGAGTAAGGATGGAATGAAAAAGAGAAAACATGTGCTGATAAATATTTAGCAACTGACTCTCCCTTACTGCTCCCTCCCCCCGCAAAAAACTCAAAATATGTGTGCATGATATACTTTTTAAAGTTAATCTGCATTATTAACATTTCTTTAGGTCTTAGCAATCAATAAACCAAACAATCAAGTCTTGATTTGTAGTGATTGCCTATTTTCAAAGAATAAATATTCAAAGTGAAAATTTAGCAATTGACTTTCTTGAGCTGGTTTGTGCTGGCACCAGAACAGCCCTGAAGAAGTCAATTAAAAGAGAAAGGAGGAAAAAACAAGGAAGAGAAAAGAGAAAAAGAGGGAAAGAGGATGAAAGAAAAGGGGGAAGAAGAAAGGAAAGAGAGGAAAAGGACTATGTAGAGTAACAAAATGTCTGGTTCATTTATGTATTCAACTTATCTTTTTCTGAAGACCACCCTTCTATACTATACACCCCAATTAGCCACTTTTTCTAAAATATTATTTCCAGAAATAGATTTTAAATTCACTATTACTAGAGGTCATCTATTTCAGAAATAATGGAAACATTGCATAGTTTTTCTTATTAACAAGTTAATTATTAAGTCCTATTCAAGTGGAAATACATGAAAATCACATTGAAGTAATGCACATAATTGTATAGAAAGAACTTCAGCATCTCATCCCTGAATATGTTGATGGTGTTTCTACTGATTTTTTTTTTCAGATTAGTCTGTGTCCATATTTATAATTCTGATTTCTACTATTTTTTCCTGAGTTGACCAGTCAATACCTGGGAAACTGAGAGAGGGGGGAGTTATTTGAGGTATTTAATATATTGTCAATCAGTGATTCCAAAATTAAGGGTCTGCAGGCCTCAGGTGGGCAATGAATTTATTTCTAGGGCCCAGGAATCTAGAAATGAGCAAGAAAACCTTCCCTGAATTTAATCATACATCTCACAAACATATATGTGTGTGTATATATATATATATACATATATATAAATGTAAATTTATATATACATATATAAATGTAAATTTATATATACATATGTATACATATAAATAAATAAATTTTGATGCTGTCATGATTAAAAAATCATATTCTTCCAAGGCTTTATTGACTTCATATTAACTTTTTGTAATTATATATTTTTTCAATAGGACAAATAATATTAGTATGGGAGTCTATGAGACTTTTGAGAGGAATTCACACTGAAAAGTTTGGGGAAACATCAGTGCATACTGAACAATTGGCTTACTGATTTGATTCTTCATTATTTTAACTGGCTGTGTGTTATCATATAGACTCAATCTGTCTTTTTACACATTTTGTAGCTGTTACTGGTCTATCTGTTGCATGAAAATAGAAGAGCCTATGTTCTACAATGGAAAGAGGGATGGATTTGGCCTTAGCAGACGTGGGTTCAAATCCTATTTCTTCTGCTTACCAGCTATGCGACCTTGGGCCAGACATTCATCTCAGCAGGACTCAGTTTTGTCATCTATAAAATGTGAGAGTTGGATTCTAGGATCTCTGAGGCTCCTTCTAAGTCTAAATCTATGATCCTAAGGCAGTTTATTTTCTAATTTACATTTCAAAAGAAATTGAGTGAGGATTGCATTGTAGGAGCTCAAGTGAAAAACTAAAAAAAAGAGTTTAACTCAGTCTGTAATAAAGGCAAAATCTATAATAAGGTGAGGTACAAAGAATCGATCATAAGAGAGGTTTAAAAAATATTCAAAGACAAGCAAGTAACATTCAGAGAAGCCTAACGCAGAATATCCACTAAGGGATTCTGAGCATCCATGGCCCATAGTTAGTGGATTTTCAGGTACATATATATGTGAGAGAGGGAAAGTCACTGTAAGACATTTGGCTTTGAATATCATGCTAGCAAAACAGTAGATAGATCCTTTGAAGTATTTAAATAATACATGTCCTCTGAGAGGAAGCCTAGCTTTGTGTAATTACTAGTCTTTGCTAATTTTCATAATCTTTTGCTTTTTTGGCTATTGTTTGACAATGTAACTCCTGGATGATTAGGTTCCCACTCCCATATTTTGTAATTATATGCCAATAAAAGATGATTTAAAAAGGAAATGGAAAGATATAGTAAGAACTTCAATTCCAAAACATATTAGTAAATACTTTAGAGTTATCAGTTAGCATCTCCAATTCTCTGGTGCAATCATGCTATTTGAAGCATTCTCTAACTACTCCAAATCCTAAAAATGAGAGCTAATATTTCCTTTTTAAATGGCTATTTTGCTAATTGAACTATAAGTCTTTAAGGGATCTCATTAACTTTGCTTCCTAAGTGAGGATTTCTCCAAAAATCTGTCCTGCTGTTGCAGGGTGTTTAACTATACATAGCCAAATCTTTGTTATGTTCCTTTATACAGAGCCTATATTATTTGCAGGAACATCCATTTGCGTGTGCAAATACCCATATTTGCTCATGGAAATTGCACAGGCAAACAGATGATAATTTAGAAAGAAGACAACCCTATCAGCATGCACCAATGCATGAAGAAGCATGTGCTTTCAGTGCATAAAGATTACCCAATCTGGGTGCAGTTGAGGGAACAAAAATAGGCTTCATTTATGCATACCAGTGCATTGACAAATAATGAGGATATAATTTTCATATATTGTTTGCTATCATCTTTCAGCTTTGTAAAACTTAGGGGTCAAGTGAAAGAAATAGGATATGATATTTTCTTAATATTTTTCCTAGCTCTAAATGTCCTTGATGAGCCATTTTTCCTCCCCTTTCTTCTTTCCAATTTTTATCTTCTTGGAATAAAAACTTTTCTCCTTAGTGGAAATATTTTGGGTAACTTAACAGCTAGCATTTATTTTTTCCTGTAATTTCCTTCCTTTTTTAACCACTTACTCATCTTTCTTATCAAAATAGAAGCCTCCTTTTAATCATTTAGTCCTATTATTTACTGGTATCTCTGTTTCACTATACTGGTTTTGGCCATGATTTTCCCTTCTGAGATTTTGGTGGATTAGATAATTATTATACTATGTAAGAAGCCTTGTGTAATACCATAGAATCCCAAATGATTTTTATTTAATGTTCCTGATAGGCTGCTTTAAAAATACTTGTTTGCACATTGAAATTGAGAAATGTTTGGGCATATATATATATATATATATATATATATATATATATATATATATATATATATATATACATGTAGACTGTCCTTTTCAAAGCTTAGGCCTCTGTTGAATTTGATCACATATTAATAGCCTTTACTTGAAAGTTTTCCTCCCAACATTACAGGTCTATGTATAGTTTGGGAACTTCTCATTTCTCTAGGCCCTATATCCCTAACAAGCTAAAGCCTCAGAATTTCAACATCTGGCACTCCCTCTACTATAGCACCAGCTCCCCTTATAAGTATTCAGATTCACAAGGCATCATAGAACTAATTTATTTAGACACTAAAATATATAATAAAATAAATCAAATCCCAGCTTATAAAGAGTTAATCATCTCTTCCTGAAGGCTGCCAACTCTATCAAGGAACTATGTAGTTCTTCTATTTATTAGTACCCTGGGTAGGACCCTCAGCAAAGGAAAATAACTGATTTCTAAGCCTATAGAGAGTCAAGAGGAAAGACCAGTAGAATGTGGCAGTAGAGCAGTGGTATCTATTTAGAAAGGCAGGTTGGAATTTAGTTGAGAAGAGTGTTATATTTGATACAAAGGAGTTTGCCTATTGCTTAGAATCAACAGGAAGCCCTTGAAGAAGCTTCTTGATCAGGACAATGATATGGTCAGACGTGAACTTCTGGAATATCAGTTTGTTAGCCATATAGAGAATAGATTATAGGGGGATGAGATTGGAGACAGTTAAGAGGCTATTCCATCAATAACCAAAAAGCATTTGTTAAGTATTTCCTATGTGCTGGGCACTATGCTAAGTGCTAGGGTTCCAAAGAAAGGGAAAATTAGTCCTTGCCCTCAAGGAGCTTACATTCCAGTGGGGAGATAATAGGTAAATAATTCAGTACATACAGACACAGTGTAGAGGCAAAGTAATCTTATAAGGGAAGGCTCTAGAAGCTGGGGGAACTGGAAAAAGTCTCCTACAGAAGATCACTTTTGTGCTGTCTTGAAAAAAACATATATTATAAGAAGCAGATGTGAGGAAGCAGGGCACTCTAGTCATGAGAGACAACCAGCCTGGAGACAGAAGATGAAGTGTCCTGTGTAAGAAACAACAAATACGTTATCATGACCGTATCATAGAATGTGTAAAGGGGAGTAAAATATAAGAATGGAAAGAGGACAGTTCAGGTAGCAAAGAGCTTTAAATGCCAAACAAAAGAATTTTCATTTGATCCTAAAGTTAATAGGGAGACACTAGAGTTTAATGGGTAGGAAAATGACATAGACCTATGCATTAGGAAAATCATGTTGGCAGCTAAGGGAAGGATGGGAGGTCACTTGAGGAAAACTAATTAGAAGGTTATTGTAATAGTCAATACAAGAGGTCACAAGGGCTTGAACCAGAGTGATATCTGTAGGATTGGAGAGAAGAATATATACAAAAGATGCTGTGTAGATAGAAATGAGAAGATCTGGCAACTGATTGGATGAGTGACAGTGCGGTGTAGATGGCAATGAAGCTACAAATTTGGGTGACTAGAAGGTTGCTGGTACCTTCAAAAGAAATGGGAAATTTGGAAAGGGGGGAGGATTTAGTGGTGGGGGAGGGGAGATAATTAGTTATATTTTGGACATGTTGATTTTGAGTTGTTTATGGGACATCCGGTTCAGATTGTCCAAAAAGAAGTTAGAGATGCTTTTGCCATAGTCCAGCAAGAGGTGATATGGGCCTAAGCTAGAGTAATAGTGTTAGTGGTTAGAAGATATGAAAGGCAAGAGATATAGAGATAGACTCAGTAAAAATTTGTTAACTTTTTGACTAGATAGAGAGAAGAGTGAAGGTTGATTCTGAGATTGTGAATTTGAGTGACTAGAAATATGAGTGGTACGACTAGTAGAATTGAGGAAATTATAAAGAAGGAATTTTGGGGATAAAATATAATGAGATCAATTTTTAAAAAAATCTGTGTGGAGAAGATGAGCATATTTGTAAGGAGAAGGAAAAGAGCTAAAAACTGGGAAAGACTGAAAGTTGGAGGGGATTTTTTTTTCTATTTGGAGGGCAGGGCAATTGAGGTTAAGTGACTTGCCCAAGGTCACAGGGCTAGAAAGTGTTAAGTGTCTGAGGTGGGATTTGAATCCAGGTCCTCCTGACTCCAGGGCCTCCTGACTCCAGGGCCTCCTGACTCCAGGGCCTGTACTCTATTCACTGTACCACTTAGCCTCCCTAAGGGGAGGGGATTTTTTTTTTTTAAAGCAATTGGGGTTAAGTAACTTGCTCAAGGTTACACAGCTAGTCATTATTTATGCGTGGGTGCTCATTTTCTGAGGCCAGATCTGATCTCGGGTCATCCAAACTCCGAGGCCGGCGCTCTTACTCACTTCGCCACCTAGCCGCCCCTTTAGGGCAATTGGGGTTAAGTAACTTGCCCAAGGTTACACGGCTAGGTTTTTGTTTGTGTGGATTAAGTGTCCAACTCAGGTCCTTCTGATTCCAGGGCCAACGCTCTATTCACTGCGCCACCTAGCCGCCCCAAGGGGAGGGGATTTTTAAGGGAGCAACCAGCTACATGGGAGATGAGGGAGGAGGGAATCAAAGTCACAAAAGTGAGGTAAGCCTCATTGATAAGGGACTTTCTCCAAACAAGTAAAGAAGAGAATGAAGGAAGTGCTCAAGGGGTTTTGAGATGAGGAACAAAAGAAAAGCTGGAGCTCACGATAAATTATCTCTATTTTCCTAGTAAAAGATGAGGTAAGGTGCTTCTGAGATAGAAGGAGGTATGAATGAAGGAGAGAAAAGGAGAATGTTTTGAATAACCACTATGGGCAGGGTATCAGGAAGCCAATCAGGACATAATCAAGACATGACTAGGCATAAGTGAGTGTCCAGTTGGAATCAGATAGCAAAAATTTGTAGAGGTTCTAATCAACGTGGTGATTTGACTTCCTCTGGAGTCAATGAGGAGAATGTGGGTAGGAAAAAAAGAAAACTAAAAGTGTGGGATTGGAAGGTAATGAACAGGGGTTTGAAGCAAGGGATTTTAGAGGTGAGAATAACATAGTTGAATTATTTAACTAGAAGTTTAAGATGAGGAAGCAAAAAAAAGTCAGTATAGTGTTAATGGTCTGAGTTAATAGGGTTAACCACTGAGGAATGCTTTGGAGCAGACATAATATAAGATTCCTATCTAAAGGATCCCTGTGACATTTGGGTATCCAGTAAAGCCTGGATAGCATGGACATGTATAATGCTAGTTCAGGGTGGCTTTCCATACTGTATCTCTTCACACTTCTCAAACAGAGCATCTGGACTCATTCTCTGGGCTGACTCACTCATCTCAACCTGCTCTCACACTGGCATGTCTGGGTCCCCAGAAAAGAACCATCACCACATAATTATAGTCTTTCAATGTCATAGGGGTAACCCTGTTGTTAGGGGAAATACTGTTTCTACTCATCATAATCTAGTCTTTAAGTCCCTGCTAGCATACTTCCATTTACACAAACCAACCACTCACAATGCTAAAAACCTTTAGAACTTAAACATAATTTACTTAGCAATAAGGCAAAAGAAACAATGCCATAGGTACTCATGTATTAAAATAAATTCAATAATAATAAATACATTACAATCCACACATCACTTGATCTCAGTGTTCTATCAATTTACTCGGTATTATGACAGAGAATGGGTATAGATTTATAGAAATATGGTAGGGAAACCAATTAGTGAGGAAAGCCTATGTGCTCAGAGTAACTCACAACTTAAACAAGGGTGGGAAACCTGCAGCCTTAAAGTCACACATGACCCTCTAGGTCCTCAAATACAGCCCTTTGGGGCGGCTAGGTGGCGCAGTGAGTAGAGCGTCGGCCCTGGAGTCAGAAGGACCTGAGTTCGGATCCAGCCTCAGACAATTAACACACACACAAACAAAAAAACCTAGCCGTGTGACCTTGGGCAAGTTACTTAACCCCAATTGCCCTCGAAAAGGCAAAAAAAAAAAAAAAATGCAGCCCTTTGACTGACTCCAAACTACACAGAACAAATCCTTTAAAACTTCAGGCTGTGGTGCCATTGGTCCATTTAGAAACATCTACACCACGTAAAACAATTTTCCTGTCAACTGCTCCACTTGTGTTCCTAATTGCCCTCCAGCTTAAAAACAAAAGGCCTTTTCTTTTACTCTTGAACCAATGAAGCATTTAAAATTCTTTCAACTTACAGCTATTCTTAAAAGTATGCTGAGAAAGTGTTACACTGTAATTTAGCTAGAAGTTCCCTTTAAGCAAGAAAACCATAAAATTCATCAGGCTGGCCTTCTCTGGGAAGTCCAAATAAGTCCAGACAGCTATTCACTTGCCAGGACCGTGCTGAATCCACCAAAAAGTTCAAAAATCTACCTCATCACTCTGGTCTTTCCTCTTAAACCAGAGTTGAAAACAGAAAACAACATGTACCTAAAGGACATGACCTCTCATACTCTATTCAGTGCCAAAGGGAGACAGCAGACATTAAAGCTCTGATTCAATGGAGTTTGCATTCTAGTAGGGACCACAACATGTAGAAATAAATAAAGATGTGCAAATAAATACGAGGATGTGATTGAGAGATGCACTGGCAGCTGGTGGGGGGAAGGGGGTCAGGAAAAAGCCTCATATAAAAGCTGGCACTTGAGCTCCGATTGGAAGGAAATATGGAATTTCAAGAAGGCAGTACTTTTCCAGAACAGAGTGTAGGAAAAAAACCAGTAAGGGGGAGAGAGGAATGAGCAGCTTGTATCAAAGCAAAAAGAAGAGGGATGAGTTCCCTTTGAGGAATGTCTAGAAAACCAATTTAGCTAGAACCTCCTTCTTCTAGGCAATAATCTTTATAGCCCTTATATTAACAATAGTAATAATAATAATTATAAGTATTGTTTATATAGAGCTCTAAAGTTTGAAAAATGTTTTACATGTATTATTTCATTTGATCCTCACAATAACTCCGTAAAACTGAAGATAAGAAAATTTAAGTAATGGGGGGCAGCTAGGTGGTACAGTGGATATAGCACCGGCCCTGGAGTCAGGAGGCCCTGAGTTCAAATTCAGCCTCAGACACTTAACAGAAAAACTAGCCATGTGACCTTGGGCAAGTCACTTGACCCCAATTGCCTTCCAAAAAGCAAAAAAAATTAAGTAACTGAACCAGGATAGCATAGAAACGAAGTGTCTGAGGCATGATTTGAAGTCAAGTCTTCCCAACTCCAGGTTCCGCACTCTATCCAACAAGCCACCTACTTACCTAACACTTAATGACAATTGTTATGAGCCAACCCCTAAACCTTGTCTTCTTTTAGACTAAATATCTCCAGTTCCTTCTCTCAAATTCTCATATGGCATGTCTTTATTACTCTTCATCATCTGATGGTCTCCTTAGGATGCTATTCAATTTATCAAAGCCCTTCCCAAAAATGAGATATTGAATGCAATACTCTTTTTTTTTGTCCTTAATCTCTATTATTTTGTGCTATAGTTATTTGTGTATACAGCATATTCTTCTTCTTTTTTTTAAACAAATGCTTTATTAACTTCTGGTTTACATCATTCATTTCCACCAGATTTTGACTTACAATTTTTCCCCATTTTTTCCCTACCCACCACCTCAGAATAACCATCCTACTAGATATCCCCTCATCCAATCTGCTCTCTCCCATATCTTCTCCCATACCCCCTTCAACTTTGCCATTGTGACAAGGTGAATCTCTGAGCCCCAATGCCTGAACATCTTATCTCCCAATTACATGCAAAATAATATTAATAATAGTATTTATATACATTTGAAACATTTAGTTTTAAGACTTTGAATTTCAGACCCATACCCTTCCTCCCTTGTCACCCACTCCCTCTCGGAAGATAAGCAATTCAGTATGGATTGTACATGTATAGCTATGCAAAACATTACCCTAGTAGATATATTGTATAAGACTGCTTATATTTCCCTCCCCCCCATCCCACCCCCAACCTGGTCCATTCCCTACTTTGATCCTTCCCTCTTCTATAGTGGGTACTTCCAACCTCCCCACCCCCTAGAATGCCCTCCCCTCCATCATCCCCCCTCTCGTCCCCCTTCCCCCTACTCTCCTTCAGGGTGAGATATCCCATTTAGTATGTATGGCATTCTCTCCCTGAGCCAAATTCAATGAGAATATGGTTTTGCTTTTTTGCCTTCCAGTTCTTCCCCTCCCCTGCAACTATTTCCCCTTGCCTCTTCTACATCAGATAGTTTACCCTACCTCCTCTCTCCCCATCTCCTCTTGTCACTGTCCTCTCTCACCTCTTAGCTTCACCCCTTAAGTATCATCCCTTCCCACTAAATTCAACCTGTGCCCTCTATCCATGTATACCTGTAAACATATATACACACATTTGGGGCGGCTAGGTGGCACAGCGAGCAAGAGCGCCGGCCTCAGAAAGTGAGCACCCACACATAAACAATGACTAGCTGTGTAACCCTGAGCAAGTCACCCATCCCCAATTGCTTTAAATACACACACACACACACACACACACATATATATACACACACACACATTCACATATGTATTCATATGTCCATATACCCTTCTTCAATTATTTTCATAACAAGACAGGTTTAATCAGACACAGTTATTGTTTTTCCATGTAGGAATGTAAATAGTTCAACTTTGATAAGTTGCTTTTGATTTCTTTTCCTTGATTACCTTCTCAAGCATCTCTTGCTTCTTGTGTCTGAATGTCAAATTTTCTATTCAACTTTGTTTTTTTCCTCAAGAATGCTTGAAAGTCCTCTATTCCACTGAATGACCATATTTTCCCCTGAAACAGGATACTCAGTTTTGCTGGGTAGGTGACCCTTGGCTTCAATCCCAGCTCTTTTGCCCTCTGGAATATCACATTCCATGCCCTTCGATCCCTCAGTGTAGAAGCTGCCAGGTCCTGTGCTATTCTGATTGTGTTTCCACAATATTGAAATTGTTTCTTCCTGGCTGCTTGGAGTATTTTCTCCTTGATCTGGGGATTCTGGAACCTGGCTATAATATTCCTGGGAGTTTTCTTTTGGGGATCCTTTCCAGGAGGCGATCAGTGGATTCTTTCAACCTCTATTTCCCCCTCTGGGTCTAAAACATCAGGGCAATTTTCCTTGAGAATTTCTTTAAGGATGATTTCTAGGTTCTTTCTTTGATCATAACTTTCAGGTAGTCCAATAATTTTTAAATTATCTCTCCTGGCTCTATTTTCCAGGTCAGTGGTTTTTCCCATGAGATATTTCACATTGCCTTCTATTCTTTCATTTGTTTGGATCTGTTTAATAGCATCTTGATTTCTCATAAAGTCACTAGCTTCCATTTGCTTCAGTCTAATTCTGAAGGAATGATTCTCCTCAGTGAGGTTTTGAGATTCTTTTTCCATCTGGCAAATTCGACTTTTTAAGGCATTCTTCTCCTTATTGCCTTTCTGTGCCTCTTTTGCCATTTGAGTTAGTGTGTTTTTTAAGGTATTGTTTTCCTCAGTCAGGCAGTTGACTGTCATTTCATACTTTTCTTGTATCTTTCTCATTTCTCTTCCCAATTTTTCCCTCACTTCTCTTATCTGTTTCTTTCTTTCTTTCTTTTTTTTTTTTGCAGGGCAATTGGGGTTAAGTAACTTGCCCAAGGTCACACGGCTAGGTTTCTGTTTGTGTGTGCGTTAAGTGTCTGAGGCCGGATATGAACTCAGGTCCTTCTGACTCCAGGGCTGGCGCTCTACTCACTGCGCCACCTAGCTGCCCCCTCTTATCTGTTTCTTAAGGTCCTCTATGGCCTGTAGCCAGCTTGTATTTTCATTTGGGGCTTTTGGTGCAGGAGTTCTGACCTCACAGTCCTCTTCCTGTTCCATGCTTTGAGCCTCTTTGCCCCCAAAACAGGAGTCTAAAGTTGCATTTTTCTGTTTATTTTGTTTCTTTTGCCTAGGCATATTGCCACTTAATTTCTTGATTTTGGGGGCTTGTTGCCACAGTAGGACTCTGCTACCAGACAGGAGAGCTTCTGTCCCAAACGTGGGGTCTTCACAACTTCCAGAGGTTGGGTGGCCTCTGTAAAGTCTCCACCCACTCTGGTAAATTGGATACCCACCCCAGGCCCCGCCTCCCCCTGAATGCAATCCACAATCCACAATGCAACTACAATCCAGATCCAAGCAGGTTAAAACAAGAGCGATTAACCCCCAGACTGATTGCTGGATCTCCCTATAGTTCACAGACCAGGAGCTGGAGCTGCCACTGACGCTGCAAAATGGCTTATGTTCTGTGTTTCCTCAGCAGCTTTTCGCCCCCAGGGGAGGAAGCCGATGTGTTCCCCAAATACTGGTCCCAAAGTCCACAGGGCACTAACCTCTCACTTTCTCCTAGGCATATCTGTGCTGATAATTCTGGAATCGCCACAGCTGCTGGTGTTCTAGGGTCCCTCCAGCCAGCTGCTGGCCCAGCCACCCTGGGGCTAAAACCACGCTTCATAGGGGCCTGGGCTCGGCTCCCAGAGTGCTGAGCTGTCGGTTCCCAGCACGCTGTGCTTCCTGCTCTCAGAGTGCTGTGCTGGCCGCTCCCTACAGGGCTGCTGGGCTGGCCTCAGCAAGAGGTTAGCTTCTCTGTGTCATTCTGTGGGTGCTGGGGCTCCAGAAGTTGTTCAGATTCCCCTTTTACATTGTTTGGAGGTGGTGTGGAGTAGAGCACCTGGGAAGCACTGTTTCTACTCCACCATCTTGGCTCCACTCCCCCTGAATGTAATACTCCTGATGTGATCTGACCATATCTATCATTTCTCCAGTCCTGGAGACCGTGCTTCCCCCTTTCATACACTGTTGACTCATATCAATGTTGAAGTTCACTAAAATCTCCAGGGCTGTTTACATACATATATATATATGTACATATATACATGTATATATACATATATATGTCATACATGTATATATAGTCATACCTATTCCATGTTGTGCTTGTAATGGTTTTTGTGTGTACAGTTTTGTTTGATTTTTTTTAACCAAAGTATAAGACAATGCATTTATCCTTATTCCATTCCATTGTGTTAGGTCTGCCAGATATTCAGCCCACCCATCAAGATCTTTATTTAAATTCCTATTTTTTCTTTTACTTTCACCATCTTAAAAACTGTTGATAGCCTCCCTCTCCAACACATACAACCATAGAAAAAATATACATACAATGTGCTAGCACTACATAATAAAATAGCATTTTTTCTTGTATAAACAATTGCCTTTTTTCATATAATTTTTCCCATATACACATTCATGACAGACTCATAACCAGGTTTCTTGATTGACTTGTCAGTCCTCTAGATATCATTCTTAACCTTTGGTCCAAAAAGCAAATCACTGTCTTGTTAATTCCATCCATGCTACTGAGATAACAGTTCAAAGAGAACATAGCCAAATATCTGTAGTAATATATCTATAATTTTATCTCCCCCTCACTTTCATTATTTCCCTTAGTACAGCAACTTCATGTTTGCAGTATCTGGAAATATATATTTATGGATTTATCATGGAATACTGGATGAAGAAACTTAAATAGGCTTGATAATGTGATTAGCACTTTTCACCCTCCTCTTAAAAATGAGGGAATCCATGTGACCAAAAAGAGGATCCTCAATTAAGCCCATGTCCCTCCATGCTCTTCTCTTTTATATGTCTTAATTTCCCATACATTTAAGTGCATTCGGTGATTTTATCACCATTATCTGTATAATATGGGCTAGAGATATTTTCCCTCTAAAAGTATTGAAAACCATTGACAAGGTTTGGATTATGGAATTTATTTTTTAGTCCTTCACTTATCTTTAATGGTAGAAAGAACTCCCCCTCTGGAATAAGAAGATACTCAAATACTGCCTTTGATTCTTAACTGCTGGTGACTGTGGACAAATCACTTTGTCTTTGTATCTCGGCTCCTCTGCAAAATTAGGGGGTTAAATTAGAGGGCTTTTTAAGACATCTTCCAGTTCTAAATCTGTGATCCTATAACCCTATGATTCCACAGCAAATTTATATCTAAATGAATATATATTTTCTGTAATGATAAATGAGAGATGGATAGATAGATAGATAGCATATATGGGGTGTTAAAGGAGGACCAGCACCTCTGGTGTGAGGGTTTATTAAGCTGTTTTCAAGGTTGCTTACCCACTTTTGGTGTCTACCTTCACTCAACTCTTACCTGTGGCTCCAAGAAGCTGTAGCATACCCAATGACCACATCCATATAAAACTGTCTGGGGCAGACAGACTGCACCAGGATGAAGGTGACTAACAGGCATCAAAGCCATTGATGAGTTAGAGGGATATCTACCTCAAGCATATGAAAACATCCTCCCTCCCCTTGGTGGTATGAGAGGAAGGGAACAATTTGTTCCAAGGGCCATGAAGGCTGTTGAAGAGGGCACTAAGGAGCACTTAGAGCTTGGTTAGAAATTGAAGGCACCAAGGTCATCTACTGCAGCTTGGGCAATCACCAGTCATCCTGACTTTTTTCTTGGCACTAGACTTTGATGACTCTGAAAGAGAGAATGAGGCTGACGACTTTGTACAACTGTCAATCTGTCATGTCATTGGTTTTCTTTGAAACAAAGGATAAACACAATAGATGGATGGATGGATGGATTTCCCAGAAAAGAAAGGAAGAAAGAACATAGTTCTGGTTTTAAGTCTCATAGAATGCTAGAAAGCTTTCCTTTTATCTTTTCCTCATATATATTGCTTAACTCAGAGTTGTCATATATTTTCTCCTTTAAAAGTGGTTATATTCCTTTGATTTTATGAGCACACAATTAGGAATGATTCTTAATACATATGTTCTGTACAAAAGTAATAGTACTATGTGTGGGTCTATTTTCGGGAATGGAGAGGATAGGGTAGGAGGCAAGGGAAAGGACATGAAAGTGTACCCTAAATTCCTTCTTTTGGGGGATTTTCAACTGAATGCTCAAGGTTATATGACACAAGACCATGTTAGGGAATGCTGTGATAGGCAAAATAAATTGCCGAATGTGTTTTTCTAGAAATTTTTTTGTTAGATGAAAGGAATGCAGTCTGATCTATCCTGAAAGAAAAATGATGCTTTACAGGGGAAAATATAAACAAGAGGTATGTATATAGTTATAAGGAAAAAACCTAGAGAGATGAAGTCAGTGGGTATGGCAGGAATAAAGTCATGTGCACTTCAATGGTGCAAGACCCTCATTTGAATAATCTGTGAAAAGTAGAGGACTGCATAAGTGACCACCATTCTGATGTGATCTGAGGGGTACCACAAAAACCCTGACTACCTGTCTGCCCCAGAGCGAGAAATTCCCACATTATAAATCAGTCAGTGTCGATGGCATGGTATAATGGCTAGAGAACTGTATTCAAAGGCAAAAAGATGTGTTCAAGTCTAACTTCTGACATATCTTGTTTATTTGATTCCAAGCAAGTCACTTAATTAATCTATGCTCTAGGACTAGGCAACCTCTAAGATTCTAAATTGTAGAGAAGGTGCAACCTACAGGGGAAGGGAATTTTCTTCATTGACATTTCCTTAAACCAATGAAATCACAGGTCTTTTATCTATCCTTCTCCATAGTTAGTGATAGAACTGTAAAAAGTTAAAATTGATTAGGTATCAATCACTGCTTTTAGATGACTTCAGTAAGAAATGAACACATTCAATTCGATTCAATACAAACATATCAAGCATCTATTAAGTACCAGGCACTGTGTTAGCTACTAGGGATACAAAAAACAAAAGGAAGCATTCCTTGCCTTCAGGAAACTTATATTCTACTGAGGCAATATCTAATATTGGAAGACAGATGAATGCATTAGGTTTGCAGGTTATCCCTCTACAGAGCAAATAGCCAGTCATAGGATCATAGATTTAGAGCTAGAAAAGGAAATTTCGATGCCACCTAGTCCAACAATATCCCTTTACATTTGAGGAAACTGAGGCACAGAGAGGGTAAGTGAATGGCCAAGTTCCTCTCACCCTGTCTGCCACTTTTTTTCCACATTGCTTTCCTAGGGAGAGAATGAGATACAAAACAGGAAGTGTTATTAATGGGGGAAAGATATGAAAAAAGGAAAACTGTTTAGACAGGGCAGGTTTAGGTGGGATGCTATGAGTCACCGTGTGCAGGAAGGCACCATGTGCCTCATCTGCCAATCTAAGTAGATGCTGAGGGGACAAATGGGAGGACACTGAAAACAAGCTTCATCTACTTTACAATACCGCCTAAGGCAAGCCCTGGACATCAGGGTCAGTACTGAGCGGTATGAAAGAGGTGGAAAGCTTGGGTGTCAATGCATTTCCTTGCTGCTACTTTTGCTGAACTCATCAAATGTGAGTTGCTTTCCCTGAGATTAGATCTCTCACTGATGCAGTCCATTCCAACATTTCCTCATAAATGACATGTGCCTTTTTCCTTACTTTTCTAGGAGCAGTTCTAGCTCAGGCTAAAAACTAGATTCCTGACCTCAAAAAAATGTAAAGAACTATTTTCTTTGAAAGTTATCTTGCTTGGCAGACACGTTTCTCTAAGCTCTGGCAAATCTACTTAAGCTTGATATTTGGTGATTCATAAAACTTGAATAAGTCAAATTTGTTCTGTGGGTGTTTTATCCCTCAATCAACCTTGAGGGTTTTTTTTATTTCCTTTCCTCTCTTAATCTGTTTGAGGGGGTAGGGAAGAAGATCCCTTGAAGGTACTATTTGGGACCATCCTCCAGCTCCTCTTTTTAGTCCTTTGTTGTATTTGTTGAATCAAAATGCGGTGGCCCATTTTCAAGGCTCCTCCATAACCCCTTCCAGTCATTCAACAATTTTTAATGAGCTCTCAGTGTATGCAGAGTACTGTATCAAACAAAGGGGGATGGAAGGAAGGAAGGAAGGAAGGAAGGAAGGAAGGAAGGAAGGAAGGAAGGAAGGAAGGAAGGAAGGAAGGAAGAGAGAGAGAAAGAGAGAAAAAGAAAGAAAGAAAGAAAGAAAGAAAGAAAGAAAGAAAGAAAGAAAGAAAGAAAGAGAGAAAGAAAGAAAGAAAACAAAACAAAAGAAAAGAAAACATAATCCCTTCCCTCAAAAAGCTTAAAGTCAGGGAAATGATAGGAATTGGACCTATGATTTTTTTGGTGTAAAAAACTCCCTGAAAGAATAAATTCCCTCTACAAATTTGAGTCAGTACTTTCTCTGAAACTTATGGTCTAAAAGAAAGTTGCCCAGAGCTTAAGTGATTTCCCCAAAATGACATAGCCATGGCAGCTAAGTGGTGCAAATAATAGAGTACCAGTCCTGGTTTTGGGAGGACCTGAATTGAAATCTGACTTCAAACACTTACTAGCTGTGTGACCCTGGGCAAGTCATTTAACCCTACTTGCCTCAAAAAAAACCCCCAAAACACCATAATGACACAGCCTGTCTGTGTCAGAGTGGAGCACTTGAATCCTGTTCTTTTTAGTTTAGAGGATAGCTCTCTATCCACTGTGTCAGGCTGAGGTGAGCCAAGGGAGAGCCCTGTCACGAAAACACAGAGAGAACAAATTATCCAGAAAAGAAGGTAGTCAACAGTGTCAGATGTAACAGAAAGGTCAAGAAGAATGAAAATTAGAAAAGACCATTAGATCTGACACTTAGGAGTTCAGTAAGAACTCTGCAGAGCAGTTTTGAGTAATGAGTTTGAAAGTGAGCTTGCTGAGTGTTTAGAAAAGAGAAGGACAAGAGGTCAGAGTCATCAAGTATGGATGGTTTTGTCAAGGAGTTTGGCTAAGAAAAGGGAGATATAGGATGATAGCTAGTAAGATGATGCTATAAAGTAGCAAAAGTTAAGCGTGGGGAGATTTGGTGATTTTTGAAGCAGTGATGTTCTCAAATTCAGAAGTTAGGGAACCATTGAAGATAAGAAAGATGGGGAATGAGAGCAGGGGTAATCTAATAGAGAAGACAGGAGGGGGTACAATCAAGGGTACATGAAAGAGACTAGACATATAGAGAAGGGTCAACTCTTCATCAGAACTGGAGTAAAGGAAGAAATAGTAGGGAGGTGATATCAAGAAGAGAGAAAAAGGGAGATAACTTTTCCTTATTCACCAAGTGCTTTTGCCTTTCTCCTCAAAATTACCTTATATCCATTTTGTTTATACTTACAAATGTACATATTGTCTGTCCCGATAGAATGGAAGTTTCTTGAGGGTAGAGATTGTTTCATTTTTGTCTTTTAATCCCGAGCACCTAGCAATAGTGACTGTCATATTAAATGTTTAATAAACACTTGTTGATTGGTTGAAACTGAAGCCAAGAGACTTTAGGGAACATTGCCGGTATCGCTATAGTAAGTGACTGCACCAAGTTTGGAATTCAACTCCTCTTACTCCAATCCAATGTCTTCTTCCACTATACTAGATAATTCACAGATATGTTTCATGTGGTACCTAATGCTCTTTGGAGTCATGTTGACCTTGTAGGCTCAGTACATATAATTACCATTCCGAAATATATTATTAAAATGTTGAACTGTTGGACATACCATTTTCCTGAATGAACAATTATTTCAATGGAAGAGATATGAAACATAAAGATACAAATAAGGGCTTTTATCTTCTGTGCTGTCTATTTGGCTACCCTTTTCACCTCAGTGAAATCCTTCTTCCCTGCTCTATTTTGCTTGTTATTATTGATGCCTGAAGCTATACTCACTCAATTTATATGAAGACTTCCTTGGCTCCACTAGTGAGATGTGGAAAGTCTTTACTCTGAACTTCAGTCATAATGCTGCACTTGACCCAGCTAGCAAGAACACTTAGTGTCGATACAGTCTAAGCAAACACACAATTTTTATTGTCTCCCACTATAAACAAACAGAAAATTAAAGCTCTTCAGGCTAGATTTTGCCCCTAGAATCTTGACTCCTACTGAAATCAATGGGACCTATACATTCACTCAAAGGAGGCATTGAGCTTTTTAAGTTTAGTATGAATAGAGGACCTTTAGAACAAGATTAAAATTAATAATTTATTCAACTAGTTCTACTTTTCCAGCCAAAGTCAGTCTGGCCCCTGAACACTTGGGTGTGTGTACATTTTCTTGCAAATAACTGGCACACAGATGAGGCTTCTTTAGGGTCTCATAATCATGCTGCCAAATAATAGAGTTGAAACAAAGCAAACTCACCAACTTGGCATGAAAAATACAGAGAACAATAATCAAGTTCAGCCACATGTGGTTTGCCATGTCCTGTTAATATTCTAACCATCACCAGGGTGTAACAGTTGTAATATTGCCTCATTTTTGATTCACTGTAAAGAAAATTGGATTTTGAATAAGAAGCCCTGGGCTCCTATCCAGGCTCCTACTACCTGTGTGTGATCTTGGGCAGGTCAGATCATGACATTGAGTCTCAGCTGGTGCAGATATAAAATCAGGGATTTGGACCTGGTGATCTCTAAGCTCTTTCCTGGTCCAGAATTCATTTTGTCATCTTCCATGTGGGGGTGGAGGGAAGAGAAGTACAAGAGCATCTGGAGATGCCAAGGAAAGAAAGAGAACAAAACCAGTATCAAATGATGTTGGCACAGATGATAGAAGCATTTCTAAATGATTTAGATTTCTAAATGAAAGTAAAACTCTCCACCTTCAACAAAGGTTCTTAATTTTTTGTGTGCGTGGAGCCCCCAAAAGTCTGGTGAAGCCCATGAACTCCCAGCGAGAATGTGTTTAAATGTATAGATAAAAGATATAGGATCTCAAAAGAAACCAATCATATTGAAGTAGTTATCAAAATATTTTTAAAATAACTTTATGATCCCCAGGTTAGGAGACTCTAAGTAGAAGATATATCACTGGATTTGAAGTTGGAAGACCTTGGTTAAAATCCTGACTCTACTACATATTACTCATGTGACCTTGGGCAAGTCACTTAACCTCTATTTGTCTCGGTTTCCTCATCTGTAAAATGGGGGTAATAATAGCACCTACATGGGGCAGCTAGTTGGCACAGTGAATAGAGCACTGGTCCTGGAGTCAGGAGGACCTGAGTTCAAATCCAGACTCAGAGATTAACACACAAACTAGCCATGTGACCTTGGGCAAGTTACTTAACCCCAATTGCCCTCCAAAAAATGAAAGCAAAAAAATAATAATAATAGCACCTACATTGTTGTAATTATTATCAAATGAGATAATAATTTTAAAGCATTTAGCACAGTACTTGGTACATAGTAAGCCACTACCTAAATATTGTTGTTTTTATTACTACTACTATTATTATTATTGGAAATACCACTGAATTTGGAGTTGAAGACTTTCATTAAAATCCTGACTGTTACTCATTGCTTACGTGACCTTGAGCAAGTCACTTAATTTCTCTGAGCCTTGATTTTCACACCTTTGAAATGAGGGGGGTTAGAATGTCTAAGGTCCCTTCTACCTCTAGCTACAAAGAAGTACAAATAATTAAAGTCTGTGACTCCCAGACCTGGGCTTTTTCCATAAACCTATGATCCTAAAAATTGAATTGAGTTGTTATTATATAAAGCTCTCAGCCGCTTTAATATCCCACATTGTATACAGAGGGATCAGAGAATCATCATTTCAGATTTGAAAGAGACTTTTGGGGACACAGTCCAGTCAATCTCTTCATTTTATAGATATGAAAAAAGGGAAGTTAAATGCCTTGTCCAAAGACCCCCAGAAAGTTAGTTTCTGAAGTGAACCCTGGTGTTCCTTAACTCTGACCACCAGGCAATCCATAATATCATACACTCTTAGAAGATATAAAATCATAGATACTACATTAGAAGAAACATTTTAGGTGATATATTTCAAATCCCCCCCCCCCCCCGAACATAGAAATTCTCCTTACAAGCTCCCTGTACCTAAGTGGTACAGTGAAAAGTACTAGACCTTAGGTCAGGAAAATCTGAGTTCAAATGCTACCTCAGACAGTCATGAGGTATATGGCCTGGGGCAAGTAACTTAACCCAGTTTCTTCCTCTGTAAAATGGGGAGGTGGAGGAATAATATCACCTATCTCCAATGTAGATAAAGAGGTTTGTGAGGATAAGATGAGATAATATTTATGAAGAGCTTTGCAAATCTTAAAGCACTATATAAATGCTAGCTATTGTTATAATGGGGCAGCTAGGTGGAGAAGTAGATAGAGGATGGTGGTGGAATCAGGAAGACTCATCTTCTTGAGTTCAAATCTGGAATCAGATGCTTACTAGCTATATAATCCTGGGCAAGTTACTTAATCCTATTTGCCTCAGTTTCCTCATACATAAGATGAGCTAGAGAAGAAATGGAAAACCATTCCACCATCCTTTCCAAAAAAAACTCCAAATGGAGTCATGAAGAGTCAGACATGGCTGAGAAGATGAAACAATAACAACATTATTATGGGAAATGGTCATTTCTTCTGCTTGAATATTCTCTGGAATGAAAATTCACTACATGATCAAGCAGCCTGTTCCATTTGGAGGCAGTTGTGATGGAGCTTAATATTGATATAAAATCTGCTGCCTTTGAAACTCCCTCAGAATTATTGACCTCTGATGTTACAGAGAATAAATCTTTGCCTCATGACATCCCAAATAATTGAAGTCTATAACTTCCAGCCCTACGTTTTTCTCACTGTCCAGTTATGCTTGTCAAACTACCTTTTTCAACTACTAGGCCTGACACTAAGGACATAGAGGATCAAGAAGCAAGCTGTTGGCCTCTTAGAAAAATCTTTCTCCCAAGGAGCACCAATGTCTTCTTTAGTGGGATTTGGCTCTCAAAACAGAGACAAAAAGAACTGCCATTCAGAGACATCCCTAGAAGTCTATCAAGCTCAGTATGTTGCTTCAGGTAAGGATAACAAATGGGGATGTTTTAGATGATGTAATACTAACCCCTAAGTTTAGGAATTTACCACTAAGCTTTCCAGTTTTGTTTAATAGCTTTCCCAATAAGCAGGCATAGTGAGAGCTAACCTTGGAGTCAGTAAGACATGAATTCAAGTCTCACCGCAGATATCTACTCAGTATCCCTGGTATAGTGCCAATGCAATATTCACAGTGCCCATGATCACTATAAATATACCTGCATGGTGCTCAATTGCAAAAATATAACAGACTCTCCATATAGCAGACAGAAGCAAAACACTTATTGACACCAGAAAACCAAATTCCCAAACCAGTAAGCTGATACCATCATAGTAGCAAAGAAGTTAATAAGCCACAACAGCACAGAGAGCCACAGCATCCTTTAGCTTTCCCACAAACCAGCAAAAGCTAACATTTACTCACAAACCTGACTCCCTCAGATACATTCTCTCCTCCTCCCAGTCTAGCTAGCTCTGACTCCCAGCTTCCTCTGGGCTCTGCTCCACCCTTCAGCAAAATCCTCCCACCACAGGCTCCATGTGATTACATTCAGCCTATAGATGGCAGAGTTTATTTTCAAAGCAGGGAAGGTGTTCAAATTCCCTTAGGCTTATTAAGGGACAGGGAAGATATTAAAATTCCCATTCCCATTACACATTGGCAGGACATTTAGCCTCTCAGTTCCCCTAGTAAGTAAATCTTACTGGTAAGATAAATTGAGACCTGGGGAAGACCTTAGCTTTAAAAGCCCAAGGTCTCCCACCATATCCTAGGCCATTGCCAGTCATCCTGACATACGTCTTGCCACTTGATTCTGATGACTCTGGAGGAGACAGTGAGGCTAATGACTTTTTCATAGTTCTGCCTCACTTAAATCCAGTTCACCTGCAAATCAATACAACACCCTCCTGATGTCATTGGTCCTCTTGAAGAATGAAGGACAAACAGCAATAACAAATCATATTGCTTGATAGAGTTTCTTCAGTAGGAAAAGTTGTCTATACCAATAAAACTGCAGATCTAAACCACCTTCCTAGATGACTCACTGGATAGAGGATTGGGCCTAGAGTCAGAAAGACTTAAGTCCAAATCTAGCCTTGAATACTTACTAGCTGTGGGAGCCTAGGCAAGCATTTTAACTTCTGTATTCCTCAGTTTTCTCAACTACAAAATGAGCTTAATAATTGCCCTTATCTGGGGCAGCTAGGTGGCGCAGTGAGTAAGAGCGCCGGCCTCGGAGTTGGGATGACCCGAGATCAAATCCGGCCTCAGAAAATGAGCACCCACACATAAATAATGACTAGCCATGTAACCTTGAGCAAGTTGCTTAACCCCAATTGCTTTAAAAAAAATAAAAATAATAATTGCCCTTATCTTCCAAGATTGTTGTGAGGATCAAATGAGATTATATTGATAAAGCATTTAGCACAATACCTGGCACATAGTAGTTCCTTACTATATATTATTTCCTTCTTTTTACCTCATCCAGAAAAATGTCTCAGGGATCCATGATTGTATCTGGTTTCATGCTTTTTCTTTAAAAATAAATGAATTTTTATTGATATCTCTTATTTTTTTAATATTGCCAAAATGTCTATAAGTGACTCTATTCCTTCCACTCCAAGAAAGTCATCCCATACATCAAATAATATTTAAAAAGGGAAAAAATAATACATATTAATATGTCAAAAAAGTTTGAAAATGCATGTAATATACTATACCTATGGACCTCTAACCTCTGTAAAGAAATGGGGGTTTAGGCAATATTACTTCTTCTTGTAATTTTAAATTAAGTTCAGTTTTCAATTGAAAGTGGCTTCTGCTAAGCGGAAAGGCTCAAATGTTTATACAACAAATGTGACAGCCTATTGTGTTAGCAGCAAAAATACGACAACTGTCTAAAAAAATTGAATTAGTCACTGATAATATCTTCTAACAAAGGCATTGAACTTATGAATATATGCTCATTTCAGTTTTGAAACAACTCAATTTTAGGTTTTACTAATAAATTAATAAAACTAATAAACTATTAAAACTCTAGATAATAAACTGTTAAAACTCATCAGAGCCAGTTGTTAAAATTTCAATATAAGCATTTACACCCTGGAAATAGGTGAGCACTACAAATCAGGGCTTGACTTACTGGTTTTCTTGGTTGTTTAGATTTAAGAAAATGATGGAAAAGCATGTTTAAAATGCAGATTAAATTTTAAAGTGTGCTGGGCATACACTTCCGCTCCTCCCTCCCCCTCTGGAAAGTTGATTGTTAAACCTTTACCAGAACACCACTAACTAAAGTGCCACTCTGGAATTTCATGGAAGAGTAGAGATGACAGTACATTCTTAATGACTGTTCCAGCAGAGTACAGGGTTCTACCAAACCCAAAAGCTTTGAGTTTTGGAAGAATACTCTGTGTTGGTCAAGGTTGGCAAACAGATGATGAATATTGTTGGCCAGAGAAATTCATAAAGACAATCTGTTCAAGGGTAGAAGGGTTGTAATCTGTATTGATGAAGGAAGTGCCGACCCCAATGAAAGAAAATAACAGGTGAATAAAGAAGGTAGTTTCAACGTCCTCCACTATGGTTAGGCCGCAGCTGGAGTATTGTGCTCCATTATGAATGTATATTTTGGGAAGGATATGGCTAACCTGGGGAGTATTCAGAGGAGGATAATTAAGTTGGTGAAAGGTTTCAAGTTCACTCCAAAAAAGGGTTAGTTGAAAAAACTTAAAGTGCTTAACCTAGGGAAAGAAGGAAATAAACATTTACCAAGCATCTACTATGTAGGCATGTGATAGATACTTTACAAATATTGCTTCGTTTATCCTCACAACAACCCTGGAAGGTGCGTGTTATTATCATCCCCATTTTACAGATGAGGAAATTGAGGCAGGCAGAGATTTAGTGATTTGTCCAACATTATTTAACTAGTAAGTATCCAAGACCAGATGTAAATTCGTCTTTCTGACTACAGGTCCAATGGTCTATCCCTGTAGCACCCAGCTACCTCTAAAGAACAGAATACATTGTAGGGAATAATAACTGTCTGCAAGAATATTAAAGGCTGGGGTGGCTAGGTGGTGCAGTGAATAGAGCACTGGCCCTGGAGTCAGGAGGACCTGAGTTCATATCCAGCCTCAGACACTTAACACAAAAACTAGCCGTGTTACCTTGGGCAAGTCACTTAACCCCAACTGCCCTCCAAAAGGAAAAAAAAGAGTATTAAAGGCTGTGGAGTCAAGATGAAAGAGGACTTTACTTGGACACTGTGTATTGATTGAGGAAATTGTGACTTACTTTGACCTAGGAGTAGATGGTGTTTTTATTTTTTGCTACCCCTTAAGGATGATATGTTGTGCTAGGGAAGTGTAATGCCATGCACAGAAGCTTTCCAGAAGAACGCTACTGTGAATAGCTTTTAAGGTTCTTTTTACACAATATAGTGATCACTCTATTCATTCCATAACAAATCAAACCCAAACTTTCACAGAAAATCAAGGTACAGCATTCCCAGCATAGTCTCAAAGTAAAATAGTCACTCTTAAGTTAACTCAATCAGTCATTTATCAGTAGTCTCATAGTACATAGTCAAAGTCTTCCACTCATGGGGCAGCTTAAGTTAACTCAGTCACTTATCAGTAAAAATATATCAAAGTACAATAGTCAAAGTCTTCTACTATTGGGGCAAAGTCTTGATCAACTCAATCAGTCACTTATTCAGCAATCAATTACTAAGTATCATACACAAAACCCTCCACCCCTTAAGGTCACTAGTAAACTATTATTCCATAATTATTTAGTACCCAGGGAGAGGTCTTTTCATCTTGACTTAGGGCCTGTTCTCAGATTCCCTGGATCCCCTTCCATGGTCCCAGATTCTACCTGGATTCACCAGACTGTCACCTGAGTTCAATGGCAGACAGCTCCCAGTTCCTTGACCAGCTCTCTGGGCAGGTCCTGCTCCACACTGAAGTTCACAGGGTCTGGTCCATGTCAGATCCTTCACCATTGCTGCTCTAGGAAATTCAAGGCTCAACAATAAGCCACAAACAAAGTCTCAGCATCCCCATCATGCTTCCTCAGTCACCTGCACACCTGGGCACTTGGGCTCCTGGGCTCCTGGGCTCCTGGGATTGGGGCTCCTGGGATCCTGGCTCTGGGGTCCCATCCAGAAGAAGCTCCACCACCACAAATTC
The DNA here is from genome assembly GCA_011680675.1 of Gymnobelideus leadbeateri. Classification (NCBI taxonomy): domain Eukaryota; kingdom Metazoa; phylum Chordata; class Mammalia; order Diprotodontia; family Petauridae; genus Gymnobelideus; species Gymnobelideus leadbeateri. The sequence continues at coordinate 254,180 of WOXC01005433.1, forward strand.
CCAGGAAATTCTGGCTCAGTTCTCCATTCTTCTATAGCTGCTCTGCCACAAGAACCTGGTCTCAAGAAAATTCTGTGCCTCTCTGGGGCTTTTCTTATATACACACATCATTAGCTTCCTCTTTCAGCCAACCTCTTCCTATTACATCAGTAACTATAACAGAGGCTTGATCAGATACTAAGTGCTAAGTACCTGCTACCTTTGCCAATATAAAGGGATCTTCAAATTCAAAATTACATTACCATTACAGGAAGACCCTGGCTTGGGACCCTCTGCTTGTGTAAACAAGTATTTTGGAGAATACTACTGAATGCAATAATGTGTGCTGTGTGGGGATTCTGAGGAATGCTATAAGATATACTGAATGATATTTTTTATTTAAGACTATGTGGCCACCTCAGTAATAAGTTGTTATGTTGTTGTGAATGTTGTGCTTTAGTTTATTGCTGAATGAATAGAGAGTTCATTATACTAAATATATTTATGTGTGTGTATACACACACACACACACACACACACACAAGTATTAAAGAGTGCCATGTGGAAAAAAGTTTTGCTTGTTTCCAGGAGCACTGGGCGAAAGAGGTAAGGCTCAGCTTATGCAAATATTTCCTAATAATTAAAACTCTTCCAGAGTTAATTCAATTGCCTCATGAGGTAGTGGATTCCCCTTTACTTTAGTTCTTTACTTTTTTTTTTTTTGGAGGGGGAAGGTAGGGCAATTGGGGTTAAGTGACTTGCCCAAAATCACACTGCTAGTAAGTGTTAAGTGTCTGAGGTCAAATTTGAACTCAGGTCCTCCTGACTCTAGGGCTGGTGCTCTGTTCACTACACCACCTAGCCATCCCCACTTTAGTTCTTTAAACAGAGACTGAATGAAACCTGAATGTAATATATGTTGTAGAGAGGATCTTATTTTCAGGTATGGTTTTAATTAGATGTCCTCTGAGGTCTCTTTAGATTCTGAAATTCTGTGATTTTGAGATCTCCTAAAGTACTAAAGAAATATTTAGAATTTACACAGCACCTTTACACAGCATAATTTGCCATCATTGCAGCATAACTCCATAAACAAAACAATAATAATAAATCACATGTAACACTTTTGGCTTTACAAAGAATTTTCCTCACAATAACTGTGAAGTAAGTAATGCAAGTATTACTATATCATTTTACAGATGAGAAAATGGAGATTCAGAAAAATTATGACTTCTCATAATCTCAAAATTGAAGGGGCCTCAAAGACAATGTAGTCTAATCTATACCTGAACAAGAGGCAGCTCTACAATATTCCTGCTAGGTGGTCTTCTAACCTTTGTTTTAAGTCCCTTAGTGAGGGAAAAGTCACAACATCCCTTTCCACTTTGAGATTGTTAGGAAGTTTTTTCCTTATCTCAAGTCTAAATTGGCATCTTTGCAAAACTACTCATTGATCCTAGTTTTTTCTGGGACCAAACAGAAAAATTTAAACCTAGACATCATATTTCATGTAATCCCCTGAATTATCTCTTTTTTAAAAATTATTTTAATAAAAAAATCAACTGGCCTTTCCTCCCACACCCCTATCACGGAAGGAAGGAAGGAAGGAAGGAAGGAAGGAAGAGAGAGAAAGAGAGAGAAAGAAAGAAAGAAAGAAAGAAAGAAAGAAAGAAAGAAAGAAAGAAAGAAAGAAAGAAAGAAAGAAAGAAAGAGGAAGGAAGGAAGGAAAGAAGGAAGAAAGAAAGAAAGAAAGAAAGAAAGAAAGAAAGAAAGAAAGAGAAAGAAAGAAAGAAAGAAAGAAAGAAAGAAAGAAAGAAAGAAAGAAAGAAAGAAAGAAAGGAAGGAAGAAAGGAAGGAAGGGAAAGAGACAGAGAGAAAGAAAGAAAGAAAGAGAAAGAAAAAGAAAGACCATTCTAACAAATATGCATAGTCAAGTAAAATTAATTCCTACATTGGCCATATCCAAAAAAAGTCATATTCTGAACCCTGAGTCCATCACCTTCTTGTCAGGGGGTGGGTAGCATCTTTCATCATAGGTCCTCTGGAATCAAGTTTGATTATTCCATTCATCTAAAGTCTTAAGCACTTTCAAAGTGGTTTATCTTTACAATGTCATTACTGTGCCATAAATTTCTCCCCTGGCTCAACTTACTCTATATCACTTCATACAATTCTTCACAGGTTCTTTTAAAACTATTTCTTTCATAATTTCTTACAGCACATTGTCACATTATGTTCATCTATACCATAATTTGTTTGGTAATTTTCCAATTGATGGGCACTCCCTTATTTTCCAAGTGAACAATTATCAGTTTTTGCAACTGATCATCTCATGGTGTGATTTCAAGGCTCTTCATCACCCTGGTTGCCCTTCCTTGTCTTGCCATCTTATCAATGTCCTTAACTAAAACGTGGTACTTAAAATTGTTCCTGATGAAACCATTTTGACTCTGGGAGATTACTGCTTCCTTTTCTAGATGTTTACTGATAAACTCCTTAATAATACATTCTAGAAGTTTTCCAGGAATCAAAGTGAAGTTCATTGGTCTATAGTTTGTAGGCTCCACTCTCTGCCTAATGTCTATCAGAAAATCTATACAATCTTGATAAATGTGTCTCTAGTAGTGATCATTCATTTATGTAGTGCTTTCAGATTTACAAAGCAGTTTCTCCACAATTTACAAGTAGGTAGTGAAAATATTATTACTGTTGTTTTACAGATGTTTAAATGAGATTTAATCAGTTAAGTGACTTTCTCAAGCTCACACCCTTAATAAGAGTTGAAGTTCTGATTTGGGACCTAAACCCCACATTTCTTATCTTTGAGTTGAGTCCTTATACCCATGCCACCTCCTCTCCCTCACTTCTTTGATCCCTTTTAGCTAGAGGATTTACATACAATAAATATTTTATGTGGGTCTCCTAATATCCTACAGCTTGTTAAATTTATAGAATCATATTCCATAACTATTCCAACAGAGTACAAGCGTTATTCCTTCGGTGATTTTTCTGATATATCTCTTGTGACTCCAAATCTAAACACATCTATTTGTTCACCTCAGAACCTACATGGAGATTAAAACTAGGATAAGGTAGCTAAGGCAGCCCTTCCAAAAACTGGATCAGGAGGTCACAGGCACTCATTGAGGGACAGCCCCTCTATTTGTGTTAATTCAACCAGGGACAAATATTGAAAGTTATCAAAGAGCTCAAAGGATAATATTCCCCAGTAACAAAAAATATCTACTTTCCAAACTTAAAAATGAGCAACCCCTATAAGCCTTGGGAGGTTGAAGTGGTCCTAAGAAATCAACCCAGATGTCAAAGGAACCTCTTTGGGTGTCCAGTTGCTTTTGTTAATTAAATAAGGGATAATAATTAAAGAAAGTTAACAGAGACCTTGAAGGTACTATAAAACATAGCTTGCATACTTTGCACCATGCAGGAAGATAGGTTGAAGAATATTGCTCTATCAGCTTGCCCTCACAGAATGATCTCGATAAACTAGATATCTAGATAAAAGCAACTCAACCCCCATAAACATGATTTATTGTCTTTTTCTTCCTTCAATCTGTCAATAGTTCAATTTCAATAATGTACACAGTTCTTCATACTTACCTTCTTCCATTACTATCTAGGGATGTTGCTACCATGTATAAACTGGGCTAGCTCTAGGTGAAATTATGAAACAGGTAAAGTTTCTCTTAGGGAGTAGGCATTGTTTATGAAAGAGCGCTGAGCTTGGCTGATACCTACTTGCTGTGTGATCCTGAGGAAGCCATTTAACTAACATCTCTAAGCTCCAATTTCCTCACTAGGTAAAAAGGACCCCCACAGGGCTATTGTGGAGGTCAAAGAAGATTAGATTGCGAAGTAAATTGTAAAGTACTATATAAAAATCAGCTGTTTTAATTTGTCATGGAGCCTTCCCACCTACACCTCCTTTCGGCTACTTCCTCCATCTCTCCTCCCCATTTAGTCCCTTTCCTTAGGGCTTTGCCTTTAACTAATTGTTACCTATCACTCCTACTGTTAGCTGGAAATTTGATATGTAACAAATCTTGGAGATCATAGATTTTGAGCTATTTTAGAGTCCTTCATAACCCTCTTTTGCAGGTGTGGAAATTGAGGCACCAGAAATTAAATAGCTTGCTCAGAGTCACACAAGTGCTGAAGGCACTTTGCATCTATTGCTCTGCTTAGTTTCAACTCCAGGGAACAAGATGCCCCTGCCAGCATAAGTTCATCGCTTCTAAACTCACCACTGTGCTGCTAAATCAACCCTTGATTGACACCACCTCCTTCAGTCTCCTCTCTCCTCTGAGAGCTGGAGGGCAGAGTACCAAATTCCTACCAATGTCTTCCTTTAAAGAGGGCTCTCAGCTCACTCCACATTGCATCTGCTGCTTTGCCTGGCTTCAATGTCACAGAACAAGATGCCCCCTAACTGGATACACCCTGGTATCCTATGTCTTTCCCACCCTCTTTCCTACCTCCTTTTTCTGCAGTTTCCCTTCTCCCCCCTTTAAATGCTAAGATCCTTGAGGGTAAGGATTGTCTTTTATAGGTGCTTAATAAATGTTTATTGGACTGGATGTAAACTCAGGTCCTCCTGACTCCAAATTCAGTGGCCTGACTTCCATGCTACTGCTGCCATGTGACCCCCGAAACATCAAAAAGTCTTCCAAACCAAGAGAAATAAATTTCAAATGGTGTAAGTTCAGGTGGTTAGAAGGAAGCCCTGTCTAGTACTTCTCAAATATACCACTTAGGCAACTACCTGCTTTTAGGTCCTTAACCTGGGGTCCTTGAACTAGTAGGGTTTTAAAAAATATCTTGTTAACTATTTCAATATAATGGTTTCCTTTATAATCATATGTATTTTGTTGTTCATATTTTAAAATATTATTCTGAGAAAGGGTCCATAGGCTTCACCAGACTGCCAAAGGGGTCCTTGAAACAAAACAAAATATAACAAATAAAGGTTAAGAACTGTTTTAAGGCCTAATATATATATGACACAAAACCCTTTGAATGTTGAATATATCAAGGATGACTCCAGATTTACCAATGAGGAAAATGAGGTTTCATGATTTTTCCAAGGTCACACAACAAATTAACAGCACAGCTACATTCAAATACTTAGCCATTATACTTTGATACTCAAATAGTCAATTATATCCTCAAGGCAATAGTGTGCTAACATTTTAACAGCACTTAAATTCCACCATTGCCCTAGGAACAGCACATCAAGCAGGTCCTTTAATCAATACTCAAGGTTTTTTGGAAGGACAGGATGACCTTCGAATGTAGGCAAAGCATCAAGTCCAAGGGAATGTTGAGGCAGAGAAAGTCAATAATGAGAACCTCAATTACATACCCTAATTCTAAATTAGACTCATTCCCAGAGAAAGATGCACCCCTGAAACAAATTGGCTCAACTTGTGCTTTAGCTTGAAGAAAGACATTAAAGTCTAACAAAAGTCTCATTTTTAAAAATAAAAGTCAAAAATAGCATCATAAAGAGGTAAAAAATATTTTTATTCATTTATAAACCAATGTGCCTCTAAATTCTGAATTTACATGGACCAGATCAAATGTTAGGGGATAATCCCAAAGATTAATACCTCTTTCCCTATGTTGCTTCCATCCTTTCAGAAATATCAGACTATGGCTTGCACATAAGCCTCTGTAGAAGTGGGTAACAACCATTCTACCTCATCCCACTGAAATGCAGTATAAGCATTCAAGGTATCAAGTGCATTTATCAGGTGCAGGACAGGCTTTAATGTAAACCCACAAACAATGCAGTAAACATATAGACAATTCACTGTAGTAGATAAATGTAAAATCTTCCATACTCAGGGGAACTCCCATAGTTTAGACTCCCTTCAAGAAGGGAACTGAACTTAGGCCTGCTAGAGGTCTCTTGACATCCAATGATTTCCTCGACTTTAACTCTCCCAATATTCTATTAAAATTATAATAATTTTGTTTTTATTTTAGAAATAAGAAAAATGGCTTTTTTTGTTTTGTTTTCTATTTATAAAATTCAATGTAAGATTAGGATTCTTAATCATTCTTCCACCAAAGCTTTTGTGAAATATATTCAAAATTCCTTCAGAAAATTTTACTTTGTATCATTTTGGTCATCTGTCTAGTTAGGATCCAAATTTACAGAAAAGATTTATACTTTCATATCTCGTGATTCAACAAGTGAATGGACAAGTAAATAAAAAGTAGGTTTATTATTGGAAATAATTTCTATGTTTCATTATTCTTAGATGCAGCCATCCACATTTGGGTTCAAAGTCCTGTCCTCCTGGAACACAGATAGAAGTACTTGTGTATCCCCACCACTTTTTCCAAGATGAACAAAAGAGATTGTCCAAAGTACTTCTTTATAAGTTGGTCTGGGAAGATTGGAAAGGCTGTCCTTTTTGAAACTTATACCTTGTTCTTCATCACATATTTTGCATTAGTGTCCAATGAGCTCTACTTTATGGGTATCCCTTTCTCTACTGTTTTCTCTCCCCTATGTATACACAGAGGGAAAACACTATCTGAATGACCTTCAGCAAGTCACTTGACCTCTATAGGCAGCAATTTCTTCTTACAGAAGTAGGTATTGTGATAAGTAGTCTCTAAATTCTTCCAAGTCTAACTCCTATTAGTGAGAGAGGTTATAGATCAGTAAAAACAATGTTAAAATGGCACTTGGTTTTTAAAAAATAATTTGATAATTGAATTTCAATACAACTATTTCCTTTGTGATGTTATGTATTTAATTTTATTTGTTTAAAAATGTTATTCTTAAAAGGGGTCCATCGACTTCACCAACCTTACAAAGGGGTTCATTACATAAATAAAAAGGTGAAGAACCCCTATAGATCCTCATCAATCAATAACCAAAAAGCTTTTTAGCTGTTTATTGTGTGCCAAGTACTGTGATAAGCACTAGAGATACAAACCAAAAGGGAAAATAGTCCCTGTCATGGAGGTTATATTCGAAGGGGGAAGGCAACATGTAATAAATATGTATAGACAGAATAGATACAAGGTCACCCTAGAGTGAAAGGTACTTCCTGCAGAAGGTGTCATTGAGCAGAGTCTTGAAGGAAGCTAAGCATTATAAAAGGTAGAGGTAAAGAGGGAGAGCATTTTAGGCATAGAAAAGAGCTAATTCAAAGGCAAGGAGATAGGAGATGGGAGATGAAGTCTCCTCTGTGAAAAACAGTATGCAGGCCAATATGAGGAATGTATAAGAAGGCTGGAAAGATAAAGAGAATCCAGGTTATGAAGAGTTTTAAAGGCCAAATATAAAAGTTTATATTTGATTTTCTGCTTTAAAAAATACTTTGATGACTATTTGTGGAAAATGGATTATAATGGATAAAGACTTGGGTCTTGGAAAACAATTAGGAAGTTATTTCAATTATTCAGGTAAGAGGTGAACTAGCCTGAAATAGGATGGTGGCTTATGTGAATTGAGATAAAGGGGCATTCTGTCAATTGAGGAATGGTTGAACAAGTTGTGGTATATGGTTGTAATGGAATATAATGGTACTATAAGAAATGATGAACAGAATGCTTTCAGAAAAACTGTAAAGATTTACATGAACTGATACAATAATATGAACAGAACCAGGAGAACATTGTACACAATAATAGCAATATTGCACAATGAACAACAGTGAATGACTAAACTACTCTCAGCAATGCAATGATCTAAGACAATTCCAAAGGACGCATAACTATCCACAACCAGAGAAAGAACTGATGACATCTGAATACAGACAGAAGCATACTATTTTTCAGTTTCTTTCTTTCCTTCTTATCTTCCTTCTTTTCTTTTTTCTTTCCTTCCTTGCTTTCTTTCTCTTTCTTCCTTCCTTCCTTCTTTTCTTTCTTTCTTTCTTTTTTCCTTCCTTTCTTTCTTTCTTTGCTCCTCCTTCATTCCTAATATGGAGATATGTTTTACATGATTGCAAATGAATAAACTATATCAGATTGTTTACTGTTTGGGGGGTTGGGGAGAGGAAGTACAAAATTTGAAATTCAAAACTAAAAAAAAAAGAATGTTAAAATTGTTTTTACATGTCATTGGGGGAAAATAAAATATGTTTTTAGAAGGAAATGGGGAGACTCTGGGATCTCAGCCAATGTGTTGAACTCACTCACATTCAACTCTAAGATGATCTTTTGGGAGTTTCTAAGGCTCTCTAGGGTTCTGTAGCCATAGTCAATTCCCCTTTTCTGCCACTTGGCATCTGTTTAGCATATCTCACACTGACTCACAAATCAGAATGAGAGCAGGACTTTCAAAAGAAAAAATAAGATAAAGGGGCATTATAAGAGATTCTCTGGGAGTAAGGATCACAGATCTAAAGTTGGACATCTCAGGGGATATCTCTGAGATGGACTGGATGTCTCAGAGGACATCTAATTCAACTCACTCATTTTACAGTTGAGTAAACTGAGGCCAAGGGAATTTCTTGCCAAAGGTTACATAAATAACATGTATCAGGGGCGTCCAGGTGGTGCAGTGAGTAGAGCAGTGGCCCTGGAGTCAGGAGGACATCAGTTAAAATCCGGCCTCAGACACCTAACACTTACTAGCCATGTGACCTTGGGCAAGACACTTAACCCCAATTGCCCTGCCCCTCCCCCCTCCAAAAATATAATAATATACATCAGAAGTGGGATTTGAACCCAAGTTCTCTGACTCCAGAGCCAGTGCTTAGTCGCTTGTGATGCTTAAACATGGATAAGAAAAAAGGAGTGAGAAAGTCACAAAAGTTTATATTGGCAATATGGGGGAAATGTTTATCTCCATTTCTGCCTTTTCTTTTCTAAACTGAAGAACCCTAAAGTTTGTAACCTATACTCATAAGCTTCATACTTGACCCAAATGCTTTAATTATTTTTACTTTTATTTTTTATTAATTTTTCTAATTATCTAAATCTGTTTTTTTCCCCACCCTTAACATTCCTTTGCAAACCCAGTTGAAAAGTTAAGGAAAATAAAACTGTTACAAGTATGTATACTTAAGCAAAACAAATCTCAACATCAGTTATAACCCTCCCCATCCTCCAAAAAAGTCTCAATTTGGACTCTTGAGTCCATTACCTCTCAATCAGTATGTGGGTAGTACATTTAATCATTACTCCTCTGGAATCATGGGTCAGTGCATTGATCAGAGTTCCTTTCAAAGTTGTTTATCTTTGCAACATTATTATTATTAAAATTATTCTCCTTGTTCTGCTCACTTTACTCTGCATCAGTTCATACAAGTCTTCCCACATTTCTCTAAAATTATGCCCTTCATCATTTCTTCTAGCATAATAGTGTGACATCATATTCATAAACTATGACTTGTTCCCCCAATTGAAGGACACCTTCCCCTCAATTTCCAATTCTTTACCACTGCAAAAGAAAAAAGATACTATAAATATTATAGGCCTATAATATTATTATTGCATCAAACAAAATGAACAATTTAATTGCTTTGGAGGTACAATTCCAAATGACTTTTCCAAAATGTCTAGGACAGTTTACACCTCTACCAACAGTGTATGATTGTATATGTTTCCCATAACTCTTCCAGCATTTGTCATTTTCCTGTTTTGTCAACTTTAACAATCTGAGGGGTATGAGATAGAACCTCAAAGTTGTTTTAATTTGCATTTCTCTTTAATCTTTAAATCAACATTCAGTGGGCCTGTTTGTTCCCATTAAGTATTTCTAGAGGGCCAATAGAATGCTAAGTTTCTTGAGGAAAAGGATTGTATCACTTTTGATCTTTGAATCACCATTAACTAACATAATAATGCCTTGCATGCAGTAGGTATTTAATGTTTGTTGAATAAACAGGACTTAAAAATACCAAGTTTTTTTCTGTGTTGAATAAGTGTGATAATTGATCAAATGTCAGTGCCACCTTTGATTTTGTCATGTTATGATTTCTAGTTCTTTGCTTTAGTATTAATAATAACAGTTTTATGTATGTTGCAAAATGAAAATTTTGACTCATCAAGGTTTGACACCAATGATTTAAAAAGTCATTGCCAAAAAAAATCAGTGAAAAGGAATTATAAAAACACAGGAGCAAAAGTAACATCCTAACCTCCTACTAAATGTTATAAAAATTAATCATTCATTAGAAGAGTTTTTAAGTTTTAAAAATGCATTTTCAGATACCACTATCAAAGTCTGGGATATTGCTAAACATGTATTTATTTAAAAGAATGGCATAAAATATGAAATAAAAATAAACAAACTCCAGACAAATCTTATACTAACTGAAGACACATGTAATATCAAATATTCTAAGTTTATTACATGAATATATTTACAATCTGAAGTGAGGGTTATGTCTGTGAGATTGTCCTCAATATGGTTTTAGAATATAAACAGCTCTTTCCTTATTTGTCAATAGAAGCTGAGAATAACTCTATACTCAAGTACGGAAGAAAGGCAGAACATAACAGTAGTGGAGATCTCAGGCCAGTCATTACAGTGGCAAAGGGGCAACAGTAACAGTGTCTGGTTGGGTAGTGCATATAGGATAAGTGCTATACCCACAAAACCTTCAGCGTGGCCTTGAACGATGCTCAAGGTTCCAGAATAAGTGAAAGAAAACTCTCAACACAGAAGATATCAGGAAAACAAGCAAGAACCAAGTCACATTTTATTGTTGTTCACCTTCCCCCAAGAATTTAAAACCATGTAAATGAAAGATCCTGAAACACCGTTTCTTTTTGCAACTTATCCTGGCTTTGAATTAACACTCAGAAAATTCAACTTTTTTCCACGATCTTAAAAAAATCTTCCTGTATTTCACTCTTTCCCCTATTGGCTCTTATATCGTTAGGAATATGTTATATATAGTTTGTTGTACTTCCCTGGAGTTCGATACCCTGGCTTTTGCTACTGGCCTCCACTGGAACAGGTTTGAGCAGTCTCCAGCATGGCCCTGTGCTTCTCTTTCATTCATCCTAAGGAGAATTTCTGGCCTTTGGAAGACTTGGGCTGTGGGATAATTAAAATGGGTTGAGTTGTCTTTTAAATAATATTAAGAATTTCAGACCATGATCACTCTGTCACACATGAAAATACTGCACTTGTTTCGTTTTGATCTCTTCATTGGTTTCTGGACCTCAAGCTCCCCAGGGAATGTCACAAATTCGCTTGCTACCTCTGAGTGTTCTAGTCAGCATTTGCAGTTCTGATTTACCTAAAAAATGTGTAAAACCCAATGTATTCATGTAGCCAGACAGCTCCCTATCGGCGACACATCTGAGAAGGCTCACAGTGTAAATTATTCTAACCAAAGTATGGAATAAATTGCATTTAATAATTTGTCTGCAGATCAGCCTTTTATAGGTATTAAAACAGTGCTTCTCCAAGTCTCTTAGAGAAAAAAGTTGAATTTTTTAAATGTCAATCCAAAGCCAGGATGGGGTACAAGAGAGGATGTTTTAGGATCTTTTACCTAGATGGCTTCAAATTCTTTGGAGTAGCCAAAGAAAATATTACAACTTATTTTTTGCTTGTCTTTCCTGACATCTTTCATTTACAGAATCTTCTTCAGGATATTCTGGGAACTCAAACATTGTTCATGACTCTTCTAGGAGTATTGTGGTTGCAGCACATGTCCTATGGACACTGTCCAATGTGACACTGTTATTACTGCCCCTTCAGCACTGTGATGGTTGGCCTGGAATCTCCATTACTTGGTCCATAAATGAGGATAGAGCTGTTTATATTTCAGAACTTTATGGGCTGGAAAAGTTTCACATATATAACCTTCACTTCAGATTGCAGCAGATTCATGTAATAAATTTAGAATCTTTGATATTTTAAGATTCTTCTGTTGGTATAGGCTTTGTCTTTATTTCATATTTTGTACCATGGTTTTAAATAAATACATATTCAGTAATACTTCAGACTTAAGTAATGGTATCTGTGAATTAGATTTTGAAACTTAAAAACAAAACTTCTCTAATTAATGATTTTTATAACATGTATTAAGCAGTAAAGAGGGTACTTCTGCATTTGTATTTTCTTAATTTCTTTGTATTGATTTTTATGGTAATGACTTTTTTTTCATTAGGGTCAAACCTTGATGAGTCATATTTTCTATTTTGCAAAGCAAGAACTTCAGGTCACATTTTAGCATGAAGAACATAAAGGTCAGAGATTTCAGAATTCATCCTTGCTTATCTAAAAGATTTTCACTTTGGGTTAGGTTTGAGTCGTTGCACACATATAAATGTGAATTTGAAGAATTCTTTAAGATGGCTTCCAATAAGAAGAAAACAATAGACATCTCATTCAAAATTTTAAGAAGAAATGATATTTGTTTCCATAATAGCATACTATTATATATATATATATATATATATATATATATACATATACATATATATATGTATTATAATGACTCTGGTAAATAATTTCAAAGAGTAGAGTTTAGTTTGCATAAAACTGGGAAGGTTATTCAGACTTGTGGTTTCACTTGTACATGGAAGTCCCAGGTAAGAAAACTCTCTCTATTAACACAAATCAGCCCCTGACCTGCAGTTAGAGTTACCTGGGATAGTAAAAGTTTTAAGTAACTTGCACAAGGTCTCATGACCAGCATATATCAAAGGTAAGACTCGAACCCAGATCAGGCCAAGCAATGCTGCTTCCAATGCATAGTCAATATTCACCATGAAAACATCTCCACAGCAAAATGAGGGATTGAACTAAGTCAATCATTTCTAAGGTACCTCTCACCTCACACATTCCAGTCTCATGTCACTCTCTTTGAAAGTATGAGCTGAAGAAAAGTCATGGTACTCCAATTTTTAAATGGCAGCACTACTTGAGAAAACAAAGTGGACCCAAGCATTTGTTGCCAGACACATCTGCTAACTTATCTTGGTGAACGGGGAATTGAACAACTTCACTACCTTTCTTGGATTGCTTCCAATTTGACTTATGTGCCTGACTTTAAACACTGTCTCTCTTCAGCCACACTAACTTATTCATTCCCCTTGGATAGGAGACATTCCTGAGATGCACTCCTCTCCCACCATGAAGAGAGAAACTCCTTCTTAATCAGGTCAGAGCCCCTCCCCACTAGGCCTAGAGGTTACTCAGCAGTAGCTGCTACTGAGAATGATTCCCTTTCTACAAGTCTGTTACCATGGAGACATGCTAATTAGTGGGTGATGAGATGGCAGGGTAGTTCAGGGCCTATACAACTGTGAGAACATGGAAAAAAAGAGAAATAAATGGGGAAGAATTGAAAATGAAAGATGAGAAAGTCTTAGAGGGAAACTTTTAGTTAAGACAAACAAATAAAAAGGTCTTTTAAGGAGTGATCCATATGGAAGAAAAAACATAGAAGATGAAGAGAAATTATTAATAAACAAAACTAAAGGATGATGGGGTGTGAAAGGAGGCACAAGGAAAACAGGAGATAGCAATTTAAGGAAGGAAATGAAAAATAATTCTCTGAGTCAGACATGGCAAATAGCAAGACCTTGTTTTCTAAAGGGAATTAAGTATCTTAGCCAGGTTTAACCAAATAGACTGAGGCTTTCCAGAAATCTCTCTGTTATAACTTGAATTCAAGTTTGCTTGTCAGTAGCAAGCTTCCAGATGGATACGAGAAGATTCTAGTGTTTCAGATCATAATCTTTCTATGTCAGAACTCTACAAAGATGTCTATTTCATAGATTCCACAAGGAATCAGCCAAGAAACTTGTCATAGAATTTTGTCATAATTTCATAATGTCAAAATTGTCATAATATTTCAGAAGAGATTATGGAAGAGTAACATACATACTGAACTTCACTCACCAAAAATAAGTTAATATTTTGGCTACATAAAAGTCTTTGTCCTTATTAAACTTATCTTTTAAGAATCCATTAATCAATCCACAAGACTTTTATTATAAGTATCTAGGTCATAATGCAATCTTTTCAAGTTTATAACTATAGTACTTAGCTCTTATTGATATGACTTCTATGTATAGGATGACAATTCTTGCAGTATTATATAGTCATTAATAATTCTAATTGAATACATCACCAAACCATATTAGTTTTTTCACTTAAATACATTGGTCCTGCTCATATTCAGAGAAACATTTAATGCTATTAAAAACCAATAGAGATGTCAACACATTTTGAAAGAGGCCCAATAGTGAAGTAAATTTCAATTTGCTTTTGATAAGAATAAAGAAAACAATGGGCCTTTTAGAATTCACTAATAAGGGGGGCAGAGCCAAGATGGTGGAGTAGAAACAGCATTTCCAATGTGCTCTGCCCCATACAAATTTCAAACAATGTGAAAGGGGACTCCGAACAACTTCTGGAGCCACAGCACCCACAGAACGGCACAGAGAAGCTAACCTCCTGCTGAGGACAGCCCAGCAGCCCTACAGGGAGCGGCCAGTGCAGCGCTCTGAGAGCAGGCAGCACAGCATGCAGGGAACCAACAGCGCAGCACGCAGAGCTGAGCCCAGGTCCGCGGTTTTAGCCCCAGGGTGGCCAGGCCTTCAGCCGGCTGGAGGGACACAAGAACACCAGCAATTGTGGCGATTCCAGAATTATCAGCACAGATATGCTTAGGACAAAGTGAGAGGTTAGTGCCCTATGGACTTTGGGACCAGTATTTGGGGAACACGTGGCTTCCTCCCCTGGGGGCGAAAAGCTGCTGAAGAAACAGCTGCACAGAAGCCATTTTGCAGCATCAGCAGTGGCTCTAGCTCCTGGTCTGCCTACTATAGGGATATCCAGCAATCAGTCTGGGGGTTAATCGCTTTTGCTTTAAACTGCCTGGATCTGGATTGTGGTCTGGGGGGGAAGTTTGGGGTGGATATCCAACTTGCCAGAGTGGGTGGAGGCTTTACAAAGACCACCCAACCTCTGGGAGTTGTGAAGACCCCACATTTGGGCGGAAGCTCCCCTGTCTGGTGGCAGAGTCCTACTGTGGCAACAAGCCCCAAAGTCAAGTAATTAAGTGGCAACATGCCTAGGCAAACGAAACAAAATAAACAGAAAAGTTCAACATTGGACTCCTATTTTAGGGGCAAAGAGGCTCAAAGCATGGAGAAGGACTGTGAGGTCAGAACTCCTGCACCAAAAGCCCCAAATGAAAATACAAGCTGGCTACAGGTCATAGAGGACCTTAAGAAGCAGATAAGAGAAGTGGGGGAAAATTTGGGAAGAGAAATGAAAAAGATGCAAGAAAAGTATAAAATGACAGTCAACAGCCTGACTGAGGAAAATAACACCTTAAAAAATAGACTAACTCAAACGGCAAAAGAGGCTCAGAAAGGCAATGAGGAGAAGAATGCCTTAAAAAGTCGAATTTGCCAGATGGAAAAAGAATCTCAAAAGCTCACTGAGGAGATTCATTCCTTCAGAGTTAGACTGGAGCAAATGGAAGCTAGTGACTTTATGAGAAATCAAGATGCTGTTAAACAGATCCAAACAAATGAAAGAATAGAAGGCAATGTGAAATATCTCATGGGAAAAACCACTGACCTGGAAAATAGATCCAGGAGAGATAATTTAAAAATTATTGGACTACCTGAAAGCCACGATCAAAGGAAGAACCTAGAAATCATCCTTAAAGAAATTCTCAAGGAAAATTGCCCTGATATTTTAGACCCAGAGGGGGAAATAGAGGTTGAAAGAATCCACCGATCACCTCCTGAAAAAGATCCCAAAAAGAAAACTCCTAGGAATATTATAGCCAGGTTCCAGAACTCCCAGATCAAGGAGAAAATACTACAAGCAGCCAGGAAGAAACAATTTCAATATTGTGGAAACACAATCAGAATAGCCCAGGACCTAGCAGCTTCTACACTGAGGGATTGAAGGGCATGGAATATGATATTCCAGAGGGCAAAAGAGCTGGGATTGAAGCCAAGGGTCACCTACCCAGCAAAACTGAGTATCCTGTTTCAGGGGAAAATATGGTCATTCAGTGGAATAGAGGACTTTCAAGCATTCTTGAGGAAAAAAATCAAAGTTGAATAGAAAATTTGACATTCAGACACAAGAAGCAAGAGATGCTTGAGAAGGTAATCAAGGAAAAGAAATCAAAAGGAACTTATCAAAGTTGGACTATTTACATTCCTACATGGAAAAACAAAAACTGTGTTTGATGAAACATTTCTCATTATGAAAATAATTGAAGAAGGGTACATGGCATATGTTCACAGGTATACATGGATAGAGGGCACAGGTTGAATTTGATGGGAAGGGATGATTCTTTTTTTTTTTTTGGAGGGCATTTGGGGTTGGGTGACTTGCCAGAGCGGCTGGGTTTTTGTTTGTGTGTTGGGTGTCTGGGGCCAGGTCTAAGCTCGGGTCCTTCTGGCTCTGGGGCCAGTGCTCTGCTTGCTGCACCACCTAGCTGCCCCAAGGAAGGGATGATTCTTAAGGGGTGAAGTCAAGAGGTGAGAGAGGAAAGTGGCAAGAGGAGATGGAGAGAGACAGGGTAGGGTAAACTATCTCATGTAGAAGAGGCAAGGGGAAGTAGTTGCATGGGAGGGGAAGAACAGGAAGGCAAAAAGGCAAAAGCATATTCTCATTGAAGTTGGCTCAAGGAGAGAATCACATACATACTAAATGGAATATCTCACCCTCACTCACTCTCCTGAGTAGGGGAAAGGGGGATGAGGGGGGGGATGATGGAGGGGAGGGCATTCTGAGGGGAGGGGAGGTTGGAAGTACCCACTATCAAAGAGGGACAGGATCAAAGTAGGGAATGGACCAGGTTGGGGGTGGGATGGGGGGGAGGGAAATATAAGCAGTCTTTTACAATATATCTACTATGGTAATGTTTTGCATAGCTATACATGTACAACACATACTGAATTGCTTATCTCCTCAGAGGGAGTGGTGACAAGGGAGGAAGGGAATGGATCTGAAAATCCAAGTTTTAAAATTAAATGTTTCATAAGATGTCCAGGCATTGGGGCTCAGAGATTCACCTTGCCCTAATGGCAAAGTCGAAGGGGATATGGGAGAAGATGTGGGAGAGAGCAGATTGGATGAAGGGATATCTAGTGGGACTGCTGTTCTGGGGTGGTGGGTAGGGAAAAAATGGGGGAAAAATGTAGCTCATAATCTGGTGGAAATGAATGGTGTACACCAGAAGTTAATAAAGCATTTGTTTAATTTAAAAAAAAAAGAATTCACTAATAAAATATTTTCAGGTTTAGAATTTTTGATTTGGTGATCTTCAGTGGCAGAGGAAAGTATACACCCCAGTTCCTCAAAAAAAGGACTATGTATGTGCACCTTCTATTTAATATTGCTATATATAGCAGATATGGAGACTGAGTACAAAAGTCTCCAAAAATTTAATTCTGAATATCACAAAGAAGGCAATGGAAAAATGCATTGTCATTTTAAGAAGACTTCAATAAAGGAATCTCAAAGAAATAAAACATAATTAAAGAATTGTATGTGGTCATGTGGCAAGAGTGAATGGTGACAAGTGGAAAGTCAGAATGTTTTCACTAACAACCTTATAATGCTAGGAAAAATCCAAGAAGGCTTCCAGCCTCCAGTTTGGACCCCCTGTGATAAAATTATGGGAAGATATGAACAAGAGTCTCATAGGATAGACAGGCTGGAATGCACTGTGATCTGTCATCAGTGGGAATTTACAGATTGATAAGATCACAGATTCATTTGAGTAATATATAAGAGCATGTGCTTAAAACACTAATGGTATAACGTCATCACATTTATGACACTATACCATTATAGTTCATTTTCAACTGTCTGGGCTAATGTAAGAAACTGAAATGTGGTCATGTGGTTTTGTAAGTTTAAGAGTGGACACCTCTGCGCGTGCTGCTGCTCTGAGAGAATTGTCTATGCCCAATATAAAGTGGATTTCTTGAAGAAATTGATAGGGAGAAAGACAGGAAACTTGGCAGCTAGCTCCTCCTGTATGGTATTTATAGCTTTATTGTTTTGTTTGAAGCAAATTTCCAACACATAATATTTAGTGTTTGTTGATTATGAAAAAGTATTTTATTTGATAGAGCAAAATGCTACCTCATAGGGTCTTTTTCAGTGAAGAGCCCCCATTCAAGGCACCAAAGTCATTCGAGAATCCTTGAAAAATATAACAAAAAAAAAAATAACTTTGTTTAATGGCCCTCTGATCATAATCACAGACATATCAGTGAAGGGAAGAAATTTCTAAGGCATGTTACTTCAAAGCTGCAAAGTGTAGAATGCTATGATATTAGTTCTGATTCATAGACAAGTCTTTTAATTTAACTACTCTTGAGTCTCAGTTTCCTATCAGCAAAATGGGGATGGTAAGACTTGTCAGGATCAGATGAAACAATATATATAAAGGACTTTCACTTTAAGCACAATACAAATGCTAAATGTATCCTCATCATTTCAATAGTATTATTTCTTACTTTAATAATTTAAACATGAATTTTCCTGTAAAATCGTTCAGAAGAGGTGAATGTGATCCTATCCTTTGTTTTTATCTCCTTCATCTGTGACGAGCATTTATCAGTTCAACTCCTGAAAATTTACATCACTGCACATAACATTATTGATAGCTAATGTATGAACTACCAGATACTGTTAGATGATCTTTCATTCAGAAAATTAAAACTCCTTAGAAATAATATAATACTTTTATTTACAAAGTGTCTTTTATGCCAAATGTACAAAGCATTTGCTTGAATTAAAAAGTTTGTTTAAAAAACCTTTCACAATAAATATTTTAATATGGCAATTTCATCTAGTAGAACAATGTGGCCTAGAGGTTAGAGGGCTAAAGCTGGAGTCAGGGAGACCTATATTCACATCTGTGTGTGTGGTATAGTGTGTGTATATTTATTATCTAGGTTTGAACAAACCTTCTTATCAGTTGATGAAACATAATCAGCTTTAAGGAAATTATTCAAACACATGCAGAAGGTTCTTCTAAATTTTTAGAAGACAAATAGAGAAACAGATATAATATCTGAAACATAGATACACATATACACACCTGTGTGTATGTATCAGAGAGGTAATTTACATGTTTACCTATCAATGACATTCAAATATTTTTATATGAATAAAAATAAAAAGACCTATCAGTGCAGTAGAAAGAACACTAGCTTGGAGGTCAGCCAACTTGAGTTCCAGTCCCACCTCTGATGATTACACATTACCTGTGTGACTTTAAGCAAGCCACTTACCCTCACTAGTCCTAAATTCCTCATTGGTAGAACGAAGGGGTTGGCTTAAGTGATCTCTGATGTCTCTTCTAGCTCTAGATTATAATTCTCTTTTTATAAATGCTTCCTGTAGCTTTTACTTGAATGAGAAAACAACCTTTTTCCTCATATGTCTGTGATTGAAAGTTGAATTCTTTTAAGTGTTGGGATCCACAGATGTTAAAACTAGAGAGGCATCCACTGGTGTAGGAGACTGGAGTGTAGGGGCAGGAGATTGTCTTTAGGAGTGACAAGTTTTCATCAAGTTAGACAATCTCAGTCAATTCTTTCTACCACAAGCACTCAGAATTTCAGTCTCCTTTATAGCAAGAAGGGGAAAAACACTATCTCAAAAACAGAACTTAGCTTTTGCTTATCCTTCTAGAATTTCTATTGACTTCTGATGTAATGCTGCTATCTTTGTTTCTGGTTGGGTCTCATCACTTGTGCAACCTCTTGGTGGTTTCTGGAACTCTTCCCAGACTGAAAAGTTCCTGTACAATGTTTTTGAATAATAATAGAGATGTCTACACCATGCAGAGTGAAATGTGTAGGAAAAGTAAACCAAAGCCGTGCCAGCATAACCAAGAATGGAATCAAGAATTGACTTGACCTCAGCGAAGTGGACAAGAGCCTAGGGGAAAAAATACATTTGAAAATGCAAAAAAATTGGGGTGGTTAGGTGGTGTAGTGAACAGAGCACCAGCCCTGGAGTCAGAAGGACCTGAGTTCAAATCTGGTCTCAGACACTTAACACTTACTAGCCGTGTGACCTTGGGCAAATCACTTACCTGCAATTGCCCTGCCTTCCCCTCTCCAAAAAGCAAAATTTTTAAAATGTAAAAAATCAAGACTAGAAATAGTTAGCTAAATAAGACTCCATATGAAAAGAGTCAAATGCTTTAAGTGAGTAAATGATACAGGATAGATTTGAAAAGTCAAACCACAAAACCAGAATTCACAAGCAGTGGGAAAGAATGGAGAAATTTTGAAGTATTTGTCCCACCCCTTCTGAGACTCATCCAAATATTGGCTCAAATATAGGGCCACCTCAATATCAGTGATACCTTTAAAATAGATATTGTTGGATGGGGGGAAGCACATAGGTATACATAGAATATTAATTGGATACTCAATAAATTCTTGCTGATTAATTGATTGAAGAATTATAATTTTTCCAATAAGAACTCCCTCAATTCAACAACACAGATTATGACTTATGTCTATAACTTATAGTCATAGAGAATTGATGCTAGTTTATAGAGGTGAAACAACTGGCACAGGGTCACATTGCTACCATCAGCTAGCAAGCTGTGAGTACAGGTCTCCCTGACTCCAGCTCAGCCCTCTAACCTCTGGACCACATGGTTCTACTAAATGAAATTACCATATTGAAATATTTACTGTGAAAGGTTTTTTAAACAAATTTTTTGATTCAAGCAAAGCCTCTTCTTTCATTTCTATCATCATTACTCTCTTCCTTTCCATCACTTTTATTGTTGATCTCTTATTAGGTTTATGATTGTAGACTACTCTCAGACTTTGTACAAGACAGAATTTCGAGGGAGCACATCCTATATCTAAGCCAATGTATCCTTCTGTTCAGTGCTAGAACCTAAAATGGAAAAAAGGAACAGAAAATTTAGAGAGAATTCAGAACAGAGCCACAAAGATGATTAAAAAGTCAGGAAAAGCTAAAGGGGGATTTAATTATGGGCTTCAAGTATATGAGAAGTGGTTAAGTAGAAGATTCTGGCCAGCTGTTTGCCAGCTCTACTGAAAAGAGAAGAGGAAATAGAACTAATTTTCAGCCTGAGGAATTTGGTTTAAATATAAGAATTGTCTGTCAGTGAGTATTATTAAACATTAAATGAGCTACTGGAGGATCCTTGGAATAGGATAGTTGTTCATCTTTCTGTGACAGTTTAAGACTCATCCTTCCTACATAAAGATCAATTTAGGTGATCTCCATCTTTCCAGTCTTGTGATTGTATGATATATTCTCAATTTTCCAGTAATTAAGGAGAAAAAATTGTCCTTGAATCACATGGGTAATTATCTGTGTACAACTAACTTTTCAAAACCAGAGTCCAGGTACATATTTGATGTTTGAGCTCCTCAGAATGGAGATATGTAAGCCCTACCTCAAGAGTATAAAAAAATTCCATATCTTCATTTGGGTCAGAAAAATGCAGTCAACTGACTTAGACAAGAGAGTATACTGACTGTCCTTGTAGAGGTTGATTCAAATAACTACAATTCCAACTATATGTTTAACTACTCCTCACACTACACCAAGTCTCATTAAATAAAAGTCTGAAACACACACACACACACACACACATACACACACACACACACACACACATACACACACACACACACACACATACATATTTCAGACCTTTCTTAAAGAAAGATAAAATCTACTTTAGGAAAGGAGTCTTTCTTTTAGATTTTTTTTAAAAGTTTTTTTCTCATTGTCAAAGGGGGAAGGATCTGAAGAAGGATTACGTCCCGTCCCTTATCATCTCCTCTCGAAGTGTATCCCCAAAATGTCAACAAGAGGACTGTTCTTTAATGGAAGAGGAGATAGAACTCACGTAGCTCATCAATATATTTCTTAAAGGTAATTTCTTTCCCTTTCAAATGTGATAACAACAATAAAACAGGATTGCTAATGTTTCTAAATTTTCATGAAATTTTGGTGTTAAAATGCTTAAGAAAAAGGAAAGGAAAAATCTGGTGAATTCCAAAGGTAAAGAGTACCTCCTGGAAGCTGGAAACCATCTCATACACTTTGATATGTAGAGCTATACAGAAGAAAAGAAGGTAGAGAGAGTCCCAGAAGACTTTACAAAAGCAAGGAGCATTTTTAAAGAATGAATATTTTAAGAAATTTTGCAAATAGCTATCTCATCGCACTTTAAATGGCATCTTTTTCTTTTCAAAGACTATTTCTTAAGACTCACTATCACATTTTGATGAATTCATTAGGAATCAGGGTGCCTCCATGCATTTAATATTCATATGAAAAATTGAGGAGTTTAAGTTGAAACCTTAGAAGCTTCTTTTTGAATTCCTTAGTTAATTGATTATCATTTACAAAGTATTTCCTTCAGAAATGTTGCTTTTTCAGAAATGGGTTTGAAAACCAGATACTCAGAATCATCTAAAACTAACTCATTTCCTCCTTTTTTTCTTTTCTTTTCTTTTTTTTCCAAAATGGCCACTTTCAAGTTAAATCAAGTCAGGAGTCACCTATCTCTTTGAATAATCTAATCTGCCAAATACTGGATAACTTATTTCAAGGAAGAGTGGGGCACAGCTCCTTGACCTCAAATGGCAAGATTTTTCAAGAAATCAAAACTCTGGATGCATATAGTATATTTTGTCAAAATGTGAGATTTTAATGCTTTCATATAACTTTTCCCTAGCTCTTTGCCTACAGTTGTGTCTATACAACCAGAGAGAAGGAAAGAGTAAAAACTACTGGATGGTAATCATAGGTAGAGGTTTCTGAATTATTAGTATTTTTTTCCAAGGCAGGGATTATTGTTTGTTTGCTTGATTTCCCCTAAGGGAAGGGACCAAATTCCTCTGAATGTCTGGTATAATATGTTGCACATAGTAGGTGCTCAATAAATTTAACTATTTTCAAAATAATTGCTGGATTAGGAAGGGATCAGAATTATCTCATTGTCTCTCCATTTTGTTTCACTTGCTAGACACAGCCTCAATGAAAACAAAAAGAGGAAATTAAAAACAGAGCACAAATAATGAAAGCAACTGCCTTTCTTCCAGAGATGATGAGAAAACTGGTAAGAAAAATTAGGGCAAATGCCATATAATATTCAATTCCACTTAGCTATTTCTAAAGCCATTAGTGCATTAAGAGAGAGACAGGGGAGGGAGAAAACCCACAACTGCCATGAACCTCCAATGTCCCCTGACAAACACCCACCCTTTTCACGCTGTATTTGTTTTGACTGCTCTCTCTCTCTCTCTCCCTCTCCCTCTCTCTCTCTCTCTCTCTCTCTCTGTGTGTGTGTGTGTGTGTGTATGTGTCTTTCCTTACTTAATAGTTGAGTAAATTATCAACATGGTAGGCTAACCACCCCATCCCTGTTGACAAGTCTCCATAAGCTCGTTTATAGGATCTCAAAGCAAACTAGAGCCATTTCCAGGGAAGCAATGATGTAGATATTATGGGCAGATTACAGTGCACAAGTGCATGATAGAGCTTTTACTTAAATGGATTCTACCCACATAAGTAGCAAACGGAATGCAGACTGGTGCCACAGCCGTGACAGCTACAGAATAAACATCATGCAAGAGAATTCATTCCTACTTTACTTTGGCCCTTTTGCTGTAATTCCTTATGTAAAAATCTCTTTTTCTCCTTGACCGTTAATACTGATAATTATATCTGTATTTCTTAAGAATATTATGAGTTGCCATTTCTGCATAGTAGCAGATTGAATTTATTCACCTTACGGATATATTATTATCACAGATAATAACTACAGCATGATAATTATCATTAATTATTCATTTGGATTAAGAGGCAAATAGGCTTGTATTCAAGGGTCTTCCAGAGCACCGTTCATTGTTCCAGAGCCCTGTGTGCCGGTGTGACTAATTCATACTCTTTTCGGTGCCACTGTTGACATCTGACTGGTCCCATATGTATTTATTTGAAAATATAATAAAAGGAATAAGTGCATCATTTCAGGACATAGCCACTAAAATAGACATATGGTTTCTTTTCTGCCCTTTGAGTGAGGATATGCAATTTTCTATTAAAACCAAGGCTCCTGGAGCATTGCTCCAGTCAATATGTATGTATTCCCTCTCTTTGCATTCTGGACTCAGACTATTTAAGCTCGCATAAGCCAGTATATTTACATAATAGCTTTTAGCACAAATAATAATGTGAGAAGTCATATGCTTTATCATTC
Organism: Gymnobelideus leadbeateri; assembly: GCA_011680675.1. NCBI lineage: Eukaryota > Metazoa > Chordata > Mammalia > Diprotodontia > Petauridae > Gymnobelideus > Gymnobelideus leadbeateri. Next base: position 278,377 of record WOXC01005433.1, read on the forward strand.
ACTGAGCATAGGGTTTTAGCAGGATTGTTTGTAATCCACTTTGAAGCAGACCTAAGTTTAATGTGCATGTATATATCCTTTGTATAAGTTTAGAAAATCTGTGGTGAGATCAGGAGATGGGAATGGAGGGGGGGGAATGAATTATAGAAAGACTACCATCATCTTCTGATTTTCATTCCATATCCAGCAGAATTGAGGCATATGGATGTTTTACAAGGTCTCTTTCCTTTTTTATGTTTCTCAGTCTCAATGCTTGTTTCTTTTTCTAACCTGTCAAGACTCTAAAAGCAGATATCAACATGACAGGCTTGAGAACTATATCGATAGAGCCAATACTTAGCATGGGATAAATTTCCTTCTTGTCTTTTAAGTAGTAACAGCACACTTGGAAATGACTGAAAGGATTTTCATCTCTTGCTCACACGATTGATGCGGTTTTCTGGATAATAGTCATATTCATCTTATGGCAATTGATGGGAATCTTTCATAAAGGATTTGAAAGCATTTTTGTGTGCCCCCCCAACCATCGACCCCCACGATTCTCTGTCAGTTCTTTCTTAGTCAATAGATGTTTCCTTAGAATTCTAGCTTTGGTGTTCATTCTATAAAACATTCTGTGTAGTCACAGAAAATTATAATACATATATAATTATATAAAACAATTTCTATAATCCAATGGTATCTGTGGTTTAAGATCTTCATATGTGTCATGTTCAATTTTTCTATGTTATTTCCTTAAAATATGTACAGTTTGTATTTACATGAGTGCGCATTACAGGGGGTAAGTGTAATACATAATGCTGGTTATACAATTATAGAAATAATATATAATATTCACATCTTGCAAATGCATACTGCTTTTATATATCTCTCAGAGCAGTTTCATTCCCATTATTTCACCTGATCTTTGACAGTAATTCTCAGAAACAGAAAAGAGCTAATATTATCCTCATACTGAGGCAGAGTAGGGTTAACTGACTTATCTCAGTAGATCCATCTAGTTAACAGGGGAATTAGGATTAGAAGAACCCAGGTTTTCCGATTCCTGAATCTTATTTTTTTTGCTACAGCAATGCAACAGGGCTATAAGGAGCAAAGAAAGGACAGACTTTGAGAGAAATACTAGAAGAAGATTTAGTAAATTAAGGGAATATCAGTGACAGAATTCTACTAACAAACAGTTTCTGGAATTATACAAGGTACCCTCCCCCATCTTCAAAATTATTTTGGGCTCCCACTGTACTACTATTTCCAATTTTATTGACAAATCTTGAAGCAGAAATTCGAGTGTCTGGAATTAGCAGGGGGTGGGGGGTGGGGGGCTTGGTGGACTGAGAAACCATAAGGAGCACAAAAACTCATAGTTATAACTCACTGAAAACATGAGTTCCTTGACCAAGGCTCTGATAGTTTCTGTTGTGCTTCAGTTTTGCCATGGGTCCTAGAAAAACAATGGACTTACATTGAGAAAGCTGAAGACATGCCCAGGGTCAGAGAATCATATGTATCAGAAGTGGAATTAAACCTAGATCTTCCATGATGCCAAAACCAGTACTCTTTCCACTGTACTTCCTTTTATATATGCCCAATATAGTATATTATAAAGAGTTTAACATCTGGAGAATCATAGGCCAAAAAATGTTGCCCAACTAGCATTTTCATTGCAAGGAATTCTATACAGGAGATCTAGCAAGAAGGTACGGATTTTTTCGTTTCAAAACAGTTGAGAGATGAAGGCTGTCCTGAAATGTTTTCCTGAAGACTTAGATTTCACATTCATAGCTCTGTGTTTATAAATATGTTCTAAAATGAAATTTTAGCACCCAGAGCACATATTACCAGATTAGCTTTATTACCAGTCTCATTTGATTGATTTATGATTGGCTTCAATTTCCTCTGAACATGTTTTCTTTTGCTTTTGATGTGATTCCACTCAAGCCTGGTTTCTCCAGCTTAGTTGCTTATGTATTTCTCATGTATCATCTCTATCAATGCCCCCAAATCAGACTTTTAAAATATGTAATAGTTCTCTAATTTTTATGATGATTTCAAAGTAAAGCAATGAGTCATAGAAATATTTTCCAAATGGTTCGTTACAGATGTATAATCTTTGGCTAATTCATTCATCTGATATAGAATGATACTAATGATGTTGACATCATAGTTTGGTCCTAAAATAGGTCAGTTTGATTCCCATAGAAGAAGATCTTCTCTCTTTTTCATTGCTAAGGATTGTAGTCCAGGGGTGGGGAATCTGAGGTCACATGTGGTCTCGAGGTTGCAAGTTCCCCACTTTGTTAACCTCAGTCTCAACCATGCAGTTTACAAACTCATGCTTTTGATTATAAGGAAGATCCTATGAAGAGAGTATCAATGGATGATCATATACTCTGGAGTAGTAGCATATTTATGTATGAAAGATATCACACTATTACACATGTAACATGCTACATTTTAGACCTGATCAGTGATTTGACTAGTATAAAGGATTCTTAATGAGGAAATTACCTCTACCAACTAAAATATGCCACTGTTCTGCAACTTCTATTCTTAGAATTGCCAGGGACATTGAAAGGTTATGTATATACCTATGTGTGTCTAATGGTAGCCATATCTAAGGCTGGGGGCAGGGGGCACAAGGATTGGGGTAGGTAGGACTTTTGTAGAACACAACAGAGACTACTTAATGGGATCCATGATGGTTATCAAGGGTTCAGCCTAGAAATTCACACAGGAAAAATCAAGTAGGTGAGCAAGTTCATCAGTATATATACACCTTGGAGAGTATAGATGAAAAATAAACTTGGAACAAAACTTAACAGAAGGAAGAGAGCAGGTTAGAGTGCATTTAGAAGATTGTGCAGTATTATCAACAATCTAAAACCAATTCCTGAGAGAAAAAGCCCGTCTTTCTTAACACCAACCTTCTCCTGGTGATGCTATATGATTACAGTCATGAGAGGTCATGATCTCTGAGGAACCCAATGAGCATTTGAGATATGTGGTGGTCACAAATTGACTGCAATAATTTAAGTTTAGATTCACACAAAACATAGTATTTTAGGAAGCAAATGATAAGAAAAGGAAATGGACTTGTCATGTAAGGAGAATAAAGGACAATAGCTAGGCAGTCCTAGTGTGGTACTGGTGTCCATGAAATTAATATTAGAAGACCTATGGAAGGCCCTTCAATGCATTGGTGGATCCTTTTTTGGAACATTTATGGGAAGACATGCACAAGGGTCACACAGAATTTAGAAGGTTTGAATGGGTTACAATATTTCCCATGAGCATGACTCAGTTCCACTAAAGTATCAAAGAGAAATACATTGAGTTCCATTATGTATACGTGGATACAGATTGATATTCCATTCCTGTACCACCTGAGTTCTAGTTTGTAAGCACTGAAAAGTGTAGATGAAAAGAAATAATTTTATCATCATTTTTGTGAGACTTGAGAAAAGAGAATATCTTCCTTTAAGATTTTTTTTACTCTGAGATTTCTAATACATTGTGCTCTTTAAGAAGTTTGAGAGATGGTACCCAGAAATCTTCATTATTCTTCTGGCCTGCTGTGTTGAGTGTTATGAAACTCTCTGTCCTGTTATTAAATTAGTGTTGCAGGCAAAAGAGCACTGGGGGAAATGAAGTCTATTTTCAGCTCTTTCTCTACTGGTGCAGCCCTGAATAGTCACAAAGTCTTTCTGTCTCTGTGTTTAACATGGAGATGATAAACATTTGCCCTGCCTATCTTACAGGGTTTTTGTGAAGATGAAGAGATGCTGTATGTTAAAGCTCCTTGAAAAAGCATCAAAGACTACATGCAAATGTAAGGCTTTATGTTCTGTAATTATCATTGATATTTAAATTGAAGGCAATAACATTAGCAGTAATAATAATAAAAACAAGAGAGGTAGCATGGTAGAGTCGATAAAGTGCTGGTTTCTGAGTCAAAAAGACCAGAGTTTATGCCCTGCCTCTGAAACACTCTAACTGTGTGACCCTAGATAAGTCACTTAAATGCTCAATACTCTAGACTAGTCCACAAGTGCCAAGTGTTCTTAACTTTTCATGTATCATGGACCCTTTTGGGCAATCTAGTAAAGTCTGTGGATCGCTTATCAGAGTTATATTTTTAAAAGTATAAAATAAAACACATCCAATTACAGAGAAAACCAATTATATTGCTACGGAGGTATAAATTCTAATCTTAACCAAGTTCATGGACCCTTTGAAATCTAATCATGTCTCCCAGACTAAGATCTCATACTCTAAAGACTCAAAGTTACAGAAAAAATATTTACCTCCTTTACTAGTGGAAGTTCCTTCATATTAGAATCACTTATGTCATTGAAATTACCAGCTCAGGTGCTATCCCTATTAATAAAACAATAACCTCAACACTTTCTGAATTCCTGCTCTTTTCTGGATACAGGTGGAATCTTTATTTAAAATATCCACAGTCAGCCTACATATCATTACTTTATAAGGTTTTCTATGATTTTTGGCCACAGAAGAACACCATCTTCCTTTTTTTTACATACTATGGATTTTCATGACCTTTAAGCATGTGGAGGTGCTACTGGTTAACAAACAGATACTGAGAGCTTAGATGTTCTATGAGATGAGAGAGAGAGAGAGAGAGAGAGAGAGAGAGAGAGAGAGAGAGAGAGAGAGAGAGAGAGCGCTTGTAACTAAATTACCAGTTCCCACTGAGCCCTTGGAAATCTCATGTAACTCTCTCAAAGAGAAAAAGAGGGGAAATAAAGGGGAAGAGAATGGGCATTTATTTAGTGCCTACTAAGTTCTAAGCCCTTTCCAGTTGTTATCTCATTTAATCCTCACAACAACCCAGTGAGATAGCTACTATTATTCCCATTTTACAGTTGAGGAAACCGAGGTAGGCAGAGGTTAAGTGACTTACCCAAAGTCATACAGCTAGAAAGTGTCTGAGACTGAATTTGAATTTAGGTCTTCCCAACTCCAAGCCTGGCACTCTATCTAGCTGCCTCTAGGGCACTTAATTCAGCTAGAAATCCTGATAAAGGCAACAAAAAGGTGTCTGTGTTTGTACAACTGTACAATTTAAAACTTTATTGAAAATATTTAGTAACTTTGATTCTGTTTCCTAACCTAAACCATAACATACAAAAAAATCCATTTAATATTCTTGTTTTACATGCCCGTGAAAAGATGGCATAATCATGAATATAAATGGCATAGCTTCCTTCGTATAAGAGACATTATATACACATGACTCAAATCAAATATAAGGGAATAATAAATGCTGTATAATAATGATAAGAAACCATAATATTGGTGTGGAGGTGGGTACAAAATTGCCGCTCATTACTCCAACGGTGAGAAAGTTAGTAGGCAATTAGTAACAGCAAATGGCACGTGGAAGGATAATTTATAAGACAGCAATAAACACAGTCTCTGCTCAATGAGACAGAGAAAAAAAAAGAAGCAACTGTCAATAAACCAAATGGCACCACCACAAAAGAGCCACATTAGCACAACATAAGAATAAAATAAATCTTTCCCATTCCACATAGTCATTTTGAGCACTTTAAGTTCATTCTTGACTAGAAGTGGCAATAACTAAGAAGATTATCTTTACAGTAAACTACATTTTGTGAAACATTTGGTTTAGGGGAAAATAGGAGAAAAAACAGTGCCAGGGCCTAAAAGCCAAACAGCAAGAAAAGAATAAAGCTGGAAAGCAGCGATATTAGCCTGGAAAAGCAAATGAAAAATAAATACGGAAGAAGAGGTGTATATGAAGAAGGGGCACTGGGCCATAAAGCAGTGTGCTCCATCACATTCACAAACTTAGGAAGTGAGAACACCAGTGTCTTTTAGACATGTAATCTTAAGGACTAGCTTGGCATTTAAGACTCTCCACAAGCTGGCTCTATTCTATCTTTCTTTTTTTTCACTCTATTTCCTTCATATACATATGTTACAGCCTACATGGATGACCAACTCATCCCCTACCTCACACTATTTCCTTCAACCTCCATGCTTTGTTCTGACCACACACTATATAGATACTAGGCATAATTTTATTAGCGAGCTGTTGCAAAGGATCTGGATCTATCATTTCTACCAAGCCAGTAACTCCTAGTGTTCCCCACAAATGGCAACTCCGCTATAACTTATCCTATTAGAGAGTTACCCAGGATATTGAGAGATGAAGTGACTTATCCAGAATCATACAAAGCTATAAGATGTTAAGGCTCTCTCCTACTACTGTCATCCAAAATCTGATTTGCATCTATTCTGTATATATATAAATATTTTTTTTTGTTTAAATTTTTATTTTTATGTAGGGAAAAATCAAATATACATTTAACCCAATTTGGTTGCAAGTTCCTTAGCTTTTGCCTTTTCCAGCTTGGCAATACGAGCCACTGATTTTGGACCCAGAACATTGCCACCCCAGTGACGACGGATCTCATCATATCTGTCATTATAATTGGTTTTGATGGCTTCCACCAGCTTAGCCAGGGCTCCCTTATCTTCAGGGTTAACCTGTGTGAAGGCAATGCTTGTGCAGGTCTTTCTGTGAACTAAGCGACCAAGTCTCACTTTACCTTTGATAATACAGTAAGGAACCCCCATTTTTCGGCACAAGGCAGGTAGGAAGACCACTAGCCCAATTGGGTCCACGTCATGTGCAATCACCACCAACTGTGCTTTCTTGTTTTCTACCAGGGTAGTAACAGTGTTGACACCTGCTCTGAGAACAGGTGGTCTTTTAGTGGGGACATCTCCTTTGCCTGCAGCCTTTTGTTCAGCCCGAGCCAGCAGCCTTTGCTTCTTGTCTTGCTTTGTCTCGGGTCTATACTTGTGAGCCAGTTTAAGCAGTTGAGTAGCTGTCTGACGATCCAAAGCCTGGGTGAACTGGTTAATTGCAGGTGGAACCTTCAAATGCTTATAAAGGATAGATCTTTGACGCTGCAGTCTGATGTACCGAGGCCATTTGACAAATCGAGTAAGGTCCCTTTTGGGCTGGATGTCCTGACCAATGCCAAAGTTCTTGGGACGCTTCTCAAACAAAGGATTGACCACTTTCTTGGCCTCCTGCTTCTTTACTACAGCAGGGGCCGGAGCCACCTTCTTCCCCTTGGCCTTGTTCCCTTTTGGCATCTTGGCCGGCTGAACAAGAATATTCTGTATATATTTTGAATGTACTTATCTGTGTATAAGTCATTTCCTCCAGTTGATTAAAAGCACCTAGAGGGTATTGACTATTTCATTTCTGTCTTTGTATCTTTGATGACTAGTAAACAGCTAATAAATGCTTATCGAATTAATATGTATCAGTGACAGGATTTGAACTCAGGTTTTCCTGACTCCAAGACCCACCCTTTCTCTCTACTAAGCCATACTGCCTCTCTCTTATATGTCTCTTTACATATTTTTGCTTTTTGGACTCTGTGTCCTGAATCATTTTAGTGATATCTCCTATGTCAGGATTATAATTTTTTTTAATATCTTTGAATGTAAAGACTTTACCTTGCCCACAGAGACTGTGACTCTATATGAATATCCTCGGCTCACAAGCAAATACTCTGGTTACCACATTCCTGTGGCAGTGACTCATAGAAAGGGGATAGCTGAGTTATCTATAAAGTTTTCATCTTTAAAGGCTCATAAAGAGATCTCTTCCTCTGATTTCCTATAACACTCTCTGGATCTCTCCTTGACCATTATAACATTCTGCCTTATAATATATTTATCTTAGATTTTTAGTTCCTTGAGGAAAAGAATTATGTTTATTATTGTATCTCCAATCCTTAGTATATTGTCTTATATGTTCAGGTGCTTAAAAATGGGAAATTAATCTAATTGACGAGAAGGGACATATTTATAATTTCTAGTACATTGCATAACATTTGGGAAATACCCTATGTTGTACAAATAAAAACTTACCTTAGATTTAAAGATATCCAGAGAAATTTAGTTATTTTTATATTTGAAGAATCTTTTTTATATATGTGGACAAAGAGGGTTTGGGATGATACCATGTATAGAATGCTGAGTTTGGAGTCAGGGAGATTTGGATTTAAGTACTATCTCTGATATTTACTATCTGTGTTATTCTGGGAAAGTCACTTAATTTTTAAAATACTTCAAGCAATTCCCTAAAACTTATCTAAAAGTCATAGGTTATGACTTGTATGTGTGGAAGAGGAAGGAGAAGAATGAGGAGCTCACCACAGATCATTTAATATTTGTTTGTACTGTTTTATATATTTATATGACACGTAGATATCATCACTGAAGGCTGAATAAAAACCAATGTTCATTGCCAGGGAAGAATGATTAACAAATTAATCAATAATGAACCCATTTGCATTTCTATTATCAATTAATCATTTTTAAATCTAAACTCCCAATACATGGATTGATGCCCATCAGTACATAATAATGTGTTTGAATTTCCACATGTATGCTTGAATTTCATACAGCATAACATCATATCATCCTGAATTGTGGATTCCACTTGAAATAAGTGTGGAAGGAAACTAAGGATTTCTGGAGGTGGGGATGTGGCAGGGGAGCATTCTAGGCATGGAGGCAGCCAGTGCAAAGGTATAGAAATACACCCAGCAAGTACTCCAGGGTAGAATGTGAAGGCGAGTCCTATGTAAGATGAATGAAGACATAGGAGGCAGCTTGTAGAGAGCTTTATGTGTACAATAGAGGACTTTATATTTGATCCTAGAGGTCATATAGTGATATTCCAGATGAGAGGATGAAGATCTAAGCTAAGTAGTGTCTGCTGTCTGTGTGTAAGGATAAAAAAAGGCATATCTGATCACTACAGGAAAAAAAAATCCCAATGTAGTCCTTAGGCTACATAAGTTTAAGGTCAGGGAGGAAGAGACTAGATTTGTCCAAGTTAAGACTGAAAGTGCATCCCCCAAAAATGATTTAAAAAACCCCAAAAGAAAAAATCTGAAGCCATGAAAATAGCTATATTAACACAACATTAGGAAAGATCAACTACCAGAAAAATCTATGTGAAAAGGAAATGAGTTCTATAGCAAGATAGGTAGAAATGAGGACAGAGAAAATATATCCATAAGAGGAAAAATATATAAATGTTTCAAAACATATATTTTATTTTTATATTCTATGTTTATATTTTATATTTATGTGTTTATATGTGTATGTGCATATTTATTTATTTTTTATATTTAGTTATATTCTAAAGAATCTGTTAACCACATCAATGGAAATCTGAAATTGACCTTTCTTCTTCATTTAAAGCCCGTGATTCTGTCTCTCTGTATGTACATATTTTTAATTCTCTCCCTTTCTCCTAAGAAGCATTTGTAGTACAGTAGCTAAGGAGTAGACCTCAAAGTCTAGATGACTTGTGCTCAATCCCACCCTTAACATATATTGTTTGTGTGACCCCGGCCAAGTCACTTATTCTCTCAGGGCCCTAGGAAACTTTCAGAGATTATCAGTTGCAGTTCAGTTGACAATCTATGTGATTAGGAGTTTCCTTGCACACATACAAGATTAAATTGCACATCAAGTCAAAAAACCAACAAAAAAAAGCAAGACAAAAAAAAAAGATCCAAGTATCATGTTGAGGGCCAACTCCAGTTAGGCAGGTAGAAGCAGCCAGCTTCTTACAGCTGCTCCCAGGCCAAGCGGATTGCTGGCTCACCACTCTTTGTGACGTGCAAGAAACAGAGCGCACTGAATTCTTACTCACCCTGATAGTAGTGACAAAAAGGGAGCTAAGCACAAGAGAGTATGTAGTCTGTCATATGTGAAATGGGAACACTAGATAAAGAATGGACATGATAGCCTTCAAGATTTGCCTGACATCATCTGCCTGACATCATGGAACTAAACAAAGCAGTAATGGAAAACAGTGACCGATTGTTACCTTCTTTGTCTCATTGCTCTATAAAAACCCTTACTCATATCAATAAATGGAGTTTGGAGGTGCATCCTGAACCACCTGGCCAGGTTTATCTCATGTCTCTGCTCACACCTGACACTGGCTTCAGGTGGCCCCTGGCAGTACCACATCTAAAAGATCAATCAACAGCGATTAAAGGCTTCCTATGACTAGGATGATATGCTAGAATGTGGGGATACAAATACTGTATAAAAAGAAGACAAGAAACTTCAGTTTGGGGGTGATCGTGGGATATATTTTCATTTGGTGATCAGTAAGTATGGGTTCCATACAAAGTGATTTTAATATGGTGGCACGAACTTAAAGGATAAGATATCTAATGCCTCCTACTTACGCATGATGTGTTTCACTTTTTTATTCTTTGCTTCTCATCATCTGCTCTTTAAGTGTCTGACTCCTCCTACAATCTTGCTTTCACCAAGTAATAAGGTCCCAAGTCCTATTGACTGGTTCTCTGATATTTCTTGCATTTTTCTCTCCTTTCCAATACTACTGGAAACCCTACTTCAAATCTTGTGTTTTTTATTCTAAGCTATTGTCATTTTCTCTTAGCTGATTTTCCCATATCCATTCTTTCCCCAATTCATGTTACATACCAGGTTAATCTTTCAGAATATTGCTCTGATCATCTTGTTCTTTCTGAGCAAAAATAGTCAGTGCTTCCTCATTTGTTGCCTGGAAAATGGAGTTCACAAACTCCTTAGTTTAGAAATCTATAACCCTCCACCATCCAGACCCAAATTACTTTCCTGCCATCTTTCCTACCACCCCCTAACTTAAAGTCTGCATTACAACTGAACTAAATTATTCCAATTTTCCATAGATTCCTCCCCTCCCCTGCCATCTAGTTTTTATTATGACATCTACACAAGGCAAACAGTATTGATGGGATTTTTCTCATTTCAGATAAATTATTGCTACATAAGCATTTTAAAAGCATATTAGTTTGGAGTTTCTAGTTTCTGAACTGATATGTAGAGATGTCCTTATTTTATAAAACTACCTAGTGATTTTCATTAGTGAATTTTTTTTCCAAGTCTATAAAATATATTTGTAGGAAGCCTATCCTTTCACCCTATTATGACCCCCAAGGATAGCCCATGTAGGACTGACAGCTTGTTTATGATATCACCCTAAAGACACATTTTGCTGTGTTCAACTATATAAATATACATTTGAGATATGCACTCAAGCTCATAACATTTGTTAAACATCTGAAATGCAAAGTCAATCAGGTAGAGTGTGCTCTTTAAACATTATGAAGGAGAAACCCTCTGTACCTCAGGTGGGTAACTCAGAAAGTCTATTGCGAGCAATATGTACCGCTATGAAAGTAAAGAGTTTAGTAACCCCAATAAAAAGATAGAGGTGTAAGAGTCAAAGGGATCTCTATGATTATACCCCCTCAACATTAAAATAGTCCAGAGCCCCAGTAAATCTCTCCAGTTTAAAATATAAATAGAAGGTCTTTCCATTGGGCTAAAGTACTTTTTTGGAGTCCTAAGTTAAAATATGTCTGGGATTGTGTAATAATAGTAATAATAAACATTTAAATACACATACATATCACTAAGGCAACAGATAATATATTTTCATGTTAGACTCACAAAAAACTGTAAAATAGTTAATAAAAGTATTATTATCCCCATTTTAGAAATGAGGAAGCTAAGGCACAGAGAGGTTATAGTGATTTTTGACTCTTGACACAGCTAGCAAATCACCAAGATGATATATTTAAACCCCAGTCTTCCTGACTCCATGTCTAGCAAGCTATACATAATGCCATGTCCAACAAACAGTAATGCCTACTGTATTCATGGAGATTCTTTGGGAGACACAAAGTTGAAATACAACTTAGTCCCCACCCTCACAGAGCATTGGTTATCAGTAATTATAACCAATAAACACAGACAATTATAATAAATAATATGTGATGGGTGCATAAGAATTAGAAAACAAAGTTATGTGGGATCCAAGTAAATAGGTTATTGCTGACCATGGTAGGTAGGAGGAACAAGACAGGCTTTTCTATAGGAAATCACATTTAACCTGGACTTGATTAAATGTGTAGGATTTCACTAGTGAAGAAAGAATGGGAAAGTATTCTAGGAACAAATAATAGCAAAAGCAAAGACTCAGAGGTAGAAGAGAACCATTCATTTGCAGGAGAAATAAAATAGAGCAGTTTGGTTGGATATAGAATGTATAGGAGATAATGAGTGATGTGAAATAAGTCTGTAAAAGTAAAATGGGGCCAGATTATGGATGGTCTTGAAAGTCAGCTATAGGAGTCTGAATTTAGCTAAGGAATAAAAGAATGAATGAATGAATGAAAAAAAAACATTTATTAATCACTTATTGTGCAGGTGTTGGAGATATAGGTGTAAATATGCAAATCTTTGCCTTCAGGCACTCTAAAAAGAGGAAATAGCATACATAGCTAAGTGGCTATGACAGAGGAATATTTTGATATATAATATCATATTATATATTACATAATAATAAATATAATATACAATATTATATGGTATAATGTTATGTGTTATATAATAATAAATATGATATTATATATAATATATATGATATATAATACCTCCAGGTAAGTGGTAGATGAAGAATAGTACTAGGATGGTATTTGTAGGAATAGACATGAAGGGCTGGATTTGAGAGCTGTTGGGGAGGCAAATATATAGGAATTGGTAACTGCTTAAGAAGTATGAACAGTCACCAGTATTTTACTGTGATTAGAGGTAACGGGGTCATAAAGCAAAAGACTGAAGAAGTGGAACATCAGCCAGGTAAGTTTTTTTTTTCCAACTAAAGAGTATTTTATTTTTTTCCAATTACATGTAATGATAGTTTTCAACATGGGTTTTTATAAAATTTTGATTTCCAAATTTTTTTCTCCCTTCCTCCCCTATGCCTTCCCCAAGACAGCAAGAAATCTGATATATACCAGATAAGTTTTGATGTAGCAAGAAAAGTTGAAATGTCTAGAGAAGGGGTTCTAATAGTAGGGTCTATGAACTTATTTTTTAAACTATTTTGAGAGCTCCATTTCTATATAATTTGTTTCTTTTTCAATCCTATGTATTTTATTTAACATTATTCTGAAGAGTCTATAGATTTCGGCAGACTTCTAAAGGGGTCAATGGCACACACACACACACACACACACACACACACACACACACACAGAAAAGTCATGATCCAAAGATCATAGAGCTGCCAAAGCAAACCAGATGTGTCAAAGGTCCCACAGTGTTCCCAGTGGGCAAAAGCTTATTTTGGACAAGTTAACAAATAAATAAAAGTCAGGTAGGTGATCTTGTAAGTAGATTATGGATTTGAAATCAGAAAGACCTGAATTTGAATCCTGCCTCAGAAAATCATTAGCTGTGGGACCTCTGGATAAGTCACTTAACTTTTCTCAGCCTCAATTTCCTGTCTCATCTGCAAAATGCTGATAATAATTGGCTGTGATGGTCCACTCCTATGATCCATTCTTTTGCAGGAAGCTGAGGTCGGTGAATTGCTTGAGTTTGGGAGTTCTGAGCTACAGCAGGGCTAAAGTGAATTGAGTGTCTGATTTTCAATGGAATTGGGCCTGTACTTCCAGCCTGGGCAAGATAGGGAATCTCAAAAAAAAAGTGGATAAGAGGGAAAATAACAGTGCCAGCTTCAAAGTGTTGTGAAGTTCAAATTAGATAACATATAAATCATTTTATAATCCTTAAAGTTCTATATAAATGATAGCTAGCTATTGTTATTATCATGAGAATAGTCTAGAAAAGAAGATAGGGAGATAACTTAAAATTCTCATTATCTTCGCAATTTTACCAAAGTTCTGTCTGGTTCTGAGGCATGTCTTCAGAGACTTGAGTCAAGATAGCATATAATGAGATAGCAGGTGTCTAATCTGCACTCCAGCATCACATAACCTAAAATTGGGACTATCTAGAGAAGATTTTTCATGTCTTCTATGCAAAGATGACTCAAAATTTATAAGGCATTTCCTATGTTTTGAAGAAAAAAAATAAGTTTGATAACAACACTTCCCAGGGACAGTCTTGACCCAAGAGAATTGTGGGGGATTAGAAGAAACAAGCAGTTTGCCTACTAGTTTACAGAAACAATGTCCAAGGTGAGTCACTACTAACTGCAATCACCAGGAGACCCAAGAAATATGGACATTGAGAGCTTTATTCCACTAACCCAGAGGACTTGTTTAGTGCATATTTTCAAGAAAGAAGTATTTACCAAATATGTATGTCATAAATAAGTCTACCTTCTTACTAGAGGATTAGATGAAAGACCTTTGGTATTTCTCTTTATCCTTCAGCATACCTGAGAGGATGAAAGATTCCTAGCCAGCAAAAAAGAAATAGTCCAAGGAATACTCTAAAAATAAAAACATTCTAACAGTGCAGAGGGGATCAAAGTCAATGTCAAGGGGTTAGGGAGGAGAGTGTAACACAGGAAAAGAGCAAAAAAACTATAAAACTGCAGCTATCCAACAAGTTTCTAAGGATATACCCTCGAAAATGGAATCCAACCCTTCATAAGCAGCAACAAATCATATTTAATACTAAGGAGAAGTACCAAAAGAAGGCACCCTGGAGAAATAAATGGCTTGTGGTGGTGGCGATTGGTGAATCCTTATCTAAAGTGGTGGCTTTAAATGAACAGCTAATTTTGGAGGTGTGTGATCTTCCTCAAGTAAGTATTTCAAACTCCCCTATGAATAATCCATTAAAACTCATCATACCTACCTGTACATACTCTCTTCTGGGAAATAAATGATGTATTAAGAAGAAAATTGGTAGATTGTAAGTAGCATCTCAGAAAACAGCAAAAGACAGGGAAAGGGAAATTGAGCCTATGGAAACACTGGCATAAGACCCAGCTAAACATCAATCACAAGGGCATTTATAAATGAAACTAGAAAGAGGACAAGAAATAGAAGTGAATTTTAACAAATCTGTTGGCATTTCTGTAGTGACATATTCCAAACAACAATGATAATGGAATCTCTACATTTGAACTCCATCACCTAAATTTTCAATGCAGTGTGTGAAGAAGTAGAAGTGGTGCTTAAGAAGATGGAAATCAGGAAAAACAGCTGAGCCTTGCCAAGTGCGTATAGAAGAAATCTTTCCTGGAAAATTGAAAAAGTACTCAATGGTCAACTTTCAAAATATCTTAAAAAGAGAAAGTTACAAAGAATAGAAAAAATCACAGATAATATTGCCCAAAGAAGACACATCAAGACCACACCTACTAGTTCATATCCCTATTTTATCATCCCAATAAAAATATCTGGGAAAATGGTGGTGACCCAGAAACAATTCTCTCCCATAACCTCAAATAAACAAGTAAAGAGCCCACACAATGCAGAAAACTCAGTAAGAACAAGGAGTATACTGAAAAAAAAAAAACCATCACAAGTACTTACAGAAACCAACTCACCAGTTGTAGCCTTGTAAGCTTCTTCCCCCAGGCAAGTTAAGGCTCTTGAATCAACCAGCTCAAAGTTTTGAGGAGAAGAAAGAGGCGAGTTGCCAAGGCCTATGGATATAGACGATAAAGTTTTGGAGGAGAGAGGAGACCAAAAATGGAGCATTGGTTACAGTTGTTTAAAACATCAAAAGAAAAATAGTCAGAAAACAGTGAAAGGTAGAAAGAAGGAAAAAGACCCCAATAGAAAAGGTTTCTCAGAGCATTCTTTATAGTATCCTAGGGGACTCTTCACCAACCCCACCTCAAACAACATACAGTGGCCAGCCTAAATCCCAAAGAGTTCTTAACTGGAGGTCCACTCATGGAGAGATTTTTGTGGGCTATGTGAATTTGAATGCGAAAAAAAAATTATATTAGCCTCTTACTGAAATTTAGCATTTCTTTCAATTACTAAGGTAACACACCATGGTAGTATTAGCAAACTTTTGATTTTGTCATTAATAGAAATAACAGATATTATCAAATCACATTATAGAGATTATATATATTTCTAATATATCATTAAGACTCATCAGTATTTCCAAATACAGTAATTAGGCTCACCACTAAATTTTATGTGATCTTCCACCTGTCTTCCTACAGACCCTTCAGAGAAATTTATTCATGCTTTATAAAATGAGTTATGGAAAATATAATACCATTTACAACAACATATCTTTGCGAATAGGAATTTCCAGTACTTGTAACCATCAAAACAATTAAATTTGATTGGATGTCCAACATGATGTATGTTGTCTTCTCAAAGACAACCCCAAAGTTTAATGTTCTTGTTAAAACTAAACTAAACAATAGCCCTTATGCTGACAGGCCTTTTTAAAAATCAAATTTAACTTTAACTGGCCAATACTTTAAATATATTTTCTTGTTAATCAGTGTGTTGAGAAGCAATAAAATACCACATCATAATGTTTTATATTCGATAACTATATTTTGACATAATTGGTGTCCATTATAGTGCTATGTATCTTATTTTATGCATTCAAATACATTATGCTAAGGAGTCTAAAGACTTCATCTGACTTGATAGAGAAAAAATTAAGACCCCCTGCCCTCCTCATCATGTACCTGACTATTATAATAGTCTCATAATTGTTCTCCCTGCTTCAAAGCTCTCTTCCCAATCCATCTTCCACAAAACCATCCAAAGGACTATCTTAAAGTGTTGGCCTGACCATGTCACCCTTTGACTCAATAAATAAAATCACTGCCTATTACCTATTTGATCAAATATAAACTCTTTTTTTCATTAAAGTCCTTCATAACCCCATACCAATCTACCTTTCCAGTCTTAATAAACATTATTCTGTTTCATTCACTTTTCTAAAAGCTAAACCAGCCATACATTCCTCATACATGGAATTGAATTGCCTGTCTTCTTCCCTTTGAATATGTTCTATCTTCCTGCTCACTCCTAACTCATAAAGTTCTGTTTCCATCAAAAATCAGTTTAAAAACTACCTCCTACATCATTTTTTTTCTGATTCCACCAAATACCACTGCCTTCCCACCAAAATTACCTGGTATTTAGTTTTATACACTTTTTAAAATTTTTCATTTTAATTCAATTTAATTTAAATATATCTTTATAGATCCATGTTGTCTCCCCCTTATAAATATAATCTCCTGCAAGGCAAAAAAAAAAGATATTTTCATTTTTTTCTTTGTATCTCTAGTACTTAACATTGTGCCTGGCACATGGTAGGTGTTTAATAAATGTTTATTGTTTGAATAACTTACTAGAACCCTAGGAATAAAGAAACAGAAAGAAAATAAGACAGACTGCTTTTTAAATGATTGGAAGAACTAATTTCTATTAAAAATCAATAGGAAAATGAGCTATGCAGGTTTGGGGGATAATCTAACTAAGTACATGAGAAAAAGTCAGGACTTTATTCAAACAACATTTTAAATATTCATTCAAATGATTGAGAAATATAAAGAATACAAGAAGCACTGTGATTATTTTGTTGACAATTCCTGCAAAAAAAAAAAAAGCTTTGATTCAATAGAGCAAAATTTAGACTTAGTTTGGTGTGATGAAAAATTTGCTAAGAATTAGAGCTATTTAAAAGTAGAATGACATGCCTCAGGAATCGTTGCCTCATTACAAATCATCAAAGCCTGGATGGCCACTTATTGTGTGCATTATAGGAAGTTTTATTCTCAGAAACGGGTTGGATTGGATGTTCTCTGAGGTCCTTTCCAACTCTGTATTTTTATTATCCTATGGACGTCTATATAAAAGTTTTGGTAGATGATGAAATACACAGATTTTCTCTGGCCATCTCCCAAGCAATCTTTCCATTAAGATTATATGATAGTCTACATCTAGGGGTAAAAAAAGGACAACATTTTAAAGTTCATATAGGTTGATGGTTTGGAGGGACAAATTGCAAGTGGAAGAAATTAAAGAACTATCATGGTGGAAGAAGCCTTGGGGTTATAAAAGGTTTGGCAGATCTCTTTTAACTAAGTGACATATTTAACTAGTTTAATAAAGGCAATAAGGTTTTTTGAAAGGTCCAAGTAGACCAAACAAGAGATAGAAAGAATAGCAAAAAGTAAAATGGATAATTATGATTACAATAAATTAAGAGACTTTTGCATAGACAAAACTAATGAAGTCAAAATTAGAAGAAAAACAGGAAAGTGGGGGATAGGGGATTTTACAGCAAGTTTTTCTGATAAAAAGCCTCATCTCTCAAACATATAGGAAATGGAGTCAAATTTACCACAAAAAAAAGAGCAGTTCTCCAAGATGATGTGATCAAAGGATAGGAACAGGGCCATTTTCAGAAGAAGAAACCAAAGCTATCAATAGTCACATGAAAAATTGCTCTAAATCACTACTAATTAGAGAAATGCAAATTAAAACAACTTTGAGATACCAGCTCACACCTATCAGATTGCTATCATGACAGAAAATAAAAATGATAAATGCTGGAGGGGATGTGAAAAAATCAGGATATTAATGCATTGTGGATGGAATTGTGAACTAGTTCAACCGTTCTGGAGAACAATTCATAACTATGCCCAATAGGCTATAAAACTATGAATACCCTTTGAACCAGCAATACACTACTAGGTCTATATCCCAAAGAGACCTCAAAAAAAGGGAAAAGGGCCTATTTGTACAAAAAATATGTATAGCAGCTCCTTTTATGGTGGCAAAGAATTGGAAATCAAGGGGATGTCCATCAATTGGCAAATGGCTTAATAAGTTGTGGTATGCGCCTGCAATGGAATACTCTTTTGCTATAAGAAATGATGGTCCAAATATATTTTCCTAAAATGTTGAGGTTTCCTAGGTGTTCCTGTCCTCATATGATCTTATTTAAATATCACATGGGTCTATCATAATTTAAACCTTCTTCAGTGATATACAGAAGGACTCAAAAGAAACCAGTCTAACAATCATCACAGGAAAAGGAGGAGGAAGAGGAAGAAGAATAGGAGAAGGAAGAGAAGGGAAAAAAGGAGGAGGAAAAGGAGAAGAAGAAGAAAACTGAACATCAAATGGCATGTGATTCAACAAGCAGATTATTAGTATATGTGTTTTCAATAGTTGCTTCAGATGGGAAATGACCTAAACCCACAGGTGAACAGGAGAAATATGGGTTGAATCCTCATCTTGGAAATTACAGGTTTTTTTTTTCTATGATTCCAAACTGCTCCCTAAGCCCAATTTTTGAACACTAATATTCTTCCCATGATGCATATGGCTAACAATAGTGTAAACACCAGAATATCAAAAAGATCAATTTTGTAAGTGACCCATAAAGTTTAAATAAACTATAGCATATCATAATCTATGATTAAATGCAAATAGCCTAAAAGACATTATTTAGGATTTGTACCATTAGAAAAAGAGGTCAATGAATTAAAAACAAGAAATAGCATACAGAGTGCTTGAGTGCTACACTATCATTCCCCAAATATGGGGGGGGGGGGAGAAAAGCTAAAAGCACATTGGGTAGAACCTCTCTGAAAGTCCTGTGGGACTTTCTACAGGAAAACCTTCACATGAATTCTACAAGATTTATGTGGGATGTATAATGAATGATTGGCATAATGAATGGCAGATTGCTATCTGGACTGATGGAGGGAATAACCAAATTAATATCACATACTTACTGAAGTACATATATGTGTCCCAATAATTGAAAACAATGGTTTCATTTTAATCTTTGCAAATAATAACAATTCTGTAGAAGTGTGTTCAGATTTAGACACTTATTTTTTTAACTAGATAAACTAGAGAATATCTAAATGAGGGTCGTGAGTATTTAGACATGTTAAGAAAAATATGAGGAAATGTCTTAGAAATCAAGGTTGCTTGACATGGTGAAAAATAAAATAAGGTAGTTATCTTCAACTACCTAGTTGACATGTTAGTTGTCTTCAAATACTTGAAGGTTTGTCTGTTACATGGAAGAGAAAACAAGCCTTTTCTATTTTAGAGAACATCATGTTTTAGAGAACATCATGGGTATCCGAGAGTGGATGCTACAAAGAGG
This sequence comes from Gymnobelideus leadbeateri, assembly GCA_011680675.1. Taxonomy (NCBI): domain Eukaryota; kingdom Metazoa; phylum Chordata; class Mammalia; order Diprotodontia; family Petauridae; genus Gymnobelideus; species Gymnobelideus leadbeateri. The sequence goes on from WOXC01005433.1 coordinate 298,369, forward strand.
CTTACTCTTGATATATTGACTCAACATAAGAAAAGACTAAAGCTATCCAACAACAGAGCAGATTTTCTCTTGAGGTAGGGAGTGGGCTTCTCCGGTAGAGATCCAGCAGGGCCTGGATTGTCTTTTGCCAGGGATGGCATAGGAGATACTTGTATAGTAGGGCTAGTTGGTCCCTGAGGTCCTATCCAAATTTTAGATACCAAGATCCCACATCAGGTCCCAAGGCCAGCTGGTACATAGCCAAATTTAAAGACAGTTAAAGACAGTATAAATTAAACTACTATTTTATTTGTGTTATGATTTCTCTATGAATTTATTTTTTACAGAAACTGAGTTTGGAGAGGGGCTGACTTCTCCTTATATCATCTCTGTTACCATTGTCCTAGGTTACAGGGCTATCCATCATAAGATCTATGAACAAATATAAATGTGAGTAGAATTCTATTTCTGCTAGGAATAGATCTTTCTGTCATAGTCTAATATCAGATAATTCTCTCTCCTATGGTAAAAGACAATATAGTGATGATTATACAAATACAGATGATCAAGCAGAAGATTTTTTCCTAATGAAAATAAGATAAACATTATTATATTCATCTGAATGTAGGCTATACTTTGCTCCTTCAAATTTTTCTTGTCTAAAACCTGAGAGCAGTCTATAATAATGCTCTTACTAAAAGAATAACCACAAAGCTTGTGAAGACAAAAAATCAATGGTGATGAAGTCTACATAATATTTGTATTTGAAATTATATGAATTTAATGCCCTTTTATAATAAGCATATTTTATATTGTGACATGAAATTATTTTAACTTTTTTTCAAAGTCCCATTTTATGATTGTTGTCATTATTTAAGGGGCAGTTCCTATTTATACCAAAGTGGTATTTTATCTCTCTATGGATCATCATCTTCTTCTTCTTCTTCTTCTTCTTCTTCTTCTTCTTCTTCTTCTTCTTCTTCTTCTTCTTCTTCTTCTCCTTCTCCTTCTCCTTCTTCTGTTGCTGCTGCTTCTCCTCCTCCTCCTCTTCTTCTTTCACCTCCTTTTTCTCTTCCTCTTCCTCCTCCTCTACTCCTCCTCCTTTTTCCTGTGATGATTGCTAGACTGGTTTCTTTTGAAACCTCTGTATTTTCCTTTCTCCCTTCTCCTTCTCTCTCCCCTACTCCATTTCCCTTCATTTCATATGGATTTCTCCTGAAACTGAGAAGTTAATTTAATTTAACAAAAGCATGTGAAAAGGCTTCTCCCCTGCTAAGGTACCACTCCAATGATGGTGCTTCATGCATGAAGGCTAACCTTCTGAGGAGTTAACCTCACAAAGCATGAGTTCTAACAATTACAGTCAAGCTGAAATGTCTTAAATGAACATCTGGTGACAGAGTTTGTGAGTGTTGTCTGAAGGTTCTCCCTAGCTAAGTTGAGCTAATCATCACCAAATGATGATCCTTTTTGACCATGGCAACTCATGAAGATGCTCTACTAAAGCTAAGAAGGTTGAGACATGCATTCATAAGGAGAGTAGGCACATAGATGAAGCAACAGATTTTTCTGAGACATGGGAAATGTGGAAGTATCTATCACTTGCCATACTAAAAATGATCTTATTAATAATCTAAGATTTTAATGAATGTTCTTCTCCTAAAGAGATCCTTTGATTCTTTTAAATTAAATTTATAATGAGCCTTTTTACCCAGTCCAAAGTCCTTTTTGGACACACACACACACACACACACACACACACACACACACACACGTTTCCATTTGCACTCCTTTTTTTCTCCTTCTTTAATTTAAATATAGTTCTCCTTTGAGGAAAATACATCCATATTTCCTTGCAATCTTGTGCAATGAAGATACTTCCTTCTTCTACTCCCCTAAATCTTGGGAAGGGCTACATATGCTGTTTGCCACTTCTTTCTTTTTTTTTTTAAGCAATTGGGGTTAAGTAACTTGCTCAAGGTTACACAGCTAGTCATTATTTATGCGTGGGTGCTCATTTTCTGAAGCAGGATTCGATCTCGGGTCATCCCAACTCCGAGGCCGGCGCTCTTACTCACTGCGCCACCTAGCTGTCCCTTATTTCTAAGCAATCCCTTCATCTCTGTCCCATAGTCTCTCCGCTTTTGAAATTCATATTAATCAATGCATACCTACATGTAAAGCCAAGCAAGAGCAGCTTTCCAGAGGACTACTACTCTAAACAGCTTTAAGGTTCTGATTACATAGTATAGTGAATTCTAAATTTATTCAGTAACAAACTAAGACAAAATACGGGCAGAAACTAAAGTATAGAATTCACAAGGTTATGACATAACAAATTATCACTAAAGTGGCTACAGGGTGGCTAGGTGGTGCAGTGAATAGAGCACCAGCCCTGGAGTCAGGAGGACCTGAGTTTAAATCAGACTTCAGACACTTAACACTTACTAGACATGTGACCTTGGGCAAGTCACTTAACCCCAACTGCCCTTCCGAAAAGCAAAAATAAATAAAGTGGCCACATAGTTTTCACCAAAGTGGTCACAAAGTTTAAAGGAAAAGATATCATTCAGTAAGAACTTAACTCAATCATCCTTAAGGAGGCTTACCTCCTTAATAGTCACAGAGTATAAAAGTCAAAGTTCTCCACCCCTAGGTCACATTGTCTTAAACTCTCAGTCAAAAAAGTCTTCTGTCTTCTTAATTGGAGATTAGTTTCTAATCATCCTTAATTAAATCATGCTAAAGAGGTACAGGATACAGAGTACAAAGTCCTCCCACTCCTAGGCCACAGTAAATCATGGTCTTCTAAGTTTGCATTAAATACCCAAGGAGAGTTCTTTTTATCTTGACTCAAGTCTGGCTCTTAGGTTCCATGGGTCCAGCTCCTACCCAAATCCATCCAATTGTCACTTGGGTTCAAAGGCAGGCATCTCCCAGCTCCTTGTCTAGTTCCTAATCCAGTTCTTGTTCCATATTGAAGCCCACACTATCCAGTCCATGTCAAGTCCTTCACAGTTTCTGTTCCTGGGAAGACAAAGCTTAACAGACACACAATAACATTCACGCACATTGCAGGCACCATCATCAATTCACTTTCTGCCTGTGAAATCAACATAGACCCACAAACAAGGTCTGAGGAATCAACACAAATCATCACTATAGTCCCAGGACCTCTGAAAACATCAGTAAGACCCTCCTCCAGGATTTCTGTAAGCATACAACAAGAAAATCCTCTTTCAGGGCTTCTGAACCAGCAGTAAGGTCCCAGGGCTTCTACAACAACAGCAACGTCCTCTATCAGCAGATAAATCTGACAAAGTTACATCAAAACTGACAAAGTACTGTCACCACAGCCATGCTTCCTCCCAGTTTCTGCTCTCTCAGCCTGGGCTTTTCCTTATATATTGTTATTAAGCTCCTCCCTGTTCGGCCCCTTCCTGTTGCCTCAGCAACAGGGGTTCACAAGTTCTGTTTCTTAACAAAAGACTTGATGTAATCATGGGCAAGAAACAGTATAAAGGTCAAGAAACTTGAACTGAAACAAGGTGCTAAATAATTAAATAGCTGAAATGAGGTGTTAACTACTTCTTTGCTTGCCATTACAATACCATCCTTTTCTTGCCATTGTAATTATCATCTTCTGACCTCTAGGTCAATCTTCCAAAATTTTCAAATTACTTAACATCTGGTTCATAGTCTTCCTTTTCATTAACTAACCATATGGATTTCAGTATTAATATTGACTGTACAAGTCATCAACTCCCACAACTTTCTTTTCTTGGTCACCCACTTCAACCACACATCACACAATGATAACTTAGACTTTATCATCTCAGAGAACTGCACTGCTTCCAAAGTCCAGGGACCTAGACATCTGACTGAACTTGGACACTACTCTCTGACCATAATACCTTATTTTACTTCTCTCCCCCTCTCATTTATATTGACCTATCAAAGATGATTACATATTACATATTTTGAGCATCATTTTTATGCTTAGGCTTGTATTTCCTAGGAACCAGTTGCCCTAACTCTTACCCCAAACCCCTTCAACAATAAGTCATATATGTGCCACTTCTTGCCATCTTCTGTCTTTTGACTTATACTAAATGATGCTTTGAAAAAGTTGCCTGAGAAAGAATAATAAAAAAAAGAATAAATCAACCAGTCTCACTGGAGCTGTATCCATAACCAAATATAATGTGGTTATTTGTAATAATAGATGCCTAACATATGTATTGCTTCTCTTTCTCAGATTAAATCCTGCTCATTAGTAAAAAGGAATTTTGTTGGTATCTTTATGTACCCATCCCCTAGCCAAAGCAATGCCCAGAAATGTGTCTGGATCAACCTGAGGGGCATTATATTTTAAGATACCTCCTTCATCTAATATGGAAATAGCAAAGGGGTAGTCAGTTTAAGATAAGGGCTTCTTCTTCTCAGCAATACAAGATCCAAGACAATTTCAAAAGACTGAAGATGAAAAATGCTAACCACATCCAGAGAAGGAACTATGGGGTCTGAATTCAGATTGAATCTTATTATTTTCACTTTTTTAGTTTTTGATTTTTCTTTCTTGTGGTTTTCCCCTTTTATTCTGATTCCTCTTTCACAACATAGCTAATGTAGAAATATGCTTAACATGATTGCACATGTATAAGCTATATCAGATTGCTTGCTATCTTGGGGAGGAGGGAGGGAACGGAGAAAGGGGAAAAATTTGGAACTCAAAATTTTACAAAAAATGGATGTTGAAAACTATCTTTGCATGTAATTAGAAAAAAAGTGAAATGTTATTAAAGAAAAAAGAAGGTAAGGGCTTATTGGTGACTGACCAATCACCATTACAAGTGGTTTAGAAGAGCTGGAGCTGCCTCGTGGACACTTTTTATCCCAGGGAAGCTGAGAGGCAAAGGAGGGTGAGTGACAAAAGAGAGAAGATTGACCCATCGTGGCAATGTCCTACATGTCACCATATACTTTTGTTTTAGGTAAAACTCTTACCCTACTGACTTATAGGCAGAAAGCTAAACTCTAGGAACACCTATTTCCATTGAATCGTTATTTTGGAACTAAAAAGGAACTTGGAAATACTGTGTATTAATGCTTTCATTTTACAGATAACACTCTGAGGCCCAAAGAGGTTAATTGACTTTACCTAGTTACACAAGTAGTAAATAACAGAACTAGTAATGGTAATGAGGTTCTCAATGTCCTTTCTATTACACTATACATGTTGATTAGGGCTACCCCTTCAGGGCTAGCAGGCCTGAACTGTTGGGATGCTGATTTCTACTTGGTCCAATGTGGCATTAAAAATACTTTCTACATGTAACCATAAATATATCTCATTGTGGTCATTTCCACCGTCTTGTAATTTGATTTTAAGTGCTGATCCACTGATCTTGTAGGTTAATACAACACAAAACCTCTTTATCCTCATAACCTTTGGTCCTTTTGCCCTATTTTCTCAGGCCATCTGGTAAACTAGACCACAAGCCACTTTAATGTTTCATGAACCTATAACCTGGATCAAGAGTATGGTGGAACCATCTATAAAAAGCTAACAGAGCTATTGTTAAATTTTTAGTGACATATAAATGTCACCACCTTAATGGGAAAATCCTATAAAACAGGGTTTATGTTTCATGAATTATCTAGACTTAAGAAAGTGTTGCAGAAAATGCCAATAATGAAGATTAAGCTTAACAGTGTGTTGTGCCTACTTTTATTTTAAGGAGCTGGTTGTTAAACATTTACCAACAGACTTGACTAAAATACCTTATATTCCTGAAGTCCCACCTTTCTCAATCTGTGAATCCTCATCCCTAAGCATCCCACACCATCTGATTTACCTCTTCCACCAGTACACTTGAAAAAAGTTCTTTAAAAATATTTCATCCATTACAAAATCATGGTTCATTAACTTGTCCTGGACTTTATCGCTAGTTCAACACTTCTTTTGTACTAGTTCTCACAAAGCCTCTTCAAGTACTTTTCTCCCTCCTTAGGTCCCTAACTTCATCCTTACCTATCCCCCACCCTCACCTAGTATTTTGCCTTCTGCTTCAGTGAGAATACTGAGGTCACCAAATCCAAGTATCCTCATTTGCCTTCCTAGGGAGGCAAGCATTAGAACAAGTCCTAACATAGAAGAAGAGGATCTGGATTCTAATCCCATTTCTTTTCTTTTAAAAAAATTTTAATTTATGAGATTAAACAAGAATTTCTACAACATAGCCTAATAAAAAGAGATGATTGCACAAGAAAAGCAAACCTATTATGTACAACTTACTGTTCCTTTTAAATACATAATAAAGTTATCGTGTAAATTTCTATTTCTTAATGCTTACCACTTCTGACATTGGACAAATCATCCACCCTTACTAGGTGTTAGTTTATTCATCTTTAAATTTTAGCATAGTTGGCCTAGAAAGCCTCTGACATCCCTTCTTAGCTCCATATTTACTACTCTGCCAACTCTACTCTTCAAAATTTCCCATCATATCAACACAGCCTCCCCCACCCCTTCCTCTGGTCAAGGAATTAGTACAGTTACCCCTTCCACTCTCAAATTCCCCATTACAGTTTCAATATATCTCTGGTCAGCATAAAAAATTAAATGGGAATGGGGTGAGAGGGAGTTTTACAGAAGCTGCAGACAACCCATGAAGGCCAGCAGACAACACAGAGCCTATGACTAAATTTAACCCAAATTTTACAAGGTACACCCCGTAAAAGTAAAAGAAAAAAAATTCAGACTTTTTTTCTGATACAAAAGGAGGGCCAAACAGTCTTATACAGATTTTCCAGATTGCAGATGTGCTGTCCCCCTAGCCCCTACAACATGGAAGGTATTACTGTATTTGTTGTTGTCATTTAGTCATATCAGATTCTTCATGATTCAGAGAAGCAGAGCACATCAATACAGTCCACCGGCTTTTCATGACAAAGATACTGCAGCGGTTTGCCATTTCCTTCTCTAGCTCATTTTACAGATGGGGAACTGAGACCAACAGAATTAAATGATTTGCCCAGGCTCACACAGCTAGTAAGTGTAAGGGGCCAAATTTGAACTCAGGTCTTTCTCACTCCAGGCCTAGCACTCTCTCCACTAAATCACCTACCTGCCTCCTGTACGTCAATAAAGCTAATCCCTCTATTTGTACCTCTTCTTTAGGACCTTCCAGCAATGATTCTATCTCTTTCATGCACCTCCTCTTGGGGATACTTGTAACTTGTAACAGTTTCTAAAAAAATACCATAGACTATTTCTTTCTCCGCCCCTTTAGTCCATCTTTAGTTCCTCCTTCCAACCCTTTATAATGGTTATTCTCATTGTCCATAATCCATCACTCCTCATCTCTCTTCATATTCCCTCCTGGTAATCTTGTTCATTCTTACAAACTAAAATACCACATCAAAGAATATGGTTCCCAAATTTATTTTTTACATCTCTGATCTCTTTTCTGAGTTCCAGACCTGTTTCTCCAATTAGATGGTACAATGGATAAGTTCCAAACTGGAGTTAGGAAAACCTTCTTTAGAAGGATAGGACTTAAAATGAAAGAAATGACATAGGCCCTTGGATTTAGTTTGCACATTTGTGTGGGTGTATACGTATATATATGTGTATAAGTATGTGTATATACACGTATATGCATATACTTATGTATATGTGTATGTATAAACACACACAATTAGAATGTAAGCTCTTTGAGAGCAGGGACTTTTACTTTTCTATTTGTTTATCCAATACTTAACATGGCTCCTGGCATATAGTAAGTGCTTAATAAATAGCTCTTTTGATTGATATGCCTGGGAACTCTCTCAAAACAGAGAAAAAACTATTGCCTAACTTTCTTGGAGGAGAATATTGGAAGAGCACCAGACTGGGAGTCAGGCTGGAATCTAGAAATAATATATTCAAAACACAGATGAATGACTAGACCCAAATAATAATTAAGAGTTCTGTGTCAACCTGTAGTGAAGTCTTTAATGGATTGTTCCAGAGATCCTGATTTTGTTATATTTAATATTTTGATAAAAGTATAGATAAGATGATTTTCAAATCTGAATTCCTTAGCAATTAATAATAATAGTTAGGGGTGGCTAGGTGGCGCAGTGAGTAAGAGCGCCGGCCTCGGAGTTGGGATGACCCGAGATCGAATCCAGCCTCAGAAAATGAGCACCCACAGATAAATAATGACTAGCCGTGTAACCTTGAGCAAGTTACTTAACCCCAATTGCTTTAAAAAATAATAATCATAATAGTTAACATTTACATAGCCCTTTAAGGTTTACAAAGAGCTTTAAATAGATTATCTCATTTGAGTCTCATTACAGCCTTATGAGATAATCGCCATTATTATCCCCATTTTACAAATGAGGAAACTGATGCTGAGAGGGGATAAGTGACTTGTCCAGGGTCACACAGATACAAAATGTCTGAGGCAAAATTTCAACTGGGGTCTTCCTCCATCCAACTTTAACACTCCCTCCACTATGCCACCTATATACCCCTGAAAAAGCTGCATCTGGAGGTAGCGGACTTGCCATCCCTAGAAGGCTTCCAGTAGAACCTAGATGACCATTTATCGGGTCACCAAACTATTTTAAGAGGCACTCCTTTTCAAATATAGATAGTACTAGAGGACTCTGAGGACTCTTCTACTTCTGAATTTCTTCCTGGGGTTTAGTCATGGTTCTTCAACTTTCTTAGGCAAATTGTTTTTGTTTCCAACTCTGTAAAACTCAGTGTCCTCAGCTACAGAAGAAGAGATTTGGACTAGGCAATGTCTTGCAATTAAAAGATTCCCAAGTGTCCTCCCTGTGCCTCAATTGCTAAAGCCAATACTACAGGAAGAATTATGTGAAGATAATGCGCCCATCTAGCAAATTAGTCGGGCTATGAAAGCCTAGTCCAAAATGGCAGAAAAGAGAAAACTATTCACTATGTAAAGATGGCCTTCCATACATGTGGGGAATCCAGGTGGTTGAGTTCTGGTCCTGGAATCAAGAAGATTCATCTTCCTGAGTTCAAATCCAGCCTCAGACACTACTAGCTTTGTGACCCTGGGCAAATGACTTAACCCTGTTGACCTCGGTTTCCTCAACTGTAAAATTGGAAAAGGAAATGGCAAACCACTCATCTTTGCCAAGAAAACCCCAAATGGAGTGACAAAGAGTAGAGCACAGCTGAAATGATTGAACAACAACCATAACAGTGCAATGTGAGCGGCTAGAAAAAAAACAGAAGCAGAAAACTTCAATCTACCTTGTCTCTGAGTGGACACTTGCTTACTTTTAGTTCTTATGAAATCTACCAGTATTTAAATACTAGAGTTTTATCTTTTTCTATTCAGAGAAGGAAATGCAGAATCACAAAAGGAAAAGCAGCCCAAGTACCAGATTGCAACAAGGGATGGGGTTGGAAGCAATTAAAATAACATAAAATCTTTTAACTCAAATATACATAGAGATTGGAAAATCCCCAGTACATTGGATGGACCTCCTGTGGAAGATGTATAGGAAGACATAGTCCTCCAAAAGTCACACAGAATGAGAAGGTGTGCGTGAGTTGTCATGTGAACCATTAAAGGGAATATAAGACCACAAACCTATAGAAGTATTGAAGAACACACAGGTATGTTTGATTCAGTATGGCATTCTGTGTTGAACCTACAGAAGCCATCACAATGAGGCCAAGCCAATGTGAAAGTTAAAAGATTACAGCTTCAGAAACACACAAAAAGTAATATCAACCAATAATTAGTAGTGTTCAGAGAAGCAGTTTAGTACAGTAAAAGTCAACTTTCTAGGACTGTAAGTTGCAGAACAGCTGCAGATTTCTATTAGCAAAGGGACTCTCATCAGGAGTTCCCTTTCCCAAGGAAATCACTGAGCCAGTCCAAAAAAATGAAGGTGTTGCTGAGTCATTAGCTTATCACTGTCCCCAATTCAAAGTCCTTTGATCTTTAGAAATGCAAAGGGATTCTCTCAGTACCCTGGGGAATTTGATAAAACCACATCATCACCATTTCCAAGTGAAGAAAATAAAGGAAGAGTTTAAAAGATTTCTCCCAGATCACAAGGGAACTAGAATTTCCTTTTGGAAACAGAGCAGTACAATATTCCCTAGCTCCCATTTCTATGATCAAGTAATGACACAAATTTTCCTCTGAGGCATAAGCCTTGGCATGTTTCTTTTTTGCAGAACTGCAGCAACCCTCATGCCTTGGCCCTTTCTTCCTAAAACCCACAGCCATGCAAACATTTTTCCAGCGTACACAGAAATAAAGAGACAAGTTGGAATTTGAACCTGGTGTTTCAGCACAGAAGGTTGGACTGCTAAACCTTTAGTCCAACATAATAGCGTCATGGAAGGAGTCTGCTGGCAGGCGTTCTTAATCACCAAGCCTCAGAGCGATGCAGAACTCATATTGTCCTACAGGAGGCTTGGCCACACGAGGGGAAGTAATTATGTGTCCAAGGAAGGCAGAGAATACTCTCTGTAAATTGACAGTATGCTAAGGGATTACAAGAAATAAAGCTGTGTTAGAACAAGTCCCTGGGAATCTGTCCTGTCACTGTGGTTCAGTGCCCTGCTATGGCTCCTTAGGTCACTGAAGTGAGCAAATGGGCTTCCAAGCGTTTTACTGTGGAGCTCAGGAAAGGAAAGACTGGCAAGAGAGTCAAGTAGAGGAGGAATCAACTGAAGACCAATGAATTGCTATAAAGGAAAATGTGCACAGGCTAAAATAATGTTTAGGAAACACAAGGGAAAAGAGAATCCTATATAAGTTTAATTAATAGAATACAGATGAAAGAAGGGTATAGTAATTAAAAATTCATTACAGATCCCATAAAAATGTGAAAGAAAACAAACTTAAAACCCTAATCAAAATATGCGTTGGAAGGACAAGAAATGGAAAGATTTAAGAATTTGGAAGAACAAAGAAAACAGACAGCAAATTGCTTATATTAAAATTTTGCTTCACAGCCAAATGTTCCATAATGTTAGACTTCCATCTGTACCTATCTCACATAGAGCAAACCAGTAACTAGTTAATTCAAAGTCAGCATACATCATAGTTGTCCTGGGAGACAGAAACTGAAGAAATCAGTCTTTCTGCCATATATTTCTGCTTTGATCCTTTATTTACTCCTTTATGAACTATCAGAAGAAAGTATGGGTCAAGAACTGAGATGGTATTCTATTAGAAATAACAATCATAACAGTACTCTAATTATCATGCAGATTCTTCTTGCACCTCTTCAAATATGCTCTATAAGTCCTCCAGGCAAAGGCATATTTTTAATTGTGTTTAAATAAAATGTCTGTCTTACAAATAAGGGAGCTTAAATAGAAATCAGTCACCATTCTTACCAGAGCTGTATTTGAAACACAGACAGGATAAATTCATAGAGATGAAAAAAAAAAAGCTAACATATATGATGCTATTTTTTTCACTGCATTCTTAATTTGTAATAAAGGTAACTAATGACTTTAGGAAAATTTTTATTGTTGTTGTTATTCATTCATTCACCCGTGTCCAACCCTTTATATGGACCATAGCATGTCAGTACTGTCCAAAGGTTTTTTTTTGTTTTGTTTTGTTTTTTTGGCAAAGAAGTGGTTTGTCATTTCCTTCACCCAAGGTCACACAGTTAGTATGGAAAATTATAGGTATTCAAAATGAATGAATGAATAGTATTTTTAAAATGTTAACTATGAGTTAAGTGCTTAACCAAACTCTGAAAATATAAACACAAAAATTAGTCTATAACCTCAAGGGGTTTGTAGTTATGAAGTTTATCAGGAAACATATAAATATTAAGTAGTGTCCAAGAAGGACAGTTATGGTTCACAAAGTCACTAAGCTGATGAGAGGAACACTGGAATAATCAAATGGTATTCCCTCTCCAGAGGCAATGTCAATGTTAATTTGATTTCAATTATCAGAACAAGAGGTAGAAAGTGATGGAAGGGGAAGAGTATAAACTACTCATGCATAACTGCTTGCCTAGCTGAGTGACTTACCTTCTCCCAGGTATGGGTTTGGAGGGTGAAGAGCCTGATGAACTTAATCCCCTATAAAATTTAGCTATAAAATCTCCTTAGGGTTTTCCCCAAATCTCCCATTCCAATTTCTTTAGCTTTGTGGTATTAGCCCATCATCTCCTCAAAAGAAGGAATCAATTCTCATATGTAACTAGAGAACCAAATCAATAAGGGTGTTTATTGAACCTGAGGGTTTGTATCTTTCTTTTTCTTTTAAGTTATATTGACGTGTTTTGCTTTTATATTATAAACACTTACAGTTTATGTCTACTATAGTGTAGGTCTCATAATAAAGTAGAGGGACAGCCAGGTGACACTAGGCTCTGGGGCCAGTATCAGAAAGACCCGAGTTCAAATTGGATTTCAGACATTTACTTACTAGATGTAAGATTCTGGGTAAGTAATTTAACTTCTGTTTGCCTCAGTTTCTTAATCTATAAAATGGGGATAATTATAGTACCTACCTATCAGGGTTGTTGTGAGGCTCAAATAAAATAATAATTTTAAGCATTTAGCACACTGCTTGGCATGTAGCAGGTATTGTATAAATATTTAAAACATAAAATATTTAAAATTAATTTAAATGACTAAATTAAAAATAACAGTGTTGTGACCTAATCTGAAAGTGCATGCAACATTCCACATCTGTAGCATCTCCCACCTCTATTTTTAATTTTTTTTAATTAACAGAAATCTACTTTTGTTCTCCTTCCTACTTCCCACCCTATTAAAAAAAGAGAGAAAAGAAAAATAAATTCCTTATAACAAATATACATAATTAAACTTAATAAATTCTTTCATTGGTTGTATACAAAAATATATATGTCTCATTCTGCACCCTATTCTATCATCTCTCTGTAAAGAGGCTGATAGTTTGTTTCATCTTCAGTCCTGTGGAGTCATGGATGATCATTGCTTTCATCAGAGTTCTCACAGATTTCAAAGCTGTTTGTCTTTACAGTGCTGTTACTCTATAAATAACTGGTTTTCCTGCTTCTGCTCTTTTCATTCTTCATTTTAAAAGTCTTGAAAGTTGTTCATTTTTGTAATATTAATTTTTGTATAAATTGTTCTTCTGACTCTGCTTACATCATTCTGCATCAGTTTATATGTCTCTTCGTCTCTGATACATTTCTTCATTTGTTCCATCACAATAGAATTCCGTCGTATTCATATACCACAACTTATTGAGCCATTCTTCAAAGGATGGACATCCCTTCAGTAAGGTTCCAGTTTATTTCTTTCTGTCCTCCCATAGTCTCCCTTTTTTGACTGGTTATAGTCTTAAACTAACAAATACTGTCTACACCAATGCTGTTGATTATGAATGTTTTTTTGCGGAAGTGTCTTTGCTTCCTCCTCCCTTTGCAGATAACAGGTGCCAATAATAGCATGATGTTCTCATCTCCAAATTTGATGAGAATTATATATATATATATATATATATACACATAAAAACAAATACATATATGCTATTGCATATAATATATGTATATGTGAGAGATTACAGATCATATCATAAATCTGAAGCTAGAAGGAACCTTAGAGGCCCATCTAATTCAATAGTTTTACTTTACAAATGAGGAAACTGAGACCTGAGAAGTTAAGCAACTTGCCCAGGGTCACAAAAATAGCAAGTCTCAAAGACAGAAGTGGAATCTAATTCACAGTTAGTGTTTTTTCCACTATGCCATAGCATATGTGTGTATCTATCTATATCTATATCATCTATATCTATATCTATACACCAACATACATTAATAATAGAAAGTATTTGTAAAGTACTTTAAGGTTTACAAAGAGTTATACATATGTTAGCTCATTTAATCTTTACAACAACCATAGGAGGGGGTATTCTTTTTATCATCCTCATTTTATAGATGAACCCCCTCTGTACTCATTTCCCCAACCTGTTCTTGTACTCACAGATTGGATCCCCAGGGGATAAGCAGCAACTATTCTCAGGGGTTCCAGGTGTAACCCTGTGGGTAACTCTTTCCCTCATCTGTCCTTCACAAGCCCCTACTAGTGTGCTTCACTTTAACAATCAGCCAATAGATTCTGTCCTCAGCAAAGGCATTTATTCAAAGGCAATAGCAAGGAGAATAGTTATAAAACTTTTCCCAAAAAATATGAAATACACTCTCCCACAAATACTTATAGAGTCAATGGATTGAAAGAGAGGCATGAGTTTAAAGTACAATGGTACTGAAATATATGTGTAGATAATACATGCGGTTAATGAAACTCACAATTCCAGAACTGCAAGGACTCGATGTTCTTTCTTTCTTTGGTGGGTCTTCTTGAAGTTCACTGTGGGGCTGGGCTGGATCCTTGTAGGGTATACCATCTCATCTGGAAAGGTCATTTTAATGCTAGATTAGATCAAGTTAACACTCAGCCACAGAGCTGAGATCTTCATCAGTTCAGCTGTCTCTGGACTGGGCCAAGTAGATCACTTAGCCTACCAGGCTTTTCACAGGAAGCATCTCTGTAATGATAATGGACATTTGAAGATCTTCCCTGCCCCCTAATAGGCTGAATGAATCACATGGAGCTTGTGGTGGGAAGAGTTTGCTGAAGGGTGGAGGAAAGCCCACAGGAAGCTGAGAGTCAGAGCAGCTAGAGAGAGGGAGGAGAGAGGATGGCAGGCAAGGAGACAGGCTTGTAAGTGTTGGTTTGTGGGAAGGCTAAAGGATGGTGTGTCACTCTATTGTGTTGTGGTATATTAACTTCTATGTTGCTATGATGGATTTGGTTTCCTTGTGTTGGGATTTAGTTTTCTGGTGTCTGAATAAATGTTTTGCTTGAGTCTTCTTTATGAAGAGACTGTTATATTTTGTGATTGAGAACTATGTTGGCATATTTACAATGCTTGTCTGCACTATGAATATTGCATTGGTGCTACATTCTGTTGGATGGTTGATCTGCTAAATTTCTAGTGGGGGTTTGCTCTAGGTTTTTGCTTTTGTTCTGCTTGTTTGGTTTTGGTTTTTGGATTCAGTGGGTAGCTGCAGTTTTCACCACCTATAGCCTCTGGTTTAGTTGGCTGTTACAATACTTTCTTCAGCTGTAGTGTTAAAAATAGTCCTTTAAGCAGGAATGACCTCTTTGACTTCCTCAGAGCCTCACCTCTGAGGTCACCTTTAAGCAGAAGGTTAAGTGGGATATAACCTCTCCTCTTAGACAATTCTGGTTCAGAGGTGGTTTCCTTCATTGAAGGATTTCATCTTTGCTCAACCCAGTTATACTTCCCAGATTCTTGCTGGGTCTTATACATAGGAGTAGTTGGGGGGACAAAAGCATAATGCTAAGGCACTGATTTTATTATCTGACAGGCTTCTTCATATGCAACTGAACTATTAAAGCTTCAAGCCCTTTATATTTGCATCAAAATGCACTTCCCTTTTGCATTTCAATATCTAGTTTTTGTCCCTTACAACCTTCTTCTTTGTTACATTCCAATAGGACAGGTTATTCCATTTATCTATCTAGAACTAGATGAGAGTAGGTATATAGACATAAACATAGACACAGATGCAGATATGTATAGGTAGATATAGATGGCATAGAGATTTCTTATTGGTAAGACCCATAGGAAGGTTTTTTATGCCTAAGCTTCTTGAAAGTCTATCATCTTTCCTGCAGTATTCATTTACTTATACTATAAATTAGAAGTGCATATTTAAAAAAAATCTCCATATGACCTTCATATCTTAATAAATCCACAGCAAATTTGCTATTTTTTCCCTTCCATTTCACATCTCTGTACCTTTGCACTGACTGTTCCTCATGCCTAAAATGCTTTCTCTTCTTGCCCATTTTTTTTTTTTGGAATCTCTGGACTACTTCAATATTGAGCTCAAACATCACCTCCTGGAGAAAGTCTTTCCCAGTCTTTCTGGTTACTAGCACCTTTTCCTATAAAATTATCTTATATCTCCTGTTTATTTATCTCATATATGCCTATTTATGTACATGCTATATCACCCATTAGAATATAAGGTCCTTGAAGGCATATACACTACTGATTTTGCTTTCTATCCCCATATATGTATGTATAGGTATATATGTATATGTGTGCGTATATAAACATGTATATACATACATGTACACATATATGTATATACACACATATACATGTATATACATACACATATACATGTATATACATATATATATGTAACCTGTGCCTCTAAGACTATTCAAATGGGACTCTCCTCATTGTTAGAAATTCTTTTTTCAATATACTGTGCCTATTTGAAAGGTCAAGTTGTTCAGAACATAAAAAAGGAGAGATCCTCATCTTCTGAGAGAGAGAGAGAGAGAGAAAGAGAGAGAACGAGAGAGAACGAGAGAGAGGCCATGAGAGAGAGAGAGAGAAAGAGAGAGAGAGAGACCATGAGAGAGAGAGAGAGAGAGAGAGAGAGAGAGAGAGAGGCTGTCACTGTTAGGCCAGCTATAAAATCTATATCAAAGTACCTTCAGAATTACCAACCAACTGCAGCCATGGAGTTAAGGACAACTGCTATTGGAACGGCAGTTTTGCTGATCAATCAAATGGAGCAGCAAGGTTGACCTCATGCATGCCAGCCATACCTATTGCATTCCAGCGCACCCTGACTTTTCTGGCATTTTCAAGCAAGGCAGCACAGACAAGAGATGAATCATCCACAGGAAGAGCTTTATTCCCCTTCTCTTCATAGAAAGTAGCTTTCATCTTCCTTTTCAAGGGGAGATGGGTGTTGGGTATTTTTTATCCCCTACCCACCAGGTCTCCTTCCCAAGCCTCAAATCCTTCTCCTTTGTTTTAATAATCTCAGTCATTAAATAAGATATTCCAATTACAGAGATTTTGCAAGTATATGAACTACTCTCCAGGAATACTTTAACAGTATGGAAGAATTAAGTTGATTGTCTGGTGATGACAGTGATTCAACATTTTCAATGGACCAATAGAAAGCACTCATTTTAGTAATATCCAGTTAGCTCCCTGAAGTGTATTATATCCCTTTTCTAACTATCCTCACCTGCTAGCTTCCTTTGTGAGTCTCCAGACCTACTGGGCTGTCACCTTCCCCACTCCAACCCATGAAAATATCTCTCTCCCTACAGAGCCTTAGAGAACAGGACCCTGGCATGTCTCTTTCCCAGCCTTCAGTGAAAATTTTACCATTGCCTGTTTGCATAACCTCTCCTAGAAGCTGAAACAAATGAGGGGGATATCAACACAATTTTTTGTTCAAAACAGCCAATGAAATATATTCAAATTTACCTTCTCCTACATTTTTATGTTCTATTATAGTTCTTTTAAACACACACATATGTCATAGAAAAAAGAAACATATATAATGGAAGATTTTTTTTACATTTCCTGAAATTCTAAGTTTCAGGCTCTTTGATGTTCTATCCACGATGCAGAGTAGTTCATCACATGCACTTCTTTCTTATTATATATAGTTTTAATACCCTGAGAAATAAAAGCGCTGAACTCTATCTGATATTTTACTGAACTCCTGAACTATTCTGAGTTAAGTATGACAGATGCCCCACTGCTTGAGCTAGGAAACTTGTTCTTTTAGTTCAAGCATGGAACATTTCCATTAAAAACCAGAGACCTCAGTTCTAACCTTGGCAATGCCTTCTCCACATGATTAATTATTTTTATGTGTTCTGTAGTCCATTAGGGAAGTGTCAGTGTGCCTCGGGACACAGATGCCTTTACATGCATTATTGTGGCCACTTTGCCATCCCTTCTGTCTCCATCCAACAAAATAAAGAATCACATTCTGGGACCTTTGTTTCAGGAAAGAAAAAAAAAGAAGTTGGGAACATTTTTTGTCTTAACCTCAGTCTATTCAGAACAGGCTTCTTAAGGGAATCAATCCAATGTTAGTATTATGTCACTTTTTGAAACTTGAGGAGTTAATATGGAAAAATTCATCAGTAAAAATCAAATTCTACTGCTATTTACCCAGAATGACAATTTGGTGGTGGGGGGGGGGGGGAATCTGTCAGAAAATCATTTTCCCTAATTTGAATCCAATCCTTTTTTGGTTATACTATATTTATGGACAGATTTTTGGGTCATTTATATTTTAAGTAATTTGGACTGCATTCTTAGAAATTTGTGTTTTATTTCCATACTTTGTATTAAATATATGTTGCCGAGTAAAATTTGGAAGTGACAAACCATCAATGTACATGACTACAACAATGTTAATTAAAAAAATTACCAAAAGGAACTTTGTACTCTGAATAATGGACAAACCAATGATGGTCCTAGGAAAGAAATACTAAAACATACTTCTTCCCTCAAAGTACAGAGGTGGGAGACTACTAAATAGTAGTACTAGTAATCTAGGACAAGCTTCCATATGGTGTATTTTTTTGCTTTTTTTTCACAAGCAATGTTTACCTGGAAATGATAGGATAGGAAACTATGATTTAAAGATATTATGAAATTTTAGGTGAGATCTTGAGAAGGAACATAAATACTTAAGGATCACAAGTCAGTCAGTTAAGATCTACAAGACCTATGTAGACCTACAAGCATTTGGCTCCCCAGCCCTTCAGTTCTGAAGGACAAGGATGAGTCTTGTCAGTGCATGCATACCCTGAAAAAGAGCCCCAGATCTCTGTGTCTCTGCCATTATATCTTTTTTTTTTGCTTTTTGGAGGGCAATTGGGGTTATATGACTTGCCCAAGGTCACATGGCTAGTGTTTATTTTAAGTGTCTGAGGCCGGATTTGAACTCAGGTCCTCCTGGCTCCAGGGCCGGTGCTCTATTCACTGTGCCACCTAGCCGCCCCTCTGCCATTATATCTTATTGTTGTTGCTGGGAAGATTCACAGCGACCAAGTAAGAAAGGATCTTAGGGGCAATCAGTGGGTGTTCCAGAATATCAGGCATATTAGGTCTATTAGGTAGATATTAGGTCTATTAGGCATAGATCAACATCTCATACCATATACCAAGATAAGGTCAAAATGGGTACATGATTTAGACATAAAGGGTGACACCATAAGCAAATTAGGAGATCAAGGAATAGTTTACCTGTCAGATCTATGGGGAAAGGGAGAATTCATGACCAAGCAAGAGATAGAGAACATTTTCAAATACAAAATGGATAATTTTGATTGCATTAAATTAAAAGGGGTTTGCACAAACAATGTAACCAAGATTAAAAGGAAAGCACAAAGCTTGGAAACAATTTTTACAGCAAGTATTTCTGATAAAGGCCTCATTTCTCAAGTATATAGAGAACTGACTCAAATTTATTGAATACAAGTCATTACCCAATTGATAAATGGTCAAAGGATATGAGCAGACAGTTTTCAGATGATAAAAATTAAATGCAAATTAAAACAACTCTGAGGTACCACCTCACACCTATCATATTGGCTAATATGACAGAAAAGGAAAATAATAAATGTTGGAGAAGATGTGGGGAAAAATGGGACACTAATACATTGTTGGGAGAGTTGTGAACTGATCCAACGATTCTGCAGAACAATTTGGAACTGCCCAAAGGGCAATCAAACTGTGCATACCTTTCAATCCAGCAATACCACTATTAGGTCTGCATCTCAAAGATATCATATAAAAGGAGAAAGGACGTACAGGTACAAAAATATTTATAACAGCTCTTTTTGTGGTAGCAAAGAACTGGAAATTGAGGAATTGCCCATCAATTGAGGAACAGTTAAATGTAATGACTCAATGGCTATGGTATATGAATGTAATGGAATATTATTGTGCTATAATAAATTATGAGCAGGTGGATTTCAGAAAAACCTGAAAAGACTTACATGAAGTAATGCTGAGTGAAATGAGCAGAACCAAGAGAACATTGTACACAGTAACAATTATACTGTTTGATGATCGATTATGGCTACCTTAGCTCTTTTTAGCAATACAACGATCCAAGACAATTCCAAAAGACTCATGATGGAAAATACTATCCATGTACAGAGATAGAACTATGGAATCTGAATGCAAATTGAAGCATACTATTTTCTCTTTCTTTGGTTTGTGTTTTTTATGGCTTTCCCTTTTTGTTCTGTTTTTTCTTTCACAGCACAACTAATGCAGAAATATGTTTCCATGATTACACATGGATATTCTATATCAGATTGTTTGCCATCTTGGGGAGGGGAAAGGGAAGAGAGGGAGGGAGAAAAATTGGAACTCAAAATCTTATAAAAATTAATGTTGAAAAATGTCTACATGCAATTAGAAAAAAAGATACTATTTACTCTGTGTATATGTATATATATGCATACATACATGTGTATATATATATGTGTGTGTGTGTATATATGTGTGTGTGTGTGTGTGTGTGTGTGTGTGTGTGTGTGTGTGTAAAATCCCTTTTCTCAACCCCAGGGGTGTTATGGCTAGGAAAGTGTTCAACCCTTATATATCTGGATTAGTTTAATTTGCTAAACTGATTATAATCAGGAGAGTCTTGCATTACTTACCTAAATAAAGCTGACTAAACTAGTTTTTGGGTACAAAAGAACTTTCTAGTACCTAGTCAGGTTAATCATTGATCAAACATTGAGTCATTTCTGTCAGCTAAGGCCTAGAAAAAGGCCAGTCATCAAGGATATCAATAAAATATTTTTTCCATTGGAAGAGTTGGAAAAAATGATTAAACCATAATGCTTAATATTAAGGGACTTCAGAGATCAGTTAGTTTTACCTCTTTCATTTCAGTACAGAGGGAACTGAGGGGCAGAGAGGTTAAGTATTTTATACAAGGTCATAGAACTAATAGAACCTAGATTGGAATACAAGGCCTATGATTCTATATCCAATGCTTTGCCATGTAGCTTCAAATGGTGCTATGTAAACCAAGACTTTATCTTTTTCCTATCTTATATTCCAGATTATTTTTAAAATTTTTAATAACCTAAAATGTATATTGATATGCTTCTACATGAAGCCAATACATCTTTCCATCACTATATTCTTAAAGTATATTAACTTATATAGAAATGTAATCCATTTAATACTTAAAGGATTCTTGATGTGGTTGGTGGGAGTATTCCCTCTACCATTACAGATAGCAACTGCTCAACAATTTAGTAGATGGTTTTTAACAGTTACTGTAACCAAAAAGCTCATTTCTCTGGTGAATTTGATGCTGAGACTCTCCAAACTTAGTCCACTTTTTGGTCAACAGGTATGTATTGCTACCTATCCCCAAAGCTTTCTAGTTTGGTGGTAAATTCAGCCAAGGTTTACATTCCACCATCATGGCTTTCAAGAACCTGATGTTCCCTCCACACTGAAATGAGACTTAAGAGAAAAATTTTAGGGGAGAATGTGCTTAAACAAATAGAAATAGTGATAGAATAACTGGTATATTTTTTTAGATTGAAATAATAATTTAATTACTACATAGCACATTCTGATCCTTATCACAACAAGCAAAAACTATGCCTCCACAATTACCTTGACAGTTAGTACTTTTGATCTGTTAAGCTGCTGTTTGAGATGTCATGGGCTTAATTCAATGCAGCAAACACTGAGCAAGCACCTACTATTAACAAGTTATTGTGCCAAGTGAAAAGGTTACAAAGACAATATTAAATCAATCTGTACCCCAAGTTGTTCCTTTTCTATGAGAATAATACAACATTTATACAGATAAACAAAACAGTCATTTGGGGAGGTAGCAAAGCAAAGGAATTGTGGAGAACATAAAACATGGCACTTGGGCTTAGTGTTGAAGGAAGTTAGGGATTCCTAGGGACAAGAGTGGGGCACAGAGGAATGAAATGGTGTAATGGTAATGGTAATTTGAAGATCTTTCCTGCCCCTTAGTATGCCAAATGTAATCACATGGAGCCTGTGGTGGGAGGAGTTTGCCGAATGGGTGGAACAGGAAGGGTAGAGCAAGAAATAAGTCAGAGAAGTTAGAGCAAAGGGAGAGAGAAGAAGAAGGCAAGCAGATAGTTAGGATTGCAAGTGTTTGTTTGTGGGAAGGCCCAAGCAGGGGGAAGGCTTTGGGATGGTGGTGCTTCCTGTAGTGAAAAAGGTGTGTTAACTTCTTTGTTGCTATGATGGATTTGGTTTTCTGGTGTTGGGATTTGGATTTCTGGTGTCAGAATAAATGTTTTGCTTCTGTCTTCTATGTGGAGAGTCTATTATATTTGGTGATTCGGCACTATGCTGGCATATTCATAGTTGTCATCAGTGATGTGAATATTGCCTTGGTAATACAGATGGCATGTCAAATTTTGGGAATAGCTAGTAGACTAGCTTGATAGGAATTTAGAGTACATGGAGGTGAGTACTATAAGCTAAGAGAATCATAAATCTAAATTTATAAGGAAACCACCCAATGCCCGCATTTTATAGAAGAGAAAACCGAGATTCCCATAGGAAATAACTGGAGGGATTACTGAGGGTCAGACTGTGGAGGATTTTAAATTCAAGACTGGGCAAGGGAATAAAAATGAATTTTGTCCAATATCAGAATTTTAGAGCTACAAGATTGCATATGCTATGAAAATCTATAAACTTATGGATTATTCTCTTCCCAATATTTGGTACAATTTTTTGACTAATTGACAGTATTCCTACTTTTCAGGACTCGGGTCTAACTTTGGAGGGACTTCGGATCCTGAGTTAAGGACCCTGACCCTAATCTGTTTCATTTCTTCTGTTTTGATTTAGTGGCAGTAAATTCATATTATTAAGACTGTCAAGATTTCAATTCTCTTTTATAATCTGTTCTCCAATGTAAGAGTGTGGTATTCCCTGGCTTACAGAATATGTTTCTTGTCTAGCTCATACTTCTGTAACTCTCTAAACATTCCCTAAGTTTCATACCATCCTATGAAGAACCTACAGTAACCTCCTTTGTCCAATTGTGGCTATGGGCTTTGCTGAAGTATTATCCTTGTCCCTGGCTTACTGATGGAGCTATCAGAGACAGCAACAGATATAATGGTACCAATTAACATCAAAACATCTTTCCTGGCTCCAAAGTCATCTCCATCTACATTCTGATATTAATGATTGGTTCTCAAGTGCTCCCTCTCCAGGGAAGTGATTTTCTAGAATTTGGGTTCATAATACAAACAAAAACATACCTTGCACCTCAATAGAGGCAAACCCCTTACCCTTCACTAGTAAGGACAGGGTACCACAGATGTGTTACTACTTTGTAAGTTATCATTTATTCATACCTTACAGAGAATTAAAGATTTGAGAGCAGACTTTAATAAGAAGAGGTAAATGGGAGATTCCAGAGGCTGTGATAAACAAAAACAAACTTTGCCACCATCACCATTTTGCCTGGGGTTCTCTCCCTAACCACCTTAGTGGACCCTTAATATCCTTGAGTTTCTATTTTTACACTTAAACCTGTGCATATGACTGAGTACAGGTGCTGTCCTAGAAAGCAAGAATTTGGCAACACATTCATTAATTTCCTCAGAGATAACATAGTTGGATGAGAAATATTTAAGTAATGAAAAAAGTCTTGAAGAATGAGCCACTGAGTCTTTAAGAAGAAAGAGCTGATGGCAGAAAAAGAATGAAATTATAAAACTGATGATTTTCCTTGTATTTGTTATATGTTTGAAATTTTCATGGGTCTGCACTCCTACATGTAGCAATAGCCATCCACCATATCTCACTCAGAATTTGTAGCAGTTTAACCTCAGAAAAAAGTCAAAACTTTGCTCTCTCCTGAAACTATTATGAATTATATTTTAGAATTTAGATCTAATGGAATAAAATTAAGGGAAATACTTTTCAAACAGTATAATCCAAAAATCAGGATCATAGGGAAAAATCCATTTTTGTGAAAAGAGGTGTGTGTGTGTGTGTGTGTGTGTGTGTGTGTGTGTGCATGTATGAAAGTACAGGAGTCTCATATAATGACTTTACAATTAAAACCACAGACAGCTATGAGTATTTTATAAGATCATTGACCAAAACAACATATCATTACTACCAGTTTCTGTTCCTTTAATGGCATTAATAGAAAGGGATATTAATATAGATATGATTTCCCATTTCTAATGGTTTGATTCATACTGATCTTCTTGCACTACATATGTCATGCATGAAAAATAATAGTCAAGTTTAAATGGCTCTGGTGAAAAAGTATGAAAAGTCCGGATTTCTTTTTCTTAAGGCTTTGTATTTTGTGAAGATAATGATAAAGTCTCTGAGTTAGCATCTTATTAATCATGGGACCATAGCTTTAGAGCTTAAAGGCCATCTAGTCTAAACCTCTCATTTTCTAGACGAGAAATCTGAGGTCTTCAGAGGTCAGCTAACTTGCCCAAGACTACATTATGTATGACAAAACCAAGATTTCTAAATCTTGTCCTTCTTGCTTCCACAACATCTTTCACATCTGACCCCTTCTCTCTACTTAACTAGCTACCACCTTGTTTCAAAACTCTCAGAATCTCTCACCTAGATTATTGCAACAACCTCTTGATGGGTCTCCCTGTCTCAAATTTCTCATCCTTCCAATCCATTCTACATACTCCCACCAATGTAAATTTCCTTAAGGATAGATCTGACCTTGTGATTTCCCTGCTAAATCAGTTCCCATGGCTCCCTATTCCCTCTAGGATAAAACATAAACTTATCTATTTAGCTTTGAAAGCCCTTCAAACCCCAACCTATCTTTCTAGCCTCTTTGGACATTATTCAACCTTCCTCATCATATGATCCAGTTGAGCAAAATCTTTATTCCCCCCGCCCAATAACTAGCAACAATGAATATTTCCTTGTAACTGAATAACTTTAAATTTCTCTTTTAAACTTTATTAATATCCTTTAGGGAATAACTTTGTTTCATTTCCTATACCTTTCAACTAGACTAAACCCTATTTCCTTCTTGCCTCTTTCAAACCTCCCTATCACAATATTCCTTTCAGTCCAATTTTTTTTTACCCTTTGCTTCATCATCTTTCCTGAAGTTGTTATCACCATATACTGGTTCAATTGATGAAAATGATCTTTGTGCCAGAATATATACGGCAAAGTTTTATATGAGCTACCATTTCCTTGGTATTAGGGACAGGATTTCTGATAAAAAAAATTTATGTAAAAGCAGTGAAAACATATAGATTTAGAATTTCATATGCACAATATATAATGGAAAGAGATTGGGAGAAATATCTGTGTTCTAATTCCCTATGATGGCTGCCACCAGTAGCTAAGTGTCCTCAAGTAATTAGTCATTTAAGCTCTAGATTTCAGTTGCTTCAACTTTAAAGTAGGAATAATAATATTCCTATTGCTGATTTGCTGTTGGAAAACCAGATAGATGATCTCTTCAGGTCCCTTCAACATCTATTCAATTCAAGTCAACAGATACTTATTAAACATCTACTATGTGATTCTTTGTAGCTGTGTGGCCAAAAGACAAGAAACCCTGAGTCATGGAAGAAATTTGAAGGAGAATCACCCACCAAAGGGCAACTTAAAGGAGCAATGAGTGAGTAGACTACAATATATTACAGAGAATGATGAAGGAGAGATATGGAGTAAAAGACCTCATCAAAGACTGTATGAGTGAAAAAGAAGATGGCAAGAACAAGAAATAACAGGTGACCAGAAGGCATGCTTCACTGGTGTCCTCATGAGGTCAAGAGAAAGTGAAGGACAACCTCCCACAAGTGGGGTGCAACTCATATGGCAAGTTTACAGGAAGATACAAACAAGAGTTGCCCAGGATGGACAAACACGGATGGGTTACCTTCTGTATCATTGGAAGAAATACCCCCATCAGTGGGGTCACTGATTCATTAGAGTATAGGATCCTATTCACCTTCTAAGTAATAATGCAATTTGATCAATTAAAATTACAAGGTGCTGTGAATATGGAAGGATTTATACCTTCGGTAAAATTTCCCATTGCCATAGACTCAAGTACTATTAGAGCTTTCAGAAGTATCCTATTATATTTAGCCCACCTCTTCTCTATTTTCTCTTTTTAAACTGTTAAATAAAGATCACAGATGTAACGGCTATTTCTAATGTCCATCATTCAAAGTAAACACACATAAGTTGGACTTCAACTTCCCCAAATCCTCAAATGACTTCGCCACTTTCTTTCCTCGTGAGTCAGGTGTGCAAATAATTAACTCATTGAGTTTTTGATGTGGTTTTTTAACATTCCAACTCCATGGGGAATATGTCGCTAATTCAAGCTTCATTATATTAAATTGTAGAATGCTCTATAAAGGACTGATACTACAACTTACATCAAACAAGCAAACATTTGTTATGGGGACAGTAAAATTTACTTTTCACAAAAGGAGCCTACAGTAATAATGCATTCAATTCTATTTCCCAGAATGCTTCTTAAGTATGTTAATAAAGTCTTTATTGTGTCTGCTTATAAAAGTCGCCACCATTTCCCATTAGAAAGTCTCTGTTTATTCATCAAACATTTACTGACAGTGACTGCTGGGAGCAGCCTCAGATTTCCACTCCATTACACGTTTGTGGCATAAAGCACATTAATTATAGATATATTACAATATTCAACTCATTGAGGAAAAATTAGATGATCAAGGCTCATTTTCCTTGACAATAAGCAAGTTAATGAAAATACTAATTACCTGATGATGAAGTGGAGCCTTCAGGATTGAATGCTTAGCATCTGTAGAAGAGCTCTGTGACTCCAGCCTGGAATATTAAAGCCACAAGCATCAGAAGTCGCAAAGGTGTTTCTTGAGGTTGTCCTGTGCCCTTCAAGCAGAGGACAAACAGGAGAAAAGGATAAGGCAAACTTTTACACAAAGCTTTCATGAACTTATTGGAAAGTCACACCCTTACCTCAAACTTGAAAATAATCCTTTTTGCACACAAATTTACTCTCTTTGTGTTTGAGTGTTCACAGGCAAGACTCAAGATTGCAGTGTACTGGGTCATCCTCTGAGAACTAATTTTGAAGTAATGCCACAATTATTCCAGGTATTTGAAAGTACTAGGAAAAGAAATTTGTATTCAAAATTTTAAGCCTACTAGCACACCAGCTCATATATTTAGAGCTGGAATGGACTCCTACTTAGTACAAACCCCTTGTCATACAGATGAGGAGGTTGAGACCCTGTGATGTTGGGTGACTTTTCCAAGGTCACACAGAAAGTAAGCCTCAGAAACAGGATTTCAACCTGAGTTTTCCCGTTATTCTCCCAGAGCCTCTAGAAATAAAAGCTGACCGGTAACATTAAAGTGAAAGCAAAAAGAAAAAAAAATCTTTCCAATTCACAGCAGAGAGGATTGTATTGTTTTAACAATAGAAAATGATCTTAAAAATAAACCTTGCTCATCCTCATTCAATTGTTTTTTCTATTTCTATTTCTATTTCTCAACTTGACAACCTAAATCAGGATGACCAAAATGCTGAGCATATTCTTTTGATTTTCTTCCTAACATCAATTTTAATTTTCCATCCTCTTTCAAATTCCACTGATAGCTCTGCATAGGTACTCTTCTTTCCCCCTGTCCATTATCCATTGAAAGGATTCCAGATCTCCCTACAAATGTGGCAGCCAAAGATCCATTTTGATTTAGGGCTATTTAGCACACCTGTTGTTTATTTTCTGATTGATGTGTTTGCAGATGTCTAATACTAACTTCTTATAACATGGCAGCAAAGAAATCAGAAAATAGTGCAAGATTCTATGAAGTTTTCTCTTCCTCCAAAAGGCTTAATTTAGAAATCCTTAATAATTCAACATGGATGATTCCTTGATTCCCATTGACTTTCAACTCAATCAACAAGCCTGCCTCTTGGATTTCCCATTATTATAAAGACTGATCTGTTTTATAAGAGCAAACAGCTGCTGTGGCAGATTAATATTCTCTCTTGTCACCCTGCTGTCTTTCTCAGTGAAAGCTTATTTGGTAGTTTATATCTTATGAGAAGTAGTCAGGGCCCAAAGAATTTATCTGGCTGCCCACCAAAGCTTAAAGTTCCTCTTTTACTCCTGAGACTTGTCCTAGCCAGTCATTGTCTGGCAGGCCATTGCAAGACCCAGGGGAACTCATACTCTTTCCTGCATTTAGAACCTTGCCAGGAAAACAGGAGATGAATAAAGAGGGAAAGCAGGTTTGTGAGCTTGCTAATGGGTTGGAATGGAAAGTAGGAGGTAGGGAGAGGCCAAGGCCATGCCACAGGGCAGGGAGAACTTAAGGAAAATTCTCAAGGCATTATTGGGGAATCTGCTCTTGGCCTTACTATAGCTTATAATATACACCTCCATATAGCTTAGAACAAATGCCCTCAGGGTTGGAAAGTCCCTTCAGAGATTGCAAAGCCAAAGATTCAAAGTTTTTTTTACCTCATCAACTTTAATTAATGTCTAATTCAGTTTGACAAGTCTTTGTCCTACTACGTATCGGGCACTAATCAGGTGCTGGGGACATAAAGCCAAAACCAGTACCTGCCTCAAAGAACATATTGACCTGCTGGGGTACATGAGGATCAGAGGATCATAGACTTATAGTTGAATGGGAGCTCAGAGGCTATATGGTCCAACCTCTTCACTTTACAGATGAGGAAACTGAGTCCAGGCAAATTAAGAAACTGGCCCAAAATCACAAAGGTAGTAAATATCAGAAGTGGTATTTGAACCCTAGTCCTTTGACTTCAGAGACCACATGTACACAGAATAGTAATTACAAACTATTTTTCAAAAGAAACACCAAGTATTTCAGGAGGCACTAACAACAGGGAAATTAGGAAAGATTTCCACTAAGACTCATCAACTGAGCCTTGAAGGGATCGAAGGATTCTAGGAGAGTGGCGGTCTACACCAGGAATGAGCACATTACCAATAAGAGATATTAACTACCCTTGTACATATCTTGAGGGGGGAGCAGGAAAGGGAGGATGAGGAAAGAAGAAAGGTAGAGGTCATTTGTTTCTCTTGATTTTTTTAAAGCAGTAATTTCATTCATAGATGGGAAACCCAAAATGAATGTCTACAAAGGAAGGAAAAAAAAGTCGTTTCTCCAGTAGGGCAAATGCTTCTCTCTGATGTTCAGTGTGCCTCCTCATTTCCATGGAAGAGCATGCCTCTCCAACTACTGAGCTGACTTTTCACCTCTGAAGTAGAGAGTTGGAATAGAATAACATCCCTGGAGATTCTTCTCTCTCTACTCAGCAGTATAGGGAAAGACTCCTAATTGAGTGACACTTCAACCAAGAGTGGGAGATTGCTCCCTCCCACCTAATAAAACCTCTTGTTCTTCACACTGGCTCCTGACCCCAAAGGAGGGAGAATCTGCTTCTCTATAGTTTTCTGGGTTAGTGGCCAAAATCTCATCCTGCAGAGCACAGAGGAATGTGAAAGGCTAAAATCTCACCGGCAAGAGGAAATGGAGCACTGAGGTAATTATCCAGATAATTCAGCCTGCTACTAAGAAAAAGAAAATTTGAGGACTCCAACTGACTGCCTATAGCATCAGCCCACTGAATAACAGTGCAACATGACACCTCACTTTGTGTAGATGATGAGATGGAATTATAAGGCTATGTGGGTTTGACTTTCTTTAGAATTTCAGAATAAATCATTCCAATTCTAAACTGTAGCAAAAGTGGAGTTCTCCCTCTGCCCTGCAAATGAGTATGCACATACACACACACACACACACACACACATACATACACACACATGCACATGCACACCACACACATGCACACGCACATGGACACACATACATACACACACTTCCATGGTCATGGATTTTTATATCGAGGATTCAAATTAGGAAGGTATTTTTTTTTCACTGCTATAGTCAAAAGAAACACATTTTTCCCCCTCACCACTAATTTAACTACTTCCTTCTTCCAATCAAAATCTTCAACGGCTTTATCACCTGACTTCATATTCATGAATGTTATATTTCTGACCTGAGCATTTTTCTATAATTTAATCCCTCCATATAGTATGTTGCAGTTAATTTTAAAAGACTGTGGGGAGACGAGAGAAATTACTGTGTGAGAATCTGAAGCAACACTCCACCATTTATAAGAAACCATTTGGACAGGAAACCCTATTGTCTCCATTAATAAAGATGTTAATTTTGAAAAGCTTTGACAGCTATAATAGAACATCCCCTTGAAAAAGAGAAAACATTCTTCCTTTATCTCCAAAACACTTTCTTCTTTGTATGGAGCAGCTGCCTCAAGCCCCCTTCTACTGCCTGCTTTAATTTGTCTTTAATATCAGATGTGCCTTATCGATTTCTTCTGTGTATATTTTCATTCTGAATAATTCAGAAGCACAATTTTTTTCCATTATAGTCAATAGCAGGAGCAAATTTTGAGGATAATCAATTGAGCCCTGCCTGATGATTACTGCTGTTGATATCCCCAGAAGTGTGGGAGGAACAGTAGGGGAATAATATGACACCACAGTGCATCACCACTATCAGCAGATGTATCAACACTGGTTTTATGTTAAGAATCTAGATCCATACTTTGGGTCCATAATGCCTGCTAATAGTTCACACTTCTGACTTTTCATCTTACAGCATACCAGCTGTGCTGTGGACAGCTACATTCAAGAACAGTCTTGTTTCTCCTACATAATATTGTTACTTCTCTTTATACTAAGCCTAACCCTATGCATTTTTAAAAGGTAGAATTTTATTTTACAATAATCAATATACACATAGTTTAATTCCTCACTAGTGTTCCATATTTTATCTAAGGTTTCCCAAAGTACAATAGAAAAAAGGGGGTAGGAAATTCCTGGAAGTCAGTTTGGGGAATAAATCACTGTCACTTTTTAATTTATGGGTTAGAGGTGAAGCCAATTATCATAGAGCTGGCAGAAACCATGAGAATCCATCTAGTCCATTCTTTCTCTCCCCCAGCCTGCCTCCTACCCCAGGCAAGAAAACATGAGATATGCCTACTCTATTCTGGATCACATCAGTTTGAATTACATAGTGCAATGCAGAAATCACTAATTTTATATCATGTACGTAACACATATGGAAATATTGACTCTATATGTCTGGTGCTAAAAAATGAAAAAACAGGTGATAAGAATTAAAGAGTTGACTTTAAAAATTAAAATGTGTTTTTTCTTCACTTTTAGACATATTTCCAAGGGAATCTGCTTTGAGAAGTGCATCATAGGCAGGTGTTTTTGGTTATCTCAGATCTCAGAAGCTGTAAAAAGAATTTTTACATAGGCAGTTCCAATGAAATTACATAAAGTAAATGAACATCTTTTCAGTCATGGTGATTTTTTAAAAACTGTGTAAGGATAGTATATTTACAAGATGACTTAGACAAGATTATTGTCACTGTTGTTCAGTCGTTTCAGTCTTGTCCAACTCTTTCGTCACCCTGTTTGGGGTTTTCTTGGCACAGATACTGGAGTGATTTACCATTTCCTTTTTCCGCTCCTTTTACAGATGAGGAAACTGAGGTAAATAGTGCAAAGTAACTTGCTCAGGGTCACATAGATAGTAAATGTCTGAGACTGAATTTGAAGAGGATAAAAATGACTCCGTATTTTAAAAATATGAATAGAGCCTCATCTGCATGAGCAAAGAAAGTCTCACCATTCAGGAGAAGACTAATGTCCCGTAGAACATAAGCTCTTTGAAGGCAAGGATTAGTTCACTCTTGTATTTGCATCACTTCTACCTAGCACAGTTTTGGCACATGATAAATGCTTAATAACTAATTGTTGATTGACTGATTAATGAAGTCCTGGAGTCATTAAAGTATGTTATCTTGAAAAATGATCACTTTCAGAATAATAGGTTCAAGTGGTCTTTTGTCTTTTTTCTTCCTGTAACAGAAACTACTAAACTGATTTTGAACAAACATAAAGTCCTGTAGAACTTATTCAAGGTACTATAGGTTTCATCATAAAAACTACACAGAGCTATAAATGTCTACCATGGGGCTCTGGTTATGTTTACCTCCAGAGGAGATACCTAAAATCAGGGCAATATCTGGATTTAATTGTTAATAGCTTATAACTAGTTTGATTAAAACCCAATGTGTGCAAAGTAAAAGAGGAAATTAGAAGCCCTAGCTTAGTTTCCCATAGATAACTTATTTATAAATCTCTGTGATTTATTATTAATCTCCTTATGCAATAATCACTCATGCATATAAACACAGTTAACCTTAAAAAAAATTATATTCTGATCCATGTTTCTTTACAAAAGAGTATTTTGGCTGCAGAATTCATCACTCTTTTAAAGGCTTTTTGAAGACATTAAAAAGCATATTACTATCATATTTTATGGAAGAAAATTTAGTGATTCTTTGTTCATGATTTCATTTTATTCATCAATAAATTCCATGGGAAAAAATTACTCTCATTAAATAACTAGACTCAACTTGGAATTAATTTTAGGATTAAGGATGTTCTTTTAAAGAATTGGAGAAAATTCAATGATAAATTATTTGTAAAGCAAGGGTTTATTTTTATAAATATGAGCACATAGCTTTTTAAATGCAAACAGCAACAGTACTGATATGCTGCAATTACTTTCATAGAAGTAGGTCACCATGTGATTTTTTCCTGTTCACAAAATATATTACAATGATTTGGGTTGGCACAGCCTTGGAGAACTAAAGAGTGAATCATGTTGACATGTGGCACCAAAGTGGTATGTAGTGACAGACAAAACTTTTTTTATTGCTTAGTAATTCATGGAGTATTAGATATTTTCTTCAAATGATTAAATTTTGAAATGAAGCTAAAACATTTCATTGATAGAAAATTGGCATAATATAGATTATTCCAAAGCAATAATATTCATTAATTTGACTAAATTTTCTCCTATTAAAAACAAATGACCCATCATATTTCTTTTTTTTTTTTTGCTTTTTTTTGGAGGGCAATTGGGGTTAAGTGACTTGCCCAAGGTCACACAGCTAGTTTTTTTGTGTGTGTTATGTGTCTGAGGCCAGATCCGAACTGAGGTCCTTCTGACTCCAGGGCCAACGCTCTACTCATTGTGCCACTTAGCCACCCCACACCATTTTTCTTTTAGAAGTTAAGGTCACGGAAATACTATCATAAAAGTACACTTCTATTCTTTTACAAAGTATATGAAGTACACTTTGGCTTGAAGCATTATAGAAAAAAAAATCAGGCTGTAGATCAGAAGACTTGGTTTCTAGTTCTGATTTCGCCAGTAATTAGTTGTGTGACTGTAGGCAAATTATTTCGTCTTTATTCACCTCAATGTCCTAATTTCTAAAATGAAGGTAGAAAGTTAAATAGTCTTCAAATTCCCTTCCAGTCTGCTAAACTGCTACTGCAAAATTCCCCAAACTTTTTAGGCAGAGGAGCATTTCTAATACTTAAGGAAGAGAAGAGAGATTTGACCATAAAGATGTTGACATCAGAAAAAGAATTCCCTCTCCAACATATCAGAGGCAGAGTTGTCCAGCCTTTCCTTGGTGTCCTCCAGAATATACTACATGAGGAAAGTTTGAAGGCTGTCACATGGCAGCAACAATAGATATATTATGTTTTCAAAGGTCAGGAGATAGACTTATTTTGTATTAGGTTATTAACTGCAATGATGTATTTCCACATAGGTTACTTAAGGACTTAGTTAGCGAAGTGACAGTGGAGATGGAGAGAGCAACACTATGTGGCAGCAACACCCAGCTTGAAGATGCACTTTGGAGATCCTCAGTCTATTGGTTAGAGGTGTGCACACATGAAAGTACTTTCTAATATTTTCAATTGCTTCACCTAAGACGTACTGGAATGTGTAAAAGGATAAAACTTTATACAGGCTAAATCACTTGGGAGGGAAGTGGGGATGAAGAGAAAGAAAAGGAGATATTGAGGGGCAGCTAGGTGGCCCAGCGAATAGAGCACCAGCCCTGGAGTCAGGAGGACCCGAGTTCAAATCTGACCTCAGACACTTAACATAAAAAAAAAAAAAAAACTAGCTGTGTGGCCTTGGGCAAATCACTTAACCCAATTGCTCTCCAAATATCAAAAAGCCAAAGAAAAGAAAAGGAGAGATTACCTGTGTAGAGATTTACAAGAATGTAGAAGTTACTTTGGAGCATTGTTCATGGGCATTAATTTCTATCAAAAGCCAGTTTTGATGTGGATTGAGCCTCTAAAGTAACATTAATAACTTGCATTGTCATTACTTCCATTTACCCTCCAATATACAAAGCATAAGCTTCTGGAAATCAAAGACTAGTATTTTCAGATTCTGGGTTGGAAGGGTCTTCAGCAGCAGCTAAAAAAAGAACCTACGTAAGGAGTTCTTCCAGTCTTTGCTCAGTGATCTCCAATTAAGTGGGATGTACTGCCTCTGGAGGCAGCCTATTTAGACTTTTTATTGCTCTACTGCTTAGAAAGTTTTGCTTTATATCAAGCTTAATTTTTTTTCTCTTTGCATCTTCTACCCATTTCCCCTACTCTCCTTTGGGATCAAACAGGAGTTTTATTATCTCCTCCAAATATCAAATATTCAAATATTTGAACATAGTCATCCCAGCTCCCATTAAGTCAGCTCTTTCCCAGTTCCTTCAACCAATCTCAATATGAATGAAAATCAATGGCTTTTGCCAATCCAGTTATCCAATTAAAATACAGTACCCCCAAACTAAAGATAATACTCTGTATATAGTCTGTCCAGAGCAGAGCACAGAGATACTATTTTCTTTTTATTCCTGTAAGCTATGCTTTTCATAAATCAATCTGAGACAGCATTAATTTTCTTGACTGCCATATGAAAATTTATATTGAGTTTGAAATCAACTAAAACTCCAAGACATTTTCCAGATCAGGTGATGTCTCATGATATCCAAGTATCAGGGTACCTACTTGGCCAGAGGGACTCATCCCACTAATGTTGCAGAATTCCCAATGTCCTATATTGATATCATTCTATAACACTCTGCTACTCTCTTCTGTGCACTATTTTGTCTATAGACTAAATAAAGGTTGCTCTTGGACCACTTTCTGGGCCTCAGTTCTTGAGCTCTCCTATCTTCTAAGGTACAGTGGCTGAATAGGGCAGCTTAAACCTCTTTTAATGCATAACTGAGACAATTAACCACCACACATATCCAGGAAGATAACAAAAATCATCTGAATGCCCCAAATTAAGACTGTTTCTTCTTTTGGCTGCCTTTCAAAGTCTATTTGAAAGTGAATGGATTGAATGCCCATTCTCCAGACAACTATATGGCTTGGAGTTAGAAAATTCATCTTCTGTTTTCTATCCATCTTCTGTTACCAGTCATTACTTCTAGTTTCTATATATCTTTTCAAAATCTAAGCTGACTGATGCTTTCCCAGTTCATCTACATCTTTCTCTTAGATAACTTAGTTTCCTTTCTCTCTTTAGGATTTCATTCCTGTGAGCTTCTAGCCCCCTCCTGGACTGACATTCCCTAAGGAATTTTGGTCAATTGAATTACTGCCTATCCTTGTTCTGAAAGGATTTTGTTTTGTCTGTATTCCTAACCCCTACCACCATGAGTTCAAGCACATAATTAGTACTTAATAAATGTTTGTTGAATTCAATTTGTCAAAGTAGCTTGAAATTATCATATAATTGTGGAAGTAGAAGAAATTTCTAGAGGTCATTTTGTCTTACTTCAGGCTCATCCTTAAAGCATTCTATGGATTAAAGATGGGGCCTATGATTTTGTGGGTACAGGGAACTCCCAGGTGAAGAAATTTTCTCTACTATTGTAGGTCATCCACCATTATTAGTCTTAGGGAGATGCCTAGAACAGAGGTACCACACATATTGGGCCAGAAACATTCCTGAGAGCAACCCAAACCAGATTAAAATATTATTGAGAAAAATTTGGCAAAATAAATAAAAATACAATAAAGCATAGGCAATATTACATTTTAAAACTAAGTCAATATGTAGCCATTGGGGACACTTATGTATGGGTTAGTGGTCCCTTGTTTCTCTCACAATATGATACTACTAGTTTAGACTCTAGACTACTAAGAGATTAAATGACTTGCTCCTGGTCATACAGTCGATATCAGGTGTGGGACTAGAACCCAAGTATCTACTTTCTCTCCAGGCATTCCAGCTGGGTCATTAATTATCCCTGGAAAGAAATTGCCATAGTGCTCTTAGTAACCCATTTTGACCTTTATTGTAAGGATCAAAAAGATGCTTACTCTTTTTAATATTTTTCTGGTAATCCAAAGAAAGCCTTCTTTTATTTAATACCCAGCAGTGATGTAACACCCTTTCTTTCCTTCCCCTCAGGGTTTTGCTCCTCTAGTCCCCAAACCACAAGAATCCCAGGATGGGAGTTGATAGAACTGTGAAGAAACTAGTGTTCATTTAAGTAGTGTCATTGTCAGAAGGAAAAGTTATAGAAATGTGCCCAGGAAGTCCCATGAGCACACATTCGTTCTGAAAGACACAGTGCAAAGAGACAGCAGATGCCACAGGGTTCCATATGCACCCTATGCTTTTTTTCTGTAAAATTGATCATTTCTACTCCAATTATAAGAGCCCAAGAATTGCCCATAAGTCATCTTTCTTCCACAAGTTGCGGTGAATTAGGATCCTCATGGCTATCCATATTCCAGTCTACGTTATATATGCATGTACATGCATTTAAGTTTATAGTAGGGTTATTCTCAATGAAGGGCTGAATAGCTACATAAAGACCTACTGAAACTTTATGAGCTTAATTTACCAAGCTAAATGATAAATTTTTATATGTGCATTCAAAAGAGAAGAATAAGCCCCTTTCAATGCAGGATATGATTGTCAAACTTATGCTAATAGAAATCATAGTAACACTTTATTCATAAGGGTCATTTATAAATGATTTATGAATGGCCATAAATGTCTCTCTATTTGCTATTAATAGTTAGGAATGCTATTATTTTTACATAAGGTGAGTATGATGGCTTTTTCATGGCAGCAACAATGTGTAGATTCTGTTGTACAGATTCCAGAGATAGGCATATTTTTACTAGGTTATTAACTACAATAAAGTATTTCCACATAGGTTATTTAAGGATTTATTCAGATTTCATCTTTAATTTGCAAAAACCTCAGGGTGCTGTTTTCAATGAAATGTATCAATCATAACACTTGGAACCCAATTATTACACTTCAGCTAATTTACTTACTGTGATCTTACCAGTTAAAATACACTTCAAAACCACAAGTGAGTTTCCTTTAAAAAAAAAGGAGGGGAGAAGGAGGAGGAGGCCTTCTTTTTATCAGACTTTTAAAAACTAATAACAGTCTTTAATCCAATTCATTTCATGAGGAGGCTACATACTCATATTAATACTGCACTTCTTAGTGAGGGGGTTATTTGACTACTACTTGAGAATTCTTTAGTTTGCTTTTAATGTCAGAGGCATGATGCCAAAGCACTTTATTCTTCTTTCTCCAATGCAAGAGAAACAATTTGAAAATGAAAGATGTTCTCAATAGGTTTTGATGTGTCCTATAAAATGTTCTTCCCCTAGGCTGCCAAAGTGATAGTCCTTAAACTTCGGTCTGACTGCTACTCCCCTGATCAATAACCTCATTCTATATGGCTTTAAATGTCCTCTACAACTTGGCTCCAACCTCTATTCCAGCCTTTCTCACAAAATAATGACAATAATAATTATTGTAACTAGCAGTTATGTAGGGCCCTAAGGTTTATGAAGTCCTTAAATATGTGGAATCATTTGATCTCCACAACAACCCTGGAATTAGGGGTTATTATACCCATTTTACATCCGAGGAGACTGACACACAGAGAGGTTAAGTGATTTGCCCAAAGTCTCAGAGCAAGTGAGTCTGAGGCAACATTTAAAAATCAGATCTTCCTGATTTCAGATATAATCCTCTATGCACTGTATGACCTAGCTGCCTCACTCCCTATGGTCTAGACAAACTGGCCCTCTTGGCACTCTTCATGTAAATCTCCCATCTTAATTCCTTTGGACAAGCCGTTTGTCACACCTGGAATATACTCCCTCCTCTTCTTCACTTCTGAGAACCCCTAGTTTCCTTTAAAGTTCAGTTCAAATGTTATCTCCTACAGGAGCCCTTTCCTTCTACTCTTAGGTGCTGGGACTTGAACCCTAGCCTTTTCAACACTTGGAAATTACCTTGGATTTACTTTTTATAAATCTATGTGTATGAGTACACATTGTCTCCCCCTCTAAGTTTCTTGGGGTAATTCATTTTTGTTTCTGTATCCCCAGAACCTAGGATAACAGCATAGCACTCATACTAGATTTTTAATAATGCTGATGGAATATATAATTTCATATTTAAAAGAGGGTGGGAGAAGAGATGAGCATTTATTAAGTCCCTACTATGTGCCAGGCACAGTGGCCTGGCTTTTGCAAATATTATCTCATTTGATCCTTACAACAACCCTGTGAAATAGGTCCCTGTTATTGTCCCCATTTTTTACTGAAAAATTGTATTTTCTCCTGAGCCCTTCATTTAAGCATCTCTTTTTTCATGGTCCCCTTAAGTTGGCACTATGAGTCACTCCCATCTACTCCGTGGGAGGAGCTTGCCAAAGATAAGCAGGCAAGTGAGCTGATGCTGAATAGCACTTTCCCACAAAATGTGTATTAAATGGCATAAAGAGCTGTAGAAGCACCTCCCCAGGTATGCCCAAGATTTCCATTCTGTGTGAATTACCAAGGCAGACCTAGAAAGAGACATGAGTAGTTTTGCCATAAACATTGGGAGAAAGGGCAAAGAGAGATTCTTTCCCTTTTCTTGAGCACCTGCTCTGAAGGGGTTAGATTCCCTAATTATTCCTATATTTCACAGCCTCTACATTTCTTCTTCCAATCCTGAACCCACGGGTTCTCCCAAAGCAGGAATAGATTTTATGTAGGGCTGATACTTAGGTAACACTTTCTTCACCTTATCTCATGTGAGGCACAAAACAACCTAGTAATATTGCAATTATTACCACTGTTTTACAGATAAGGAAACTGAAGCAAAGAAAGTTAAATGGATTGCCTTTGGATGTGTGCCTACTAAGCATCCAGGGCAGAAATCTGACTCAGTTTACTCTTTGTTCCAAATCCAGCATTCTTTGCACTGTTCATGTTGTCTCTTGACAATTATTTATGGAGGACAATTTCATTGATTCTGGGAGAGACCACTCTTTCACCTGTTCACTCATGTCAGAAACTCTATTTTAGAGCATCAATTCCCTAATCCAGGCTAAAATGTAAATCCCCTAAGGGAGGTGACTCTTTAAATTATCTGCCCTTACCACAGTATAAGAGAGTTTCCAATAGGGATTGGGGGAGCTTGAAGACTCAGGAGGCCTAAGCAGGAAGAAAGGAAATAGCCCTCAGAGCCAGAAAGAGCAGGTCAAGAAGACAGACACACAAATTGTGCCTACTTCATGATTTTGCCCAAATCCGACACCTTTAGTCTACCTTGTGGCCAAGAGGTCACATTCTCCTTTACTGAGACTCTTTGTCCTTTCAGGATAAACATTAGGATATCTATAATGCAATTGCTTTCCAAATGACCTGGCTCCAGGCTGACTTGGAAGTTCCCAATCCACCATGATCTTTATAAAGGAGGAATGATCATTGGCTCTGGATACCACAAATGAGAGTGAATAAATGAAGTCTTCTAGCCTTTACTGAAAGATTGTCTACTGGCTTTTGCCTGAGGCTATGAGGACCATAATACAATTGAATACCAGGGAAAAGAAACTCTGAATTGAACGGAATCCTTTACTTTCTGGGATAAAGACATCATATATTTTTTTTTCTTTTGCTTCAAGGAAATCTCTCCAACTCTCCTCCATCCCCCTCCCTCATACGCATCATGCCTTCAAATATTTGTTGAATGAACTAATGAATGGTATTAGTGGATAAAATAGTCTCCATGAATCAATGGTTAAAAGAATGAATCAATGAATGAAGCATTTATTAAGTGCTTACTGTGTGCAAAGCACATAGAGCTGGGGAGTACTGAGTTGGGGAAATAGAAAAGTAAGGCAATCCCTGCCTGGGAGCTTACATCCTAAGGGAGGGAGGTGCCACATATACAAGGTTTTGGCTCTAAGTCAGATGGAAAGGAGCCATGGTCCATAGGGTGCAAGAGCAAAACAGATGATAACGCCTTTAATATCATGCCCACTGATAATCATATCAGTTTCTGATACTGAATTGACAGGGTTCAGGGAGTCCAGGAACCCCAATTACCAGAGTCACCAGAAA
This sequence comes from Gymnobelideus leadbeateri, assembly GCA_011680675.1. Taxonomy (NCBI): domain Eukaryota; kingdom Metazoa; phylum Chordata; class Mammalia; order Diprotodontia; family Petauridae; genus Gymnobelideus; species Gymnobelideus leadbeateri. Next base: position 338,633 of record WOXC01005433.1, read on the forward strand.
GCAATCTGGAATGAATTCACAGACTCAAATATTCTTTATGTCAAGATGGCAAAGATATATTATTATGCTATATATATCGGGCATGAGTTCTTAGGGAATCTGAAACCTTAAAGGGGTACAGTTAAAATTTATATAGGATAAGCTATGTAAACTATAGTATTACCTGTGCCAAATATGCTAACTAGGTGAGTCAGGGTGGGATTAGAGAGTGGTTAGGGAATGGTCAGTTCTTAAAGGAACATGCACTTTTAATATCTACTGCCCAGGTATTTTACCCAGAGTTCACTGGGAAATAGCCCAAGGTGGGGCTACAGAGAGGTGTGGTTTTAGACCTGAAATGTCACTAAGTCGTCTAACCTTCTGGGCTGACTAAGAAATGCCCAGGCTGCTCCCATCAATGTCTTGTTAGACAAGATAATTTTAAAGGAGTAAACATGTGACTAAGTCTAGGATACATATGATAAGTCCGTGAGTGGTAAATATCTTTACTTACTACTTTTGAACCAATACACAGCTGGTTCAAACTTTTAAATTTTATAGATGCAGCTGGCTACTGTGTCAGAAAAAGAGATAAGTATTCTGCTAGGGCATGCTGCCCTTAAACTGGAGAGAAAGTGCCTAAGACAGTGTTTTGAGGCCAGGGAGATTTGAGGCTAGAGAGAAACCTGATTTTGGAATTGGATGTGATTTTGGAACTGGGGTTCAAGCACAGGCACCCAATCACCCCCATCAGAATCATCGTCAATGGCTATGGTGGCAAGGGCTACGGTGGCAAGAATGTTCATTGCTGGATCTTCAGCATCTGTAGCTATTAACACATGGAACTTCAAAGGTTAAAATGTCAGTTCTGGGGCAGCTTGGTGGCACAGTGAATCAGTGAATAGAGCACCAACCCTGGAGTCAGGAGGACCTGAATTCTAATTCAACCTTAGACACTTAACACAAAAACTAGCCAAGTAACTTAACCCCAATTGCCCTACCTTCCCCCCTTGAAGAAGCAAAAAAAAAAAAAAGTAAATGTCAGTTCTACACATATTTATTAAGCACGTACTAAATACAGTGAGTTCAGTTTCATGAAAGGCAGGTAGGCTTTGCCTCAGAAGGAGGTAGGTGGTGCAGTGGATAGAGCATTGGACTTTGAGTCTGAGGATCTGAGTTCACATCACACCTCAGACACTAACTGTGTGACCCCTGGGCAGGTCACTTGACCTTGTTTGCCTCAGTTTCCTCATCTACAAAATGAGCTAGAGAAGGAAATGGCAAACCACTCCAGAATCTTTGCCAAGACAACCCCAAATGGGGTCACGAAGAGTCAGACATGACTGTACAACAGCAGCAGCAATCATTATCCATTACACAAGGTACCCTCTTGGTACATTAGTTCATCAGGGGACTACTTATTGTAACTATTGAATTGGAAGTCAAAGGTCAGATCATTTTTTTCTTCTTGGTGTCCTGGAAATAAACACAGATAGAGATAGAGACTGGCTCTGTAACTTCATTAGTATAGGGAACTCCTGGGTGAAGAAACTCCTATCAATGCACGTAGTCACTTTCTCTTTAATTTATACTCTTAGAGGGTTGCCTAGAGCACCAAGAGTTTCCTAGGTCACACAGACCATATGTGTCAGAGATGGGTGGGACTTGAACTCAGGTCTTCCTTGCTTCAAGACTAGCCATCCAGACACTCTGACAGTCTGCCTCTCCAGAGATAATTGGTATTAAATATTAGCATTATAATATTATGTGGTACCACTGTTGTAGATTGTAGTTTTAATTTTGACAGAACTTTTACTTGTTCACTCTATGTTCTCTTTAGAGAGGCATGGTGACTTAGTAAAAAAAGAAAAAGAAAAAGAAAAGGAAAGGAAAAAAAACTTGGTAGAATCAGAAGGCCTAAGTTTCAGTCCTAGGATTTTAGCTATTAGCTATGTGACCATGGGTAGATCACTTAATCTATGAGCATCAGTTTCCTCATTTGGAAAATAGCTGTAATAATAGCCCTGGATAGATACATAGATACACACACATATAAACACACAATGGCATGGCTGATTCCCTCAGGCAATCACTAGATGGCTTCTTCTATACTTTAATATATGTGTGTGTATCTATGTATCTATCCATATATCTAGTTATACATATATGGAGATATACAGATGTAGATATATCTAAAATATACCCATTTTAGATACACACACACACACACTCATTCAAGCCATCTAGCAACTCAAGAATGAAAAACAGTCAAGGGTCAGGGTAGTTGTAGGTTGAAGAGATAAAGATGGTGATTGTCTCTCTCCATTAACCGGCAGATTTACTTGACATCATCAAGTAGTTGGAAAGTCATTTCAAAAGTTTGAGGCCCAGTGAATAAAATACAGACACACACTCCAGACAGACATAGATACAGAAAGACAGTCACTCCAAGGAGTAAACATCTCTAAGGAATATGGATTCTGGCAGCAGAGAAGAGAGCTATATATGGACTCAAGAGAGATTGGCCACAGAAGACTCCATGAAGAGAGAAATTAATTCAGACCCTATAGTTCTAGAATTGTGCAGTGACTTGACCCATATGTTCTATATATGTGTGCATGTATGTATGTATATACACATAGATACAGAAAAACAGTCACTCCGAGGAGTAAAGATCTATAAGGAACATGAACTTTAGCAGCATAGAGGAGAACTATACATGGACTCAAGAGAGATTGACCACAGAAGACTCCACGAAGTGAGAAATGAATTCAGACTCTATAGTTCTAGAATTGTGAAGTGACTTGATCCATATGTTCTATGCATGTATGTATGTGTGTATATATGCATAATATAGACATATACAATATACACACACATACATTAGTACTTTAAGTTTGTGCCCACTCTTTAAGGATTATTTCATTCATTTTATTTGTATTCCACAGTACATGATACCTAGTTGTTGTTGTCCTTCATTTTTGAAGAGGACCAGTGAAATCACAGCTGAGGTCTCAACTTATCCATGAATTAGATTTAAGTGAGACAGAATTGTACGAAGCCATCAGCCTCACTCTCTCTTCCAGAGTTATCGAAGTAAGACAAGTCAGGATGACTGGAGATGGCCTGGGATGCAGTGGATAATCTTGGTGTCTTCAATGTCTGGCCAAGATCTAAGCACTCCACTGCTTCAGCCAACCTCGTGGCTGTTGGAACAAATGGTTCTCTTCTGCCCATACCACCCAGAGGGGAGTCTTCATATGCTTGGGGTAGATACCCCCTTAACTCAAAGATGGGTTTGAAGCCTATTGGTTACTATCAGCCTGGTTTAACCCATCTGCCTACATGGTTTTACTGGGGTGTGGCCCCTGAGCATGCTATAGCTTTTTTAACCCACAGGTGAGAATTGGGTAACAGGCAGACACCGAAAGGGGATAAGGCACTCTGAAAGAACTTGGCAAGTGCTCACACCAAAGGTGCTAGTTCTCCCTGAAAATTCCATATACTTCTTGGTAGGTACCTAATAAACATGTGTTGGCAAGTTGATTAATTCCATAGATACCTTGTGTATTTGTGGGAGGATGTTTCCAGGTTTCAGGGCAGGGGACAGAAGGAAAGGGGGGATTTTCTCGTAGTTATTATTGTTATTGTTATTATTGCTATTACTATTATTATGCCTCTTTGTAGACCTTTGCTATATGCTAATTGTGGTTATGGGCTTCTTATTAGCAGTATGCACTCTAGTTAAAGGTTCAGGACCTAGAGCTTAGGTACACTAGGACCTAAGAGTAGCAACCACTCCCTGAAGACCAAACCAGCAAGTGAAGGTAAAAGTTGGAGAGAACTCATCTTTACCTTTGCAAAAAGTGACTCTCCCCCTTTACATTAGATATCAGTCAGGACCTATGCAAATATTTGCAATTCAGTTTGAGCTCCACAGTTTAAGGAGTGATTGGGAGGTATAGGGGAGTGTCAAGGAAGAATGAAGAAAATAGATATTTTGGAAAATGGTATCTCCGCTTATGAGGATCAGTTAACATTAGATTAAGGCAAGGTCCTAATGACAAAATAAGTAAATAAAAGTCCCTAAACCTGGAAGGGACTTCAGAGGCTATCTTCCAAATCCCTTGTTATACAGATGAAGAAACTTTAGTCCCAGGGAAGTTAAGTGACTGACTTGTTCAAAGTCATACAGGTAAAGTCTGAAGCAGACCTTGATGGCAGATCCTCTGAATTCAAACCTAGTAATTGCTCTTCCCATTCTACGAGGCTACCTCTTTAAAAAATTTCTTAGCATTATTAAATTAAGGATGGTGGCAATATTTTATCCATTTTCTGTCAGACTGACCAAAACATTTCTAGCTTTTAGGCTCAAGAACCTATATCCTGCCATAGCTTAAATAAGAAAGAGAAAAATTTGGACTCATGTGGTTAAATAGATACCGAAAAGATTGTTAAGACTGAAGAATATGATAGATCTGCAATTAAAGATAAGCAAATGGAAATGCACTTGGAATGAGTCTGATATGCTATGTAACTCTAAAACTCTAGAGTATGTGTCAATCAGTCACTCATTACCTATATGGCAATGCTGTAACAATGATGGGGATTGGGGGAACATCTTTTTTCCTCACCCTGCCTTCTCCACTTGCCATATGGCTTTTCACAGAACTATAACTATCTCTAGCAAACTTCCAAAACTTGGTAGGTTTGGAAGCAAACTGAATAGTACCCAAAAAAGGCAGAAACACATTTTATTTTGGACTTTGTATTCCCAGTACCGCGCACAATTCTTGTTACGTAGGAGGTGCTTAATAGTGGGGTGTTATGTGGTGATTGGTAAGGATTAGCATTTCTGGTATGAGGGTTTGATAAGCCCTTTTCAGGGATGCTTAATCACCTTTGATATACAGTGGTCACCCAATTCTCACCAGCAGATTCAAGAAGCTGTAACATGCTCAGCAGCCACACCCTGCTAAAACTGTCTGGGCAGATGGGCTAAACCAGGTTGAAGGTAATCAACAGCCATCAAACCTGTTCATGAGTTAGGGGGGTGTCTACTCCAAGCATATAAAGACTCTCTCCTCTTCGCCCCCCTCAGTGGAATGGGCAGATTAGACAATTTATTCCAACAGCCATGAAGATAGCTAAAGCAGGTGCTGTGGAGTGCTTAGAGCTTGGTCAGACATTGAATCTTAAAGGGAATTAAGGATTTCAAAAATCACAAGGAATAAAGGAAGAGCTTTCCAGGCATTAAGGACTGCCTGAGTGGAGGCACTGAGATAGCGGATGGAATGTCATATACAGAGCATAAGATGTATTCTCTCTCTAGAGAGAGAGGGCAATTTAACTGCAGAAAATAATGGGTAAGAGGGAGTAAAGCAAGATTAGTCAGTCAGTCAGTCATTCAACAAATTTTTGTTAAATACTTATTCTTTGCTAGGCGCTTGCTTCATCACTAAGGATACAAATAAAGGCTAAAACAGATCCTCCCCTCAAGAAATTTGTATTCTAGTGGGAGGTACAAAATGAAAATTACATAGAAAAGATATACAGAGTGAATGAAGGTAACCTGAGAGGGTAAGGCACTAGCAGTTGTGGACTAGAAAATCAGTTCAGAAAAGTGAGTTGGAGCCCATTGATGAATGGCTTTAAATACTACATAGCGGAGATTGTATTTTGTTCTAGAGACAATTGGAAGCCTCTGATATATTCTGTCCGTTCTGGAGAAGTGTTTATATATGCTCATGTCTCCACAGCTCAAGTACCCACCTAAACTTGACAACAATAATGATGGAATTGAAGGGTACAAACCACATAAGGCTCAAGTATCTTGTGTGTACAATTAATGTTACCTAGATTAATACTGGCTGAAAACATTGTATTCTGTCCACTCCTCAGGAGACTATACAAATTAAGATGAAACTCAGACTAGGAATATGCCTTATTTTTCTTTGGATAACATATTTATTTGGATGCAATGTCTAGTGCTGTGCTTTTCTCCTAGAAGGAACTCAATAAAGAGTTGCTAATTGAATACCTTTCCATTCTTGTTGTTAAGTCTTGTCCAACTCTTCATGATCCCACTTGGTATTTTCTTGGCAAAGACACTGAAGTGGTTTGTCATTTCCTCCTCCAGCTCATTTTAAAAATGAGGAACTGAGGCAGAGTTAAGTGACTTGCTCAAGATCATACAACTAGTAATTATCTGAGTAAAAAGATGGTGTTCCTGATTCCAAGCCCAGTGTTCTATATACTGCATCACCTAGCTGCCCTGTACCATCTAGCTTTCCCCTCCATATTTTTTTTGCTTTTTGGAGGATGAAAGGCTGGACAATTGGGGTTAAGTGACTTGCACAAGGTCACACAGCTAGTAATTGTTAAGTGTCTGAGGCCGGATTTGAACTCAGGTCACTGTACCACCTAGTCACCTCCCCCCTCCATATTTCACATTAATCCTCTTCACACTTTCTACTTCCCAGGAAAACTAGGGGGCCCCACCACTCAGATCCATTGACAGGCACAAATGTCATGGCTGAAATGCATCTCCACCTCTCAGAAGTCTCATCTTCCTTTGAGGCTCAGATCAGATACTAACTTCTCTAGGAAGCATTTCCTGATTCCTGCCTCTCCTTCTTATTAATATGTTCTTCTTTTTCAATTTGCCTTGTATTTAATAGCTAGGTGGCATAATGCATAAAATAGTGGACCTATGATGAGGAAGACTTGTGTCTGAATCCAACCTCACACACTTACTAGGTGTATAACACTAGGCAAGTTCCTTAATCTCTAATAATAATAGCCTCTATCTCTCAGTGTTGTTGTAAGAAAAAAATGAAATAAAATTTGTAAAGCACTCTGTAAACCTTAAAGCTCTATATAAATTACATTATACCATTTAATACTATTATTATTAAAATATATCTTTATGGGGGCAGAGCCAAGATGGCGGAGTAGAAACAGCTCATCCAAGCCACTCTGCCCCCAGATTCCCCCCAAACTATGTAAAAGGGAACTCTGAACAACTTCTGGAGCCCCAGCACCCATAGAACGACACAGAGAAGCTAACCTTCCACTGAGGACAGCCCAGCAGCCCTGCAGGAAAGACCAGTGCAGCGGTCTGGGAGCCAGCAGCGCCCAGCGCGCAGAGCGCAGGGAGCGGAGCCAAGCAGAGCCCACGTCCGCGTGAGCCAAGGTTTTAGCCCCAGGGTGGCAGGGCCAGCAGCCGGCTGGAGGAACCCCAGAACACCAGCAGGCATGGAGACTCCAGAATTATCAACATAGACATGCCTAGGACAAAGTAAGAGGTTAGTGTCCTATGGACTTTGGGACCTGTATTTGGGGGAATGCGTCGGCTCCCTCCCCTGGGAGCTAGAAGCCGCTGAGGACAAACGCCATTTTGTAGTTTTCAGAGGCAGATCCAGCTCCTGGACTGCAATTAATTGTAGGGAGATCCAGCGATCAGTCTTGGGGGGTAATTGCTCTTGCTTTAACCTCCCTGGATCTGGATTGTGATCTAGGGTGGAAGTCATGGGTGGGTTTACAGCTTGCCAGAAACGGAAGTTGCCCCCCACACATTCGGGACGAAAATTCCTTTATCTGGCCTTAAAGCCATCGTGTGGCAACAAGCCCAAAAGTCAGGTAATCAAGTGACAACATGCCAAGGCAAAGGAAACAGAAAAATGCAACCCTAGACTCCTATTTTGGGGGCATAGAGCAGGAAAAGGACTGTGAGGTCAGAAGTCCTGCTCCAAAAGCCCCAGGGGAAAACATGAGCGGGTTGCAGGCCATAGAGGACCTTAAGAAGGACTTTAAAAATCAAATAAGAGAAGTGGAGGAAAAATTGGAAAGACAAATGAGAAGGATGCAGGAAAAGTATGAAATGAGGGTCAACAGCCTGACTGAGGAAAACAACACCTTAAAAAATAGACTAGCTCAAATGGCAAAGGAGGCCCAAAAGGGCAATGAGGAGAAGAATGCCTTAAAAAGTCGAATTTGCCAGATGGAAAAAGAATCTCAAAAGTTCACTGAGGAGATTCATTCCTTCAGAGTTAGACTGGAGCAAATGGAAGCTAATGACTTTATGAGAAATCAAGATGCTGTTAAGCAGATCCAAACAAATGAAAGATTAGAAGGCAATGTGAAATATCTCATGGGAAAAACCACTGACCTGGAAAATAGATCCAGGAGAGACAATTTAAAAATTATTGGACTACCTGAAAGCCATGATCAAAGAAAGAACCTAGAAATCACCCTTCAAGAAATTCTCAAGGAAAACTGCCCTGATGTTTTAGATCCAGAGGGCAAAATAGAGGTTGAAAGAATCCACAGATCACCTCCTGAAAAAGATCCCAAAAAGAAAACTCCCAGGAATATTATAGCCAGGTTCCAGAATCCCCAGATCAAGGAGAAAATACTACAAGCAGCCAGGAAGAAACAATTTCAACATTGTGGAAACACAATCAGAATAGCCCAGGACCTGGCAGCTTCTACACTGAGGGATCGAAGGGCATGGAATATGATATTCCAGAGGGCAAAAGAACTGGGAATGAACCCAAGGGTCACCTACCCAGCAAAACTGAGTATTTTGTTTCAGGGGAAAATATGGTCATTCAGTGGAATAGAGGACTTTCAAGCATTCTTGAGGAAAAAACCAGAATTAAATAGAAAATTTGACATCCAGACACAAGAAGGAAGAGATGCCTGAGAAGGTAATCAGGGAAAAGAAATCAAAAGGAACTTATCAAAGTTGAACTATTTGCATTCCTATATGGAAAAACAATAACTGTGAGTGATGATATCTTTCTCACCATGAAAATAATGGAAGAAGGGTTTGTGGTCATATGAATACATATGTGAATGTGTGTGTATATGGACAGAGGGCATAGGTTGAATTTGTTGGGAAGGGAGAATACTCAAGGGATGAAATTATGAGGTGAGAGAGGAAAGTGGCAAGAGGAGATGGGGAAAGACAGGGTAGGGTAAACTATCTCATGTAGAAGAAGCAAGGGGAAGAGGTTGCAAGGGAGGGGGAGAATAGGAAGGGGAAAAAAAAAGGCAAATCCACATTCTCATTGAATTTGGTTCAGGGAGAGAATGACATACATACTAAATGGGATATCTCAACCTGCAGCAGAATAGGGGGAAGGGGGATGAGAGGAGGGATGATTGATGGGGGGGCATCCTTGGGGGGAGGGGAGGTTGGAAGTACCCACTATAGAAGAGGGACAGGATCAGGTAGGGAACGGACCAGGTGGGGGGTGGGATGAGTGGGAGGGAATTATAAGCAGCCTTGTACAATATATCTACTATGATAATGTTTTGCATAGCTAGACATGTACAACATATACTGAATTACTTATCTCCCCAGAGGGAATGGGTGACAAAGGAGGAAGAAAATGGATCTGAAATTCGAGGTCTTAAGATTAAATGTTTCAAATATATATAAATACTATTATTAATACTCTTTTGCTTATAATTGGGAGATAAGATGTGCAGGCATCGGGACACAAAGATTCACTTCCTCTAATGGAAAAGTCGAAGGGGGTATGGGAGAAGGTATGGGAGAGAGCAGATTGGAGGAAGCGATATCTTGTGGGACTGCTATTCTGGGAGGATGGGTAGGGGAATAACAGGGGGAAAATTATTGTAACTCAAAATCTGGAGGAAATGAATGATGTAAAACAGAAGTTAATAAAGCATTTGTTTAAAAAATATATATATCTTTATATATGTGTTCAATTCTCCCTGTTCCTTTTTACTCCCATTAAAAATGTAAGCTTCTTAAAGACAAAGGAAAACTATTTTATTTTTTGTCTTGCCTTCCTCAGTGCCTTCCACATAATAGATACATAATAAATATTAGTTGAATTGAATTAAAAGCCTGTCTCTTGCTGTCGACTTTTGTTCTGAATACTTCTTTACATTCCAGTTTTAGGGCTATGGCTCTTGTCAACTTGTCTCTAAATTCCAGGTTAAAACTCTTAAGTTTCCTGCTCCCCAACGCACATGACACCAGTACCATCACCTCTTGGTCTTTGGAAGACTACAGACCTATCCTGATCTTCTCTCTGAATTTTTTGTCCACCCTGATTAATAATCCCTCTTCTTAGGATTCCCATTTATTATCTCTTGATGAAAATCTATTGATATTCTGTGTCTGATTTCCCATGTTCTGTTCCTCTATATTATTGGGTTGTGGCATATGTGTGGGAGATACTCAAGACATTTTGTACCTTCAAAAGCACTTTTTTGAAGAAGCTAAAAAGAAGAAATGGTGAAAGAATAACTAGGGGGCACAGACCAATATTCTAGATATTTCTCCACCATCTCTCCTCCTTAGCTTCCCCAAAACATGTTTCTAAGGTTTCATAGTCCCTTTCTCCCTGCATTTTGGGGCAGTATGTCTCTTGACAGTAGTTCATTTAGAGATTCATAAACTACTTTGAATATTAAAAATTATCCCCCCACCACCTTGATTTCTATTAGCATTTTTAAACATTGATTAGGACCTACGTCTACATCTCCACACAGACACTTCGGGCCTTTAGATATAGAGACAGATGAAAGGAGTATTGTACTTAAACAATAAGATTTGGTGATGTTTTCACCCCCTTCTCTCCAACATCAGCATCCTGGAAAGAGAAATATCTTTTGCAGAAAATTTCAAGGAGAGATTGCCTGACCACCAAGAATATTTAATCTAAGCAGAATCCCATAGAATTCCAAATAAGTAAACAAGTAAAAGTGTGGGATGATGGGGGAAGGACTAGGAAAAATACTTTTTCTCTGAGTAGAGAGGCAAAGAAAAAAGATAGCTCCCTTCTTAACACTTTTGATGGTGGCATGACAGAATAGAAATTACCAAGGCTTTGAAAACACAGCTATTTCCTTCCAATCTGGTCTCCAATTATTCTCCAGGAGCCTCATCTTTAAAAAGAGGGAATTGGACAAGATGACTTCTTCAGTCCTCCCTAGCTCTAACCTGTGATCACAGTGATCCTTAAAACAATATGTGACCTAGCATTCCTCACAGTCCATCAAGAAGTAAAAATTGAATGGAATCAAGGTGAATTCTATCTCTTCCCAAAGGAGTCAAAAGTAACACTGCTTAGTGTGTATAGGAAGAATGAGAAAGCTTGAGGGAGGGAGGTTGGGTCAGTGGAATTCCACTGTCCCAATTATGTAGGTTCAAAGCATTTAGAGAATTAAAGCTAGAAGGCATATAGGAAACCATTTACTTCAATCCCTTCAATATACAGTTGAGATAGCTGAGGCCCTATAAGATTAAAGGATTTTCTCAAGGCCATAGAACTACTGAGTGACAAAAGTGTATTTGAATCCAAGACATCTGACTACAGTACTCTGTCCATTACAAGTGGCCAATCAAATCCAAACGAAATCTCCTTTTCCCAATATATCTACAGGATGGTTTTTGTCCCAGGTCACACAGCCAGTAAATGTCTGAGGCTAGATTTTAACTCAAGTCCTCCTGACTCCAGGACCAGAGTTCTAACCTGAAAAGACTTTGACCTAAAAGGGCCAGGGTCACTGACTGCATCCTGGGCCATCTCCAGTCATCCTGATGAATATCTGGCCACTGGACCCAAATGGCTCTGGAGGAGAAAGTGAGGATGGTGACCTAGCACAGCCCTCCCTCACTCACATCAAAGTCAACTGCAAGTCATGTCCTCATCTCCCTGATGTTACGGTCCTCTTCAAGAATGAAGGACAAATACAAACAGGATGGTACAATGAGAATTATCATTTAGAAAGATAACAACACTGAATGTGTTTAAGTCATCAAGAGTAAATTATTGTGTTAACTAAGAATAGTGTATTTGCTAAGGCATGAAGCAGGAAATAGAATGCTTTATGTGGAGTCAGGAAAATATGGGTTTGAGCCCTGTTTCTGATGGTGTAACCCTGGAAAAATCTTTTTAACCTCCTATGCCCCAGACAAATCTTTAGTATGTCACTTTTAAGTCTTAGAGGAGTGGATGTTTCCTTAACCTATTTACTAGGGAAAGAAGTAGGGATTTAGGGAAAATATTAGCCCGAAAATTAGACACTCCTTCCCTATGCATTTCAGTCAATCAGGGTTTTTGCCATAAATGGCTTTTTAGCACTTATATGCTACATCAATAGACACTTAGGAAAATGACGAGTTAGCTAGCAAAAAAGTTCTCCCATCTCTGAGTTCTCCCGTCTCCTACCTCTCAAAATCCAATAACCCCCAAATCAATACAAGCATGTGGAAGCAAAAAAGAGGAAAGTGGTAAGAGGATTAGGGGGGCAGGGTGAGGACGTAGAGGTCTGTGTCCAGCTTGTGCCATCAGAGGAAGACTATAAAAGATGATGGACTACTAATTGCCACTTACTCTATAGCCAAGTTGGAGAAGTGGGGGAAGTGTGATGGCTCAGGGCCAGCTACTCAACTACTTTTCCAAAGGGCCCACCAATCAGAGTGTGTAATAACTGAGCGCCTTCTGGGCAAACAGAGCCCAGGAGAGGGATTCCTGGAAATGGTAAAGCATATTAGATTTCACATTACCCAACAACATGAAATGATGTATTAAAATTCTCCCTGAATTCCAAATGTTTATTGATTTCTTTAAAATCTTAGATTATTTAACTAGGTTACATTTGCATCATGGAATATAAAATAAACATCATAAGTTATTTCTGCTCAGATCTAAGTCTGAGTGTTTTGTCCAAGATATTTCTTCATTGCCTGACTTTATGATGTGAACTGAGGTAGGGTAGCTCATAACCAAAGTTAATCATCAAATATGCATGTGTGTTAAATACTACAGTTATTCACAGTCATAGATAAAAACACTTTAAAAAAGAAAATACCAATAAATTTCTGATACGTTGTCAAAGTGAAAAACATATAATTCTGTACCTCCCTCTGACCAAAGTAAAGTCAAGTGCCATATTAAAATGAGGCATATAGGTAAGTATAAGCAAAAAATTCTCTCAGAAAAACTAAGCTACTGATAACCACCAATAACATTGAAAACAGCATGTTTTATTAATTTATTAGTGCATAGAACCATATCTGTGAGTACTTCATTATCTAACAATCCTATTGGATGACCTCAACTGTCAGGACCGTATCCCAGAAAGAGGAGGAAAATTAATTTTTTCAACTCTTGGTCCCCTCGGTCACCAACATAGGATAAAAACATCATGTCACTAAAGCTCACAGACTTCACTCATAGGAGAGTCCCTCATCTCCTTACTCATATTTTACATACCATTCTTAACAGAGTTATCTGGATTTCCAACTATAGAAAATTCAGCATAATAAAGTATCAAGAGACTGCTAAGACATAGACAGACACACCGTATTTATATCTGTGGCATGTGATAGCTGACAGCCTAACAGCCAGAAAGCAAGGAAAGAAACAGTAAATAATATTTAAAAATGTGTATGTGATAATATATAAATATATCATAATAATATATTAATATGATTGTATACAAATATAAAGTGTAATAATCATAAAGGGCAAATAACTCTACACATTCCAATAGGCCCTGAGGTCAGCGCTGTTCCAGCAAAGTACAAAAATTGATATTCAGAATGAGGACCTTGAGTCATCAAGGAAAGGTTAAATTATACTCAGTATCCTTCATTAAAGAAAGAAGAGAAACATGAAAATTTTAGAAAGATTTCCAACCAAATGGTTACAGTTGCTTCAAAAAGGTTAACTTCAGTTACCTGGAAAATGTGCTTATGTGGAAGACTTTAATTCTTGACAATACCAAATAAACGTAATTCCATGCTGATTTTCTTTTCATTTCCATGGATGGTATATGGCTAGTAATTCAGTTCTGGATATAAGAATATGGTTTAAAACACACACACACACACACACACACACACACACACACACACACACACACACACACACAAAACTGATAAAATGGTGCCAATATTTTTTTCGTTATTTGAAAAGCCTAATAATTCTACCTGTTGGATAGACAATCTTGTAAAAGTACTATAACAGTTCCTCCACTGAAATCCCCCATCAATGACCCCATCATGATATGGAGATGGCCCTGGGTTCTTAGAGGCTAGTCACCGACAGGGTCTATATTCCAAGTATAGGCTTAGCAATGATCTTTGCTGGAGCTTGGTAGTTTGAAGATGAAAATCGCTAAGATCAGAAGGATTTATCAGTGCTACAGTTGTCACCAGGTGAGGAATTTTCTTTCAGTCTTAGAAACTGTTAAGTAGAAGGTTTGCAAACTGAATCAATATGTATGGGAAAGAATAGAGGTGTTAATTGTGAACTTGAAAAGCATCAGATATGAGCACGTATAACTATTCCCAGATGACTGGGCAGTGGAAAAAACTGAAGAAGAATATTGTTTAGGGAGGCAGAGAACAAAAGGCTGATACCTTAGAGAATATCAAGTCTCCCTCATTTACTCAAAGTCACCCAGGAAAGGGGAGAAAGGTAGTGAAACAAGTGTTTATAAACTCTTACTGTTTGCCAGGCCCTGTGCCAAGCCCTTAACAAATATCTCATTTAATCCTCACAACAATCTTGGGAGGTAAGTCCCCATTTTACAGTTGAGGAAACTGAGACTGACAGGGTTAACTGACTTGCCTAGGGTCACATAGCTAGTTAGTGTCTGAGGTCAAGTTTGAACTGAGGCCTTCCTGACTACAAATCCCATACTTTATATTTACACTTTTACCCATGGCTGTGAAGGGAAGAGCCGGGATTCAAAATTGGCACTCCATACCTAGAGCCAGTTCCTCTATTACTACTACCAGCATAAGAATTGCAAAGTAATCTAAGTTTAGGAGTTAAAGCCAGAAGAACTAGGATTGGATCCTGGCTTCAACACTTATTAACTAAATAACACCTTAGGCAATCACCAGACTTGTCTGAGCCTCAGTCTCCTTTTCTGCAAAATGTAATTGGACCAGATGACATCTAAGTCTCATTGAACTCTAAATCTGTGCTTTAAATCCTGAATTGTCAGAAAAGTGATTTGTAAAGTTTAAAACACTGTATAAACATGATCATTTGTCACCATTATTCATTATTACAAGAGAAAACATCCATCCTATATCCCATTGGATAATTTTGTATGGGGACAATAGTGAATATCTATAGTTCCACGTAATCAAACACCAGAATTAAAAACAACAACAAAAAAAAGGCATTGCCTTTCTGATTACACTTCTCAACTGTCAGAAAAAGAAATTTACCTGCCAATTGCATTAGATTTTTCTCAAATATATTTCCCACTGCTTGCTTTTTTAAAGGCTTTGTAAACTGTAAAGCTCTATATAAATGCAAGTTATGATTAAATTATGAAAGGTTCTTGAGCCCATATCAAAGTCATGTGTGGGTAAAAGCCTCAGGAGAAAGAAACTGAATTTGAAGAAGAGCCAATGACATTAAGTCTATCACTAAAGTGTGAGTTTTAAGCTCTAACCTCAGCTTTCCTGTCAGCTACCTTGCCGTGTGACCTTGGGCAAGTCACTTAACATTTAAATGTCTCAGTTTCCTCATTTGTATAATGGGGACAATTACACTGACCTTCCTTGAAGGCCTGCTTTGAGGGAAAAGCTCATTAGCAATTATAAAGCACTTTGAAAATGTAAATGCCGAATTATAATTTTAATCAACAAATTAACCTTGGTGCTTTCCACTCATTCAATCACTCTCTCCTGGGTAAGTGATTAAAACCTGTGGCTGACCCAGGCACTGTCCCAGTGTACCAGAACCTACAGGATGCCTATCACTCAGACTCGGCACAGCTGATGGCCAATTCAGAGCCCAGCTAGCTGAGAATCTTCCTCTTCATTCCCAGTCTGCCATACTGTGGCATTCAATCCATATGTTCAAATCAGTATCTAGAACCTGGCACCCTGAATGAAACTGAATTAAAATGTTCATTTAAAGGGCTATTTAACAAGCACCCCTTGATTTCAACGTCCTAGGTAAATTGGGGGGGGGTGTGACTAAAAATAGGGCAATTTTCCTTAGCATGCCAATGGTTTTCTGCTGATTTATGAAGGCTCTATTTGGAAATGACAGCTAGCCCACTCTTTCACAAAGACTTCAGCAGGGCATTTCGCCTCATAGTTTCCCATCTGGCTGTTCTTCCAGACTTCATGATCTCCAGAAATTCATTATCCTGCAAGATGAAATCAACTCTGTAACTCTCAGTTCCTCAAAACTCCTTGTCTCTTGGGCAGTTCCCTTTCTCTGGTTGAAAAGATGGAGGATAGATGCCAGAGAACTCCTCCCAGATCCTCTACCAAAGAGAATGCCTAGGGAATTTACTTCATCATTTCCCACCCTAGGTGGAGGCTTTCATCAAGCCCCCTACATCAAGGACTCTGCCCTTCCCCTTTTCAGCGTCTTTTAATGTGTTCTTTTCCCCTATAAGATTACCCTCTTTGAGGACAGAAGCCATTGTGCCTTTTTTGTGAGTGTCCCAAGTACCTAGAACAGTACCTGGCACATAGTAGACACTTTACAAATGTTTACTGAGTGAGACTGATATGATGAAAATAGCTAGCTTTCTTATGGTCAGTAGCTGTTTAGGTCGGCTACTAAGAGCTCTCTCCAGAGAAAGACAAGGTGGAAACTTCTTTTCTATTGTGAAACACAGCTATTTACATTGCCACAGAGAGAACCACAACCAGTCAGCATAGCAGAGTGCTGAGTTCAATGGAATAAGGAAGAACTAGCTCCAAAACCCACCTCAGATACTTAAAGGGTTATGGGACCATTGACAAGTCTCTTGATGTCTCTGTGTTTCAGTTTCCTCATCTGTAAAACAAAAGGGTTGACCTTGATGGCCTGTAAGGTCCCTCTCAATACTAAATCTATGATCCTATGATCCCTCCCCTTGTAAGGCCAAGATTGTGGAATCCATTATTTGGAAGATGCTTGACTTTGTTCTTTTCAGACTCACAGAGGGAACCCCAACTATACTATGATCTGAGGGATCATAGCATAGTGTGAAGACCACTGGACCTACCTAAATCAAATTCTTACTGGCTATGTGCCTAAGGACAAGCCAATGACTCTCTCTGATATTCTTTCCTCAGTAGAGTCCCTGGTTTAGTAACAAAGACTTTAGCTATCTCATCTGAAAAATGGGCATAGCAAAAGCACCCATGTCACATGGCTGTTGCCAGAGGAAAAGAAATAATGTGCCCATTATGTAGTCCTTAAAGTGCTGCATTTTCTTGAATCATGATTTTTTAAATATGTTACATCAGTTACAAAAGAGACTAAGTGACATTATGGATGAATCCACACCAATTTATCATCATGGGAGGAAAAATCCAATCTCACAAGTATTTAGTTAGTGCCTACTGTTTACCTGATACTGGACAAGAGCTCAGAGCAGCTAATTCCTTCTTTATATATAAAAGACAACATATTCCTGCTGGAAAAACCAAATGAGGGTCAATTCAATCTAAATTGGTTTAGTGACTGATAAACTTACAGAATCTGGAGAGAAAAAACTGAATACTGTAGTAGAACATAGTTTGGAGGCAGTGTTTAATCAATTAGTCATGTCCAATGCTTCATGACCCCATTTGGGATTTTCTTGGCAAAGATACTAGAATGGTTTGCCATTTTCTTCTCCAGTTCATTTTACAGATGAAGAAACTGAGGCCAATAGGGTTGTGACTAGCCCAGGATTACACAACTACTAAGTGTCTGGGGCCAGATTTAAACTTAGGTCTTCTTTAAAAATAAAAAATGTATTTACTGTTAGTTTACAACATTCAGTTTTACAATCCCTTGAGTTCCAAATTTTCTTCCCTTCTCTCTACTCTATCCTACCCCACTATGTGAGCATGCAATCAGATATGGGTTTTACAAATACCTTCACATTAAACATTAATCAAGTTGTAAAGAAGGATTATAACCAATGAAGTAAACAATGAGAAAGAAGGAACAAAACAAAACACAAAAGAGAGAAAGTAGTTTGCTTCAATCTGCATTCAGACTGTGTGGTTCTTTCTCTGGATGAGGATGTCCCTTTCCATCATGAGTCTTTTGGAGTTGTCTTCTAACCTTGCATTGCTGAGAGAAGCCCAGTCTATCAAAGTTAGTCATCAGAAATCAGATGTGTCTGTAATTGTGTACAAAGTTCTCCTGGTTCTGCTCTCCTCACTCAGCATCAGTTTATATATAAGTCTTTCCAGGTTAAGAAGTCCTTCTGCTCCTCATTTCTTTTTTCTTTTTGGGGGGGTGGGGGAAGGGGGGGAGGGCAATTGGGGTTAAGTGACTTGCCCAAGGTCACATGGCTAGTTTTTTTGTTTTTTTTTTTGTTTTTTGTGCTAAGTGTCTGAGGCCAAATTTGAACTCAGGTCCTCCTGACTCCAGGGCCAGTGCTCTATTCACTGTGCAACCTAGCCACCCCTGCTCCTTATTTCTTAAAGCACAATAGTATTCCATTACATTCATATTCCACAGCTTCTTTAGCCATTCTCCAATTAATGGGCATCCCCTTTACTTAACAATTTTTGCCACCACAAAAAGACCTGCTATAAATATTTTTGTATGTACAGGTTCTTTCCCCACTTCTATGATCTCTTTGGGATACAGCCCTAACAGTGGTATTGCTGGGTCAAAAGGTATGCACTTTTTTATAGCCCTTTGGTCATAGCTCCAAATTTTTCTCCAGAATGGTTGGATCAGTTCACGACTCCAGCACTAGTTAAACGAAAATCCTCTTGACCCCAGCCCCAGCACTCTATCCACTGCACCACCTAGCTGCCTAGAGTCAGAAGATTAGAAGACATAATATCAAATCCTGGCTCTGCTACTTAATACCTGTGAGACCTAAGGCAAGTCACTCGATTTCTTTGGGTATCCTTATGTATAAAATGAAAGGATTAGACTACATTTCCCTTCCAGCTCTAACTCTGTGATCCTCTCTAAGAAGGAATGTTGGACAGTCTCTACTCCAACTCCTCCATTTTACAGATAAAAAGACTGGAGCCCAAAGGAATATAAGTGACTTGTTCAAGGTCACACATTCAGCTATTTGCAGAGTCAGGGTAAAAACTCAAGTTTCTGGACTCCTTGGTCAATACTCTTTCCTATAATACCATGTTGTCTCTTCTCCCTTTGATGATATTTAAGGTACCATCTGCCTGATGCTAAAAGTAGTTTGAGCTATAACTAAAAACATTTTCCTCAGCCCTTCTGCTGAGTAGTTAAATCATAAATCTGGATAGAAATAGATGGTAGACAAATACCATATTAGTAGGAGCTGCAGGTTTTCACTGAGTTTAATTAACAATTATAGGTAGAGTGCAACTGAGAATCTTAACTAAAATACCATGCACATCCACACACGAGGTGAATGGAGAGTTGACACATTTATCTGAATAATTCAGCCATTAAAAAAATCTGTTACTGATAAAACTTGTGATAAATCTGTGTTGCAGCCAGTATGACTGAATACAAATTTCCATACCCATAAAGGATTTTGACAAATGAAACATGCTCTAAATTTTCTCACATCTGAATATTATGAGTGGAGAGTTGTGGATACCATTGATGGGAGAGAAAGAAAGGCATGCCTATGGCCATTAGCAGAAGGCCAGTGCAAGACTGACTGATGAACATTATAAGCAAGAAAAAGTATTTTCTTCAGATGCTGCCTTTGATTAAAATGATGTGACTTGCTTCAGTGTGCTTTTCTCAGCTATCACATTTATGATCCTTGCAATTAACTTTTAAAATATTCATATTTAAATGACATGCTATAAAAATAATGAATTCAGAAAATTACCATATGTGGCAAAGAATAAAGAGGAAAAACAAAACATTTCTCTCACTTCCAAGGAGTTACAAGAGAGCCATAGTTAATAAAAATTAATGTACACTAAGATAGTACATGTATTTGAGGACTTAAGTATACTCATAGATAGTATATGTAATGGCTCTTGCTAATAGAATAGCTTTTGGAGGAGAATGCTGACAGATCACCAAAGGACAACAAGATTGCTATGCCTTGCTTATTATGCTATTGATTACAAAATGTACTATGGGTGTGGATCTGGGCTTCCAATCCTGGTTTCTCTTTATTCACAGGCTCTCATTTCATCTCCATCTCACCAAAATCTTGAACTCTTCTTCTGGATCCCCTAGCTCTTATCAGTGAGCTTTTGTCAGATCTTATCAATGACCAGTCCTCCATGATTCTTCCTGGCTGTTTTCTCACCATGTCCCCTCATTCACATTAGCATCCTTTCCTCTCTCACCTCCCCTTCCCAGCCCCCTTTTATGTGTTGTCTTCCACCATTAAATGTGAGCCCCTTGGGAGCAAGGACTAATTTGCCTTCTTGTATCTGTTTCCCCAACAATTAGTACAATGCCCAACAAATAGTAAGTAGGTAATCAATGCTTTAATCTATCTATTAAAATGTGAAACAACTTTGCATGTACTGACAAATATTGCCTAATAATACTAAACATTAAATCTTATATTAAATAAACTTATTTTAATTAAGTTAATATGAATATTAAGTATTTTTATAATAAATCATTTTTCTATGTCTTTTGGTTCATTTCCCTAAAAGAAAAATTATCTTACTCTTTGCCCCCAAACTCACATTTTCCCCAAATATAGACTTGCAAATATAGACTATAGGCTATTTGTTATTCTACCACAGGCACATTTCACAAGTAAGTACAAATGCAAAGGAATTAAAGAGGATGAGGATAAGTGAGCATCCTTTCCTTAGATACAAGATTCAGGAATTCAAGGTCCAAAATCAACGTTCAAGTCATTAACACTTCATCACAGATATAGATTTAGATGAATATTTTAAGGCAAGGTCATCTACTACCTTTTCCTAATTCATGGGTGCTTGTAGAATCTGGTGATTACTTGCAAACTCTTCAGCAAGAAATTCTGCAGACAATCTTAGATCAAATAAGGACGTCTCCATAAATACAGTTTGTTCAGAGTCCTCAGCAAGTATTCCTTTAAGTGAATAGTTGTATTATTCAAAGCTAGGTGGACGTTCCTAGCAGCAATTTCATCCCTCAAATTCTGAAGTTACTCAAATGGACCTCTCAGAATCTTGTAAATCATTGTGACAACATCTAACAACAAAAGACAATTAAATCAACTAAATCAACACAATTCAAATAATTAATTTGTTTCTCTTCAACATTTTTTTCTAGAATCAATGCTTCTCAGTGATGGAAGAAACTTTTTTTTAATCAAATGTCAATGATTTCATTTTTCCGCCTTCAAGGAAGATGTAATTTGTCACTGTACTCTATATACCACCTTATGGTTCAGACTTTAAAAATAAATCTCTAGGCTAAATAAGTTTATTTTTTTCCAATTTTTAAACATTTTTATTTAAAGTTTTGAGTTCCAAATTCTATCCCTTTCTCACTTCATTCTCTTCTCCCTCCTTAAGATGGTAAGCAATCAGATATAGGTTATACATGTGCAATTATGTAAAACATTTCCATATTAGTTGTTTTGTACAAGAAAACTCAAATATAATTAAAGAAAGTGAAAAATAGTATGCTTCAGTCTGTATTCAATCCATATCAGTTTTTTCTTTGGAGGCAGATAATATGGTTCATCATTGTTACTTTGGGATTGTCTTAGATCATTGTATTGCTGAGAATAGCTAAGTAATTCACAATTCATTGAACAATATTGCTGTTACTGTTGTACCATGTTCTCCTGGTTCCGTTCACTTTACATCAGATCATGTAAACCTTTCCAGGTTTTTTCTGAAATCACTCTGCTTATCATTTCTTATAGCACAATAATAATCCATTACAATTATATACCATAGCTTATTTAGCCACTACCCAATTGATGGGCATCCCTTTGATTTTCAAATCTTAGCCACCACAAAAAGAGCTATTATAAATATTTTTGGACAAATAGATCCTTTTCCCCCTTTTTTGAGGGGGGGGGTATGTTTTGGGAATATAGACCTAACAATGGTATTGCTGGATCAAAGGTCCTATAGCCCTTTAGACCTACTTCCAAATTGCTCTCCAGAAGGGTTGGATCAATTCACAACTCTACCAATCATGCATTAGTGTCCCAGTTTTCCCATATCCCCTCCAACATCCAACAATTTCCTCTTTTGCTATATTAGCCACTCTGATAGGTGTGAGGTGGTACCACAGAATTGTTTTAGGCTAAATAACTTTAATTATTTTCCTGTCTTGTAACAAGTCATATTTTCTAAGCCTATGATCACTTTCAAAAAAGGTACAATAGAGATGCAGCATTGTACAGTGGGTTAAAATATTCAATTTGAACTCAGGGACCTGTGTTCAAATCTCAGTTCTGGCACTTATTACTTGTGTTATCTTAGGCAAGTCACATAGTTTCTCATCACAAAATTTCTCTTGGCCTCAGTTTCCTCATCATAAAATGAGGGAATTGGACTAGATATTGTATAAGGTCCCTTCCAGTGCTATCTATGATCTTAAGCTTTTATCATGCACTGATATTCTCTAATCCTTCTTTAGACTTATACTATGCTCATTCTGGAATCCTCTCCAGATGGTATATAAGACAGATATACTAATAGTACTCAACTAAAGTCTGACTAATATTCAATATACTAAGCTTCAGAATCAATTCCCTGAAGCTTACATCTATACCTACTTGAATTATACTTATTATGCAATGATAAATGAACACAGAGGCAGCAAAATGTGGGAGAAAGTGCACCAAACTTAGAGTCACAAATTATGGAGATCAGTGCAGGCACTGGCACTTTACAGTTGAATGAGCTTAGACAAATCAGTTAACCACTATGGACCTCAGTTTCTTCATCTGCAAAATGGAGATGATACTTGCACTATCCATTTCAAGGGGTAAGAGGAAGAATCAAGTGAAATAATTCAAATAAATAATTTCACATATAAAAGCCTTGAAATAAGATGCTAAACCCCTTCTGTAATAAATTTATATTCTATCCTAGAAACATTTCTGTATGTTTCTTGGTATGTTTCTTCCTTAAAAGGCAGAAAATTTCTACCTATAACTTGGACCTATAAACTACTATATCAAATGAAAGCTTTTATGATCAGTGGTACTTAATTCATTTGTTTGCCACCCCTATCCATAGGCACGCCATTCTCCTCTAGATTTTGTACTTTATCATATTTAAGTATATAATATAAAAAACACTGAATCTGAAGACATCAGACTTATGTTGAAATCATAGCCCTACTACTTACTAGCCAAGTGATCTTGGGCAAATAATTTCATTTCTCTGGGCCTCAATGTCTTCATCTTTAAAATGAGAGGGTTGGTTTAGATAACCTCGAAAGTCCCTCCTCAGTCCTGAGCATACTATGATCCTGTGACCTAGTGCTTATTAAGTGTCACCTCTTTGATCACACACACACACACACACACACACACACACACACACACACACACGCGCGCGCAATTTTGGATACGCTGTATGCCAGGAGTCATGCAAAAGAAATTTAAAAAGACCCAGGTCCTATACCCACAACAATTTTTTTTAATGCAGCCCATCCTGTATTATATGAATAAGCCAGGGACTGTTATGAGCCAAGGCAACTTGACCCTGAAGAACATAAGATTTTGTGCATCAAGCTCTGTTCAGTTATAAGTGATTCATATTTCAATTGAATAGAATAATAAATGTCCAGAAATGAGATCATTGAAGGATTATTCATTCTTTGTATCTGTTAGATACAAAGCTAGGTGTTCATTCTTTCCCACCAATGGCTTTTGATGGTGAAATGGGGATACATGCATCTGTCCTGGACCTTGTAGGGGGGGTCTTGTTTTGGGGAGGGAAGGACTCATGAAAGTTTCCTTCAGCTCTCAATTAAGGAAAGTGGAATTTTGTGGAGAGGCAGACTTTGTGACATTTG
Organism: Gymnobelideus leadbeateri; assembly: GCA_011680675.1. NCBI lineage: Eukaryota > Metazoa > Chordata > Mammalia > Diprotodontia > Petauridae > Gymnobelideus > Gymnobelideus leadbeateri. Next base: position 362,530 of record WOXC01005433.1, read on the forward strand.
TCCTATTCTAGGGTCAGATCATTCCTAATAGTAGAGGCGAGAAAGACCAGATTCAATGTCTGAGCTGCCGAGTTTGGAAGCAAACTTACATAAACCAGCTCTTCAGAAATCTCCTTCCTGAAAGTTAATCTAGTTACTTACCTTCCCAGGATGAGTGAAGCTAGCCCTTCTTGGAGACAGGGGCCTAGTCAGACCTTCTAGCTCTCTAGTTCCTAGATTCTCTAGGAGCCTCCATGAAAACCATAGGAAGAATGGAGTTGATGCACAAAGCTCTTTTTGAGTGAACAGCATCACATCCCAATGAACTCCAGATTATCCAAAGAATAGCAAAAATAAGGAATTTATTTCAGACAACAGATGAAAAGAAACAAATATATACAACACAATTGTTAAAGCCATTCCTAAAATACCTGCTTTTGGCATATCCATTTTCATTTTCCCCTTGATGAGTCTCAGTCTGTTATTTTAGAAGTTATCTTTCACATCAGACAGCTTAATGATTAATTAACACTTCTTTTGTCTTTTGTTTGCCCCTATTTATTTCAAGGTCTTCTTTACTTCCCAATGATCTTCTTTCTTTCCTGATACAAGGAAAGATGCCTTAATAGATGGATTTGCATTTAAATGGCACCTTTCTGCCAAAGAGTTCAAAGCACTCTGTTCATGATTTCACTGATCCTTGGAATCCAGGGGGAAAAGTAGGTAGAGATTGTCTCATTTTACAGTTGGAAAAACTGAGCCACAAAAGGGGTAAGTTGCCTTTGCCTCGTCATAAAGACAATTAGTAATAGATCTAGTAATAGAACCCATCTTACTTAAATGACAGTCCATTTTCCTACCTGCTAGGTCCTGCTGCATTTCCCTGAGCTCAGTACACCAGCCATCTTAGAATCATTATTAATTTCATGGACCTACATACATAGCCTATTTTACCTCTGGTGCCTCTTTATCCCTTGATACACTGTATTCATGAAAGTCCTTAAGCTCTGTAACCCCCTTTGTTAGCATTAACCCATTCTGCTTTTAGCTGCCCGCATCCTTTCCCTAAAGCCTTTAACTAATGCGGCATATCCTTGTTTGATTCTTTCCCCTCTTTTCCATTCCCAATGGGCTTTGCTTTACCGTAAATCTTTGAGCAGGCCTTCAAAAAGTCACATCAGATGTCTCTTGCTCTTTGGATTCTAGTTTTTCAGGGGAATTGTAACTGGCTCTGCTTTGATTAAGCGTCTCTTAGTATACACCAACTCCTTTTTACACTCAGGGGTTTTGATTTTCATCCCCATGCTCTAAACCAGATGGTGCTGATCCCGATAGTTCCCATTAGACTTCCTAGGATTCCTTCATTCTCCCAAGTTTGTTTTCTTGCCGAAAAAAAAAGGGAGAAAGGGCAGGGCTCAGCTGACTAAACAGCAAGTAGAGCAGAAAGAATTCTGATTCAGGAAGACTATACTCTGGAGGGATTTTAGGGAAATGACAATAGTCTTGTGACTTTGGTTATCTATATAAATAATAGGAATAATCCAATGATTCTTGTTTCAAAATGTTATGCTTAATTATTATCAATCAAGGTACACTTGTGTGACCTCAGAAAAGTCACTCAAGTTCAGAAGAAATGGGCCTCAGGTTGAACTAGATGGCTTCCCAACTCCCTTCCAGTTCTGAATTTGTGATATGATCCTATGGATTTTATCTATATGCAATGCCATAGAAAAGCTCGTGTAGTCTTCATCTTGGATCATAGTATGGAAGAGAGTGAGCTGGCCTCAAGAATCAAGAGTGACATGGTTTCAAATTCCTCCCCTTACATTTGCTGTGTTGTTGTTGTTGGGTTGTTTTTAGTCATGGCTGACTCTTCATGACCCCATTTGGGGGTTTTCTTGGCAAAGATCTGGAATGGTTTGGCATTTCCTTCTCCAGATCATGTTATACATGAGGAAACTGAGATAAGCAGGGTTGAGTGACTTACCCAGGGTCACTTAGCTGGTAAGTATCTGAATTCAGATCTGACTCCAGGTCCAGCAATATCCACTTTGCCACCTAGCTACCCCTTCTGAGATTTACTGGCTACATAATCTTGACTGAATGTCTTCATTTCCTTATCAGTAAAACTAATAAGAGGACCTGTTTCTATTTATCTCACAAGGCTATAATGAAGATCCAATAATTATGTCACCTAAAGTTACTTGCAAACCTTAAAGAACTCAGGTATATTCAGCCTTTTATATTACCTTTGTCTCCTTTATTTTCACATTTTCAACAATTTTCACATTTTCAGTTGTATGAATATGGGTAACGAGTTCTAGAAAGTATTCTGACTTTCAATCTAGTGATCTGGAAAAAGAATACAATCCCCCCCCCAAAAAAAGACACATAGAAATCTACACTATATATGGATTTGTGAAGGAAACTGAGGTTTTCCCCCAAACTATTCCACCATTCCTGCATATACTAGGTGATAATACAGATTAGGAATATGCAGAGGGACTGGTCATGCAAATTATTATCACTAACGGTAAAGCAATTTGACACATGTAAGGAAACTCAGTATGTTCTTGGCTTCCTCTGTCATCAGAAATATACAATAAAAAAGCAAAACTAGGCCTCTAGAGAGACTCCGCAAAAGGTTGTAGACAGATGTTCTGAATCCTGAAGTCCAGCAGAAATGTATTTAGGTCAGTGAATAAGGTTGAGCTGGGAAAGAGAGACAGGAAGCCGAATTGGTTGTGTGACCTCTAGAAGCAGCTTCAATAGAAGGCTATGTTGAGACATGTGTTCTGAAAAAGAAATAAGAGGAAGGTCTGAGCTACACAGTTACCAACACTAGATATCTGGGTCTGATTGGAGTTACAAAAAAAATGTAGACCATTTGAGGGTTCTATGGCAAAGGTCATTTGAATTGTAACATATTTTAGATATATTTTGCTAGACTGTGTGATTAAAAATAGCACTTCTTTTTAATGGGTCATCCTATTGAACGAAAAATTCTTAGACCATAATAAATCAACTTTTTTGTTGGACAGCCTTCTTCTTTCTCCTTGGCATTATATAAATTCATAGATTCTTCCCTCCCCCCTTTATCTATGCATAAAAAGTTTTAAGGAATAAATCAACCTATCAAACACAAACATAAAATATACTGAAGTAACTGAAGTTTTATTTTTTATTATGCTGATGATAATTTATATAAGAGGTTGCAAAAAAAATTACTGAAAATGGGGTAGCAATGATGAATTTTCTGAATTTACAAAGGAGATAGCCATGTGCCACCCTGGATGCATAGAATAACAAAATGTCAGAGTTGGAGGGATCCTTAATGAGCATCTAGTCCAGGGGTGGCGAACCTGCAACCTCGAGGCCATATGTGGCCTCAAGTGCAGCCCTTTGACTGAATCCAAATTTCACAGAACAAATCCTCTTGATAAAAGGATTTGTTCTGTAAAACTTGAATTCAGTGAAAAGGTCACACCCAAGATCACATGTGGCCTTGAGGCCATAGGTTCTCCACCCCGATCTGGTCCATACTGTGTCAACGCAGATATCCCTAAGGCATATCCAAGAAGTGGTGATCCAGACTCCCAAAGGCCTCCAGTGAGATAAAACTCACTACCTCTCTAAAAAACCTACTCCATTTTCAGACAGGGCTCATTGTTATAAATGAATTTAAAAGCACATATTAAATGCTTGTGATATAGAAAGCATGGTGCTAAGTGTTGGCGATACAAGTTCAAATACAGGTAAGTGGCAAGGTGAAACATACTAGAAGTGAAGTCAGGAAGACCTGAGTTCAAATGCTGCTTCAGACACTGGCTATGCAACTCTGGGCAAGTCTCAGTTTCTTCATTTGTAAATTGGGGTGGGAATAGCACAGAGCTATTGTGAGAATAAAATGAGAAAATATTTGTAAAGCACTTTGCAAATGTTAAAGTTTAATATAAATGAAAAAAGAAGAAAAAAGAAAGAAAGAAGAGAGGAAGGGAGGGAGAGAGGAAGGACTGTTGTTGTTGGTGGTGGTGGTGGTGTGTTTGTCCTTCATTTTCAAAGAGGACCATGGCATCAGGGAAATGATGACATGACTTGCAGTTGGCTTTGATTTCAGTGAGGAAGGATTTTGTAAGGTCACCAAACTCACTTTCTCCTCCAGAGCCATCTGGGTCCAGTGACCAGATATTCATCAGGACAAGTGGAGATGGCCCAAGATGCAATGGGAGACCCTGGCCCTTTTAGGCTAAGGTCTTTTCACGTACTCACTTAGAGTGAGGTAATGCCCACTCAGTAAATAGGCCTCTTTAAGAAGTGAGTCAAGGGATGGCCCCTTTAATTAGAAAAAAAGAAAAAAATCAAGTTGGGAGGGGAAGACCCTCAGGATTGCTGGTCCAAAGAGAAACAAAAAAACATTGACATTGACTCTAAGCCAGGAGGACCCAAAATACAGTCATTAAGGGACCTTTTGTGGTCCAGTCCAATCCATGAGCTTCAGAGTGAACTGGGCTTAAAGCGAAAGAAAGAAAGAAAGAAAGAAAGAAAGAAAGAAAGAAAGAAAGAAAGAAAGAAAGAAAGAAAGAAAGAAAGAAAGAAAGAAAGAAAGAAAGAAGGGAGGGAGGAAGGAAGAAAAGGAAGGGAGAGGAAGGGAAAGGAGGGGAGAGGAGAGGAGAGGAGAGGGGCAAGGTAGTAAATGAATCATTTTGACTATTATAAATACTCAAACCATAAAAGGCATATGAAGAAAGACACTATCTGCAGCCAGAGAAAGAGGTGATAAACAGATGTATAGAATAATTTTACATGTATATACATATGTGCATGTGTGTTTAATGGTAGCCTTCTCCAGGGTTGAGGGGGAAGGGAAGAGAAGGGGAAAAAAAGAAATTCATATGATAACTTTATTATATATTTAAAAGAATAGCAAATTTTACATAATAGATTTGCAGTTTCATTTGCAATCATCTTTTTTAAAAATTATACTATGTTATAGAAATGTTTGTTTATTCCATAAATTAAAAATAAATATTAAAAATTATTTTTAAAAAAAGGTAAACCCCTTTTTTAACAACTCTCCAGGAAGGGTGTTTTGGCCTGGAAAGTCAAGGTGACAGTATATGAAGCCATAAGCTGATTGACAAGTCCTTATGCAGAATGGTAGTGTTAATTTGTTATTATTCCCAGAGTTACAGGTGGAATTGGAGGGGAAAGCAAAGGGACATGATATCATTGCATGAAGATGACTGAGGAGCAGCAGAAGTATAGTTCTAAGTTGAGTTAGAAGAGATAGTCTCACCAAACAGTAGAAACGGTAGCCCAGGGCAGGAGATGGAGTGCCCAGTTGGAAGTGTGGGTACAGGAGCATGGCATGAGATCTTCCTCACAGTAATTCTATTCCATTACCCCAATTCCCTCATCCCCTTTCCTTTGCCTACACACACTCTGTCTCTCTTTCCTTCTCTCTCTTTCTCTCTCTCTCTCTCTCTCTCTCTCTCTCTCTCTCTCTCTCTCTCCCTCCCTCTCTCTCTCTCTCACACACACACACACACACACACACACACACACACACACACACACACACACACACACACACACATAAACACATACATACTTTGCCTGGCTCACATCATTTTTCTGAGCTGCATTGTCAATTCACAGCCCAGCCAATTCTAAAGACATATAAGGTATCCTTATAAAATATCCCACCTGAACCTGGGATGCTCCTTACTAGGGAGAGAATTAAGTTCAACAGTCTATTTAAATTTGTTTATCCTCATTCTTAGTTTCCCTCAATTGGATGAGCAGAGGTGAGCAATGACTTGCCTTACACACTCCACAGGAATATTATGATGCTCAAATCAGATCATGAATTCAATTATTCCCCTTTTCACATTGGAAGAGGTTCTTGTGGCCTCAGCATATTCAGGATTTGCAGTACAACCTCAATTCTCCACCATTCTCTCCTGGAAAATGTGAATATTAAATATGATAGTCCTCATCTAATAAGGTTGGTGGTGCTATGTAACCTACAAAGCACTATAAAAATGTGAGCTACAGGGATATACTGGAATATTTAAGTGGTGTGAAAATGCAACATAGCAATAAAAAAATGTTTTGTTAAAGAATGAGCAAGGATTATTCTGATTGTGTGAGCCATTCATTTGTAACTCTTGCCTCATAGAAGCAAGTTTCCCCAAGTACACAAGCATATATGGATCCAAGACAAGAGAAAGACCTGTTGATGCAAGAAATATCTGTTTCTAGTGAGTCTTAAGGTAGCATAGCCATGTTTCAACTATATCTCTTAGATGATATAAGCACCATCACCATTCCACATTCATGCCCAGAGAAATGTTATTCAAAGACCAAGATTGGGATCCTAAAGTATTGACATTTAAACACTTTGAAGACCTGTGGTTTCATTGTATTAGCTATTTCCTCCATCAATGAAGAGTTCAACAGCTCCATGATATGGTACATATTCTCTATGAGGTTTTTGGGTTGTTGGGTTTTGTTTTTTGGAGGAAGAGCAGAACTCATGATAATTTGGCGGTCAACCTTGTGGTAATAAACTCCTTCGAACTTAGCACTTAACAAGGTGGGTCATTATGTCATCATAGCATTTATGGCTTTGTAAAATGCTTTATAAATGTTATCTCATTTTATCATGGGAGACAGGTGCTATTCTTGTACCCATTTTATAGATGAGGAAACTAAGGCAGACAAAATTACTTGCCCAGGATTACATATAGAGAACATGTTTGAGACCAGATTTAAACCCAGGCCTTCTTGACTCCAAGTCCAGCCTTCTAGTTCTTGAGTTGGCTAGTTGCCTCCATACACATTAGACATATAACCCATTGCCTTTCCTGTACTCAAAGCCTTTCTGGCTTGCCACAGCTTATGTTCTACTTGTATAACTTACAAGAGCCTGGCTCCCCTCTGTGTCACAATGAGACTTTCAGAGTAGGACTTGGGTGGATGCTAGGTATCGAAATCTCTAAAATACAAACATAATTTCAGTCAGTCAAGCGGGGCATCATTCTGTCTCTATTACATCATAGACTAGATATGTTTTTTAGCTTTTATTTTAACATTTAAAATGACAGTGCAGGCCAGAATACTTCTTGACTGGTTATCTCTATGTTGCTTTTGTAATCAACAAATAGACCTAAATATATAAAAACCTCAAAACTGAAATAAGTATTGCCAGACATCAATGTTTAGTTTTCACTACTTCCATTTCCATCCTCTTATTGCCTTGGTTTGAAATCTTTTTTTTTCCTTTAGAAACAAGAAGAGAGAACAAAAATGAAATAAAAAATAAGTTAATGTTTACAATTTTTTAAAGTTTATAATTAATCAAATTCAACAAACAAGTTGGACCCTAGGTTGAAGCAGGAAGTCCTTACTGATCCCCAAATGAAAAGATTGGCTTCTGACATTGATAAAGCTGTAATAAATCTCTACAGGAAAGAGTCACCCTATAACTTCTTGACTTTTGTTTAAGGTCAAGAGCTCTTTGAAAAAACTGGATCATTCAGTCTGTGAACTTGGGGTCTCATTTTGGTCAATCTCCTATAATGGGTGAACAGAAGACTCAGTCTTGTGTACAATGAAAGTGATAAAAAATGACTTTCAAAATAGCATTGATGGTGAATTTCCTATACTATTTGGTACTCCAGAAATGATTTCTCTACATAATAAAAAAATCAATAAGAAAGCATTTATTGAATATTTACTCCATGCTCAACACTGTTAGGAAGTTTCTGCAGATGACAGAGAACTGTAAAATATGATTTCTATCCCCAAGTTTAAAATCTAGTTGAAAAGATAAAAAAGATATTCGTGAAACAATTAGCATGCAATATAAGGCAACCAATAATTAAGGACTTGTTACAGACTAGAGTCAGAGGGAAATGAATGAAGGCTCTAGGAGCTAAAGGGGGAGTTCATGGAGGAGTCAAGAATTAAGCTTGGTTTGAAGAATAGGTAGAGAGGAGACAGAGAAGAGGCAGGCTGATATTTCAATTAAGAGGAACTTATGTGTGTAAAGGTATGATGGTGGGAATGAGCACAGTGTATTCATGGGAAAGCAATAAGATAAGGCTAACTAGAATGGATAGTATGTGAGGCGAAGTGCTGGAAAATAAGTTTGTTAAGAGGAACAAATAATGAAAGACTTTTATAGGTACAAGGTCTGACTCACCATAAGATGGGCTTATAAAACACCAACCTGAGTACATGTTTTACTAATCTTCAACGTGGACAAGGGATATACTGAATAGCTACATTCATTCACACAGTTAACAAATATTTATTGGTCTTATTATACACCAGGCAAGGTACTAAGCACTGTTGACACAAATACAAGCAAAAAGAAAGTCCCTATCCTCAAGGAGCTTACATTCTAATGGGAAAGACAACACACAAAATGAACTTGAAAAATTAAAGAAGGTTCCTGGAATAATGGAAAAGTCCAGAAAAATCCAGAGGTGGGCAGCCTTGTGGGAAATGAAGGGATAATTGTCCTGGGCACCCCCCCCCTTAAATGAAGATTCTGAAAGGAACCTTCACCTTCCAATGAAAGGGAAGGACCCTAGAGACAGAGAATACATACTACATTATCTACTATTTTTTTTTCTTTAACAACTGAAATAAATAAGAGGGGAAAAGTAACAAGAAAAGTTCAATCAATGGAAAACTCATCTGGAGGAAAGTATGGAAGGAGATAATAGCTAGGTGTGGAAGTTTCCTATAAACACCTTCCACCCATTTGACCATGTGTTAAACTTTTTCATCTTTATTCATTATAGTGACCTATTAATCTCAACATGGACCTTGAATTAATGTGCATATGTGACTGTCTAAACATATAGACAGAACGGTATAGCTAGAGCAATTGACTGGGAATCAGGAAGACCTAGGTTAAAAATCATCTCTACACTTACGAGCTGTGTGACTCTAGATGATTTATTGAATTCTGAGTCTCAGAGAACTCCCTAGAATTAAGGTGCTAAGTCATAGATGGGTTGCTATTTGTACTACTGAAAGACTAATCCAAGGGAGGCTAGGTGGCGAAGTGAATAGAGCACCAGCCCCAGAGTCAGGAAGACCTGAGTTCAAATCCGATCTCAGACACTCAACACAAAAACTAACCATGTGACCTTTGGGCAAGTCACTTAACCCCAATTGCCCTCCCCCCCCAAAAAAAAAACAATAAAAAGATTAATCCAAGATGCTTGTGTCTATCCAAAGTTGTGGATGATAAAAGGGTCAGATATTTTTCAACAAATTATTTTTCCCAAAGACCCTTCTTCAAGCAACTCCAGTCTAAATACAGTGAAATATAACCCAACAGAAAAGGACAGGAGATTTGGGCAAAGTTAGAGGGGTGTGTTAAATAGAAATGATCTGAATCTTCACAGAGAAAATGCCCACACATAGAAGCACCTAGCAAGAAACAGAATAAAGAGGAAGAAAGCACTGAAGGTTGGACTTGCTAATGGTGAACCTAAAATACAGGAACTAGGAGGATAGCTCAGAAACTCAAGAGCATTACCAGAATATTGGATGCAAAACAGGGAGCAATTTCATAACCTCCCAGTTGCTTCTAACTTATTAAAGTGTTCCAGAAAAAAAAATGTTACCTGGTAGGAATGATTTATTGAGCAATTATGTCTTTCCACCCTCTGCTTTATGGAACTGGACAGCAGACAACTCTGGTAAATTACACTTGTGGGGGGGGGGGGTGTCTCCTGAAGGACTTCCCTTAGATAAATGCAAAACCTTCTAGACAGGGAGTGTCTTAAGTAACATGATGTTCTATCTTTATTAAATGAGGGAAGGACCATTTTCTAAACATACTTTTCATCCCTCCCCTTTTCTTCCCTCCATACCTCTTCCCTTTCCAAATTAAGACCCATTTTCTCTCCATAACTGCTTCTCTCTCCAATACACCCAAACACAAACACTTATACACAAAACCACTCACATCCCAATTTCAGTTCTTTTCCTATCCAACTCTAGGCTGAATTGTCTCTAGTTGGTTAGATCAGATCCCCAAAATCTTTTCCCCTCTATAATAGATGACAAATAATATCCTAGATCAGAGATTGCTCAATCATCCATGAGTCCTGATGTATGGCTTCCAGGTTTATGATTTTTCATTGGTGAGGGGAGGCTTGGTGAAGAAACTTCTTATGAAAAGTATATAGATTATAGGTACAGATATAGATGTAGATATAGATAATACAGAGAAACTAAAAGAAACATACTTGGTAAATTTCAAGCAAAAATACAAACATTTGACTAGATAACATGAACAGAAATGTATAGACATAATTGGCATGATAATTTACTTACTGGTTTAATAGTAATACATGCACACACACACACACACACACACACACACACACTGTATACTCTGTTCCTCTATTTCCCTATTGCATTCTTGATTTTTGTAAAAAATCCCCCACCAGGTCTGCCACTACATGATGATATATAGATTAAAATAAACAACTAGTAGCAAGGTCCCTTAAGGGATGGTTCTCTAATCAGTGCTGAACCAGTTCACTTCTTCCACCTTACTGTCAGATTATAAAGTTCAAAGACCACAAGGTATAGATTTAACAGATGAAACAATTGTCTTTCTTCAAATTTGAACACTGATAAAACTGAAAATAGAGATCTTAAGGCAAAAAATTGAAAGATAGCATATTCCACCTCTTCCCCCCCAAAATAAATCTTATCACTTCTGAAGTGTCACAGTACAATGCATATGTGGGGCTTTGCCCATAGTCTCTTCTGTTTTGTATCCCATAGAGAGAGGGAAGATAAGTATGAATCAGGAGGTCGGGTACCATGTTTTGGGACTGATGACTGTGGTCATGTAACCTTGATATGTTGCTGAATTTAAGTAAACCAAGAATACACGGGCAGACATTTACTCTTCACGTTGAAGGAGATTAGAGCATTTTCACTGAAAAACAGAATTTTGAGGTGGGAAGGGATAGATGACCCCATTCACTTTTGCAAAGGCTGAGCTGTACCTATTCATTTCTGTGCAGTGAGGTAGCTTCTTTCCCAATAGACCCTCTCATCTTGACCTCTCCATCCTCCTCTGAAGATCAACACATAAAATGTGTTGTGACTGAGTAACCGCTCTCAGTTAGTCATTACCAATGCCTCATCCCAGCCTTCTGTGGTTCCCAATTATACTTTTCTCGCTCTAGATTGCTGCTGTTGCAGCTGATGAGATGCTTAGTGAGAAAGAGGAATGATGTGTTGTAAAATTGAGTTTCTCATACCTTAACAGTTCTGACTTGATTTGGGGAGCCTGAGTGTACTGTAAAGGCTGTTTCAAGTGAGCATCCCATGGTCCTGCACATGGTGAGCTAGGTCTCATTTTTCATCTGTTGTCATGGTTAACTGGCAACTTCTAGGTATGGGGTGACTGTCTGGCATCACAGGCATGCTCGTGAAGACAAATACCTAAAGAATCCCAACAGGTTCCAGGTTGTGAGATGATGTTTTAGCCAATCCCTTCTAGCAGTGCATGTGTACACACAGGCATCTTCAATCACATTGGCATTTAATATTGTGAGAAGTTTTGTTCCAGAGCTACTTGTCATAGAAAAACCTTGCATCATATCACTGTAGCATTTTCTTCTCCTCTAAGGCCAGGGCAAAATAGCTTGTGTCTGTGACTTTCCAACCATGAGTGACTTGGAGAAAGCAGCCAAAACTCATTTCACTAAAGATTGGAAGTTGAACTAAAATTGGGCTCCTTGAACAGAAACACCAGTTCTTTATCCACTAAGTTAAAGAAGACATTCCTCTTTTTCTATTAAACAACTAGGAAGGGAAAGATTGTGCAATAGCTAAAAGAACACTGCAAATATCAGGGTTACCAAAAGTCACCCAGAAACCTTTAAAATAATTTGAAGTGGTGATAGAACAAGCCAGACACTGGATTTCTGTTGATGCACCAATCATTAACCCTTGGACCTCACTTGTACTTCCATTAAGATGGTAGGAGGACTGTTTCCAGTTGGTCTACCAAAGCAATTTCCTCTAGTTCCTCAGTTTGGAAATGTATCGCGTGATTTCTTCCTCGGATTAACTAGGCTACCAAGCACTCAGAAACCTGGCCCGATGCCAGATTGCTCCTCTTGTGTGTCCCTAGTAAAAGGAACAAAAGCTCTTGATTAATTTTTTTTAATTTTAATATCAAATAAATAAAATGTGACAATAACTTCTCACGGATAGCCACAACACATAAAAACAAAGATGTCAATGGTCACATTTTTATAGCCTGTCAGAAAACGAAAGATGCTTGAAATGATGCTTTATTAAAAATACAAATGTATCAAGGCTAAGAATACTACCTAATGGGGGCAGCAAGGTGGCGCAGTGAGTAGAGCGTGGACCGTGGAGTCAGAAGGACCTGAGTCCGGATCCGGCTTCAGACACAACGCACACACAAGCAAAAAACCTAGCCGTGTGACCTTGGGCAAGTTACTTGACCCCAATTGCCCTCCAAATAGGCAAAATAAAATAAAATAAAATACTACCTAATGTAGCCATCTGATACAAATGAAAGATAATAATAGCAAGAGCTCAAAGTTATAATGTACTTTTAGAAATTGCAGGTGCTTTGTTACACACAGCCCTATGGGATTGGTAGGTATTTTATCCCCATTTTACAGATAAGGATTTCATCATAAAGTCCCTGGTTTGAAGTTAGGGTTTGGAAAAGGAGAAAAATCATAGGCCTAAAAATAAGAAAAAAATAAGGAACAAGAAAACTGCTATGAATCATTAACAAACACAACAACTAAAAAGGCAGACTAAAATTAAACAGTAACAATGATTTATAGTCAGATACTCTGAGACATGACAGAAGTCTCAGTACACCGAAAGGAAAATCTTGTTTGCTCAAATTATTTGTTTCTTCTGTCTAATGAATATAATTCTAATATACAAGTGATAACACTGGCATTTCTTTGAAATGTTGATTCAGTTTAATTATGAAAATCACCAAGGTATTTTCTGGCTGCTGCATCACTCCCTGTACTAAGATTAATCACATCAACATCATTCATTTAATCTTCAAAGAGGAAGCAGTTGTCCACAAAAGCCTTCAAATAGCTTCATTAGTGCAATTTTTCAGACTCAAACACTTAGCTGGCAGCATATGATTGAGAGTAAGGAAGGTCATTATATTCATCTATTTCCTAATCCAATTTTTTTAATGTTTCTACATTTTACTGTAGAGATATAGCTTTGAGGGTTTTTTCTTTTTCTTTCTTTCTTTTTTTTTCTTCTGCCTTCTCTTTGTTTGGCCTCTACAATGCACAGCATAGTTCAAATAATGAAGAAAACCTTGATTTAGATTAAACAAAATATTTGGTAGCTGTGGCTCCTGTTCATGACATTTTGTGGAAGGGCTATAGACTAGTTCTTTTATTTTTTTTTTCGGATTAGACTATTAAATACAAAAATGACTTGATCTGAAGCACTGTGCATTTCCAAAAATCCCCCAGAATGGCAGAAATTACATCCTAAATACAGCAATAGGAATAAAAAGTACAACTGGTAATAATCTCTCCCCCACTTTTAAAACCAGAGTGAGATTTGTTTGTTTCACGATGTGACAACAGACACAGTAAACCTCACCTTATGTTAAGTGATGCACTGGGGAGAGCCATTTAAAGGACAGCTACTCAAGGCTATTTTTACTTACTGAAAACCAATAGGTGCCAGTGTTCTGTAAAATGACACCGTAGCATATGATATGCCAAGTAGATGATAGGCTCAATCAAGAACAATTAGTTGCTTTCCATCAAAAAGCATTCTTGAAATGTCCTACTGCATAGCATGGCACCAAAGGTGGATGGGGTAGATGAAGGAAGGAAAGGGTACTGTCATCTGTAGTGACATACCTGCTCCAAAGAGTTATAAAATGTGTCAGGCAGAAAAATTTGCTGAGTCCCTTTGCCAAGAAGCAAAACCTTCTAACTGGAGCTTTCAAATCTGAGTCTTATAAAGAAATGATTTATTTGACTTTTGACTAGTTCACTTGCTGGAAACCTTTACATTGCAATATTCAGTGGCTGCATAGGGGAGAAAGAAGGCATAAATCAAGCAGAGATTGACTTGAATTAGAATCTGGCAAACAGATCAAATTTCAAGTACAGACATTTTTATAAAAGGGAGCAAAGGAGAAGGTATATTTGAGGGCTTTCCTTAGCAGCAGTAACAACAGTTAGACTTTCTGAGTAAAGTTCATTAGGTTTTGAGTTATGAAATCAATTCATAATCGAATATAATGACAAATTATAATTGTTCAAATCATGTTCCCATAAATAAAGAAAATGCAATTATAACATTTGTAATATTAACTTACTTTAAATTGTTTTAAAGTAAAAACTCAGTGGGGACTGAATTCTCATTGGCACAATATAATTATAAGATATAAATATAAAGAGGGGAATAACTCAGATTTGAAAAGGTCAATGTTGTCATTTGTCCTTCTGAATATAAAATCATCAGAGCAGGAGAGAATATAAAATGGGAGAACAAGACTGTAGTATTTACTTTGGTTCAGCAAGGGCATTGGGGAAAGTATTGTTCATTCGCTCATTCATTTTTTCAGCTAAAAATTATTCAGCATCTTCTATGTGCAAGGCACCTTGCTAGGCACTGCAAGAAGATAAAGGGATAAAATGTAGAAAAAGATAAACTGTGCAGAAGTGTATAATGCAAAGCACTATACTAGAGAAATTCAGAGAAAGCAATTATTTCTGGTTGCAAAGACTTCAAGAAAGAGATGGAACTTTAGTTAGTCATTGAAGGATAGAATGATTCACATTTCTACATGGAGCATGGGTCATTTCAGGGGGAGTGAAAAAGTATTAGAAAAGGCATAGGGTAGGAAAGACAAATGTATATGCTTGGAAAACAGCAAATAACCTACCTAGTTTGGTAGAAGGATAAGAAGACAAGTATACATTATAGGAACTAAAAAAAAAAAAAAAGAAGTGTGTGTGTGTGTGTGTCTGTGTGTGTGTGTATGTGGTGTGTATGAAGTTGAAGATAAGGCTATTGGAAAAAGAGATCGGTATCAGACTGTGAAAAGCCTTGAATGCCAGACTTTAAAGTTTGGTTTTAAGTCAACAGGTCAGTGAGAAACTCTTGCAGATGTTTTAATAGGAGAGACATGCTTGGAGTGATGCTTCAGGAGAAATAATCTGAAGTAGAATAGATTAGAAGAAGGAGAGCCTGAGGGGGGAGACCCATTAAAAAGGTGACTGTAACACTCCCAGATGAAAGGTAAAGAACATTTGAACTAGGATAGTGTCAGTTAGGAACACAAGGCACGAATGTGAGAGTCTTCAGAGAGGCTTTAAAAAAAAGATGGTTCTTAGCAACTGGGTGCAGCTGGGGAGAGTATAAAGAAGAAAAAGTATGCAAAATCTGAATTTCTACGATGAAGAGAATGGGGTTGTCATTTACAAAAATAAGGAATACAGGGAAAGTAACTGGTGGGGGGAATGATGATTCTAATTTTTATATGTTCAGCTTGAGCTAAGAATAGAACATTTAGGTTATTTCCAGCATGTTGCTGAAGCTCCAGAGTTCAGGGCACAAGATAATAATTTTGGGAGCTTAGAACATCAAACTTTAATAATTTTGGTGAAATTTTAAATCCCTAACTTTTCTGCATCTATTTCTTTAAATCCCTGTTACAGTGAAGAAAAGAAAACTAGGACTTTGATTTCCAATGTCATAAATATGATGTTTTATAATAAGAGGAAAGTCAAATTTAAGGGAAAACAATGCTCATTCCAATTGGAAGTTCTGACATAAGTACTTATTCTTTGATTTAAAAAAAAAACTGTACAACTTTAGTGTTATTATATTCAAACCATATAATTCGAGCTGTTACTACTGTATACATTAGCAAAGCTTAGTGAAAAGGACAAGGAAACCTCAGAATCTCAACATCAGGGATTGAGAAGCAATGGCATTAGATTTTTGCAGACATCAGAGCACTGAAAAAGAATAACTTTTCGAATATCAAAATTATAAAACTTTTCACCATTGTTTAGTGTCTTACTTAATTTTTAGAAACACAAAGACCCTATAAACTAAAAGAGGACTTTCCCCCCCAAAAAACTCATTACAATATTTGGGAAAAGTGCCAAAATATATGTCCCACCAAGAAATATATTGAAATCACTAAGTCAATTGTTTACCAAAGGGTAAGAAAATAAAATGCATAAATAGATATAACTTACTGCATTAATCCAAGTCATAAGCCTGATATCTTTTAGAATACGTAGAAGTTTATTTCAGTTGTTGTAAACTTAATAGTAAACAGACTTTTATTTCAAAACTAGAAACAATTAGGTGATCAGCAAGTTGCATTATAAAGCATTGATGGAGATAATGAATAAACTTCTCTTTCTATATTCATATTCCAAGATGCACACATAAAGTTCACCAAAATGTAGAGTTTAGGAAATAAAAATTAGCCTGGATAAATGAAAAACTAATTTTGGTTCTGCTCATAGAGTCAAGCTATGTCTTATTAATACAAGAATATGCAGTGGCTCTTTCAATACTGATAGTAACTGAAAAGCCTCCTTCACAGAGCACTAAGGAGCATAGATTCACCTTTCTGACCATCTTTCCTGTCTTCTATATATCCTCATA
Source organism: Gymnobelideus leadbeateri (assembly GCA_011680675.1). Lineage (NCBI taxonomy): Eukaryota > Metazoa > Chordata > Mammalia > Diprotodontia > Petauridae > Gymnobelideus > Gymnobelideus leadbeateri. The sequence goes on from WOXC01005433.1 coordinate 379,231, forward strand.
AAATATTTACTGTTCTTCTGAATGACCACTCTGATTATCCTTAGACTCCTTTCAGATTCCCTGATGATGTCATGGAAATGTTAAACCCATTATGCTAAGTTAGGACCTCCATCTGCAGTGACCTCTTGGCACAAGCTTCCCGAGGACAGCATGATATTTTTACATAAAAGTTAGTCTTCATTCAAATCCTTGAGGTCTGATGCTGAAACATTCCAACAGCTTAATCAACCCTAATAAATACTTAACTAAGTTCATGGAAAAATAATAATAAAAAAATACAAAAATCCATTACAAATTTACAATTGAGTCATAAAAATGTCTATTAAAAGTACAATTATTTTACCACACTTTTTATTGGAAAATAAGCATTTATCCTAATTTACAGGTTCAACCCAAAGGTGGTACATGACATTCCTTTTCATTAAGCTATTAGAGGAGTGATGAGTGACTGGCACCCAGCTCTAATTATCTTTAATGTAGTGTTTCAAATTGATCATGCATAATGCAATTACAAATCATAATTAAATTAATTTATATTGATTTAAGCTTTTATAAGTTGTTAATAACTGCAGCCTATTACATCTATTTCCACAAGCTAACATTAATATTTTCAATCTGCTGGAACATTTCCTCCTTTCTCCTCTGGTATTCTTCTCATTAAAAAGTTCACACTGGCAACTACTCAAAGCTGCCGAAAGCCAATTTCAAAAGGAACTACCCTTGTCCTAGCACTTTTGTATACATGGATTGGGCTTTCTGAGCAATGATATCTAATGCCATGTTGTTCTAGAATTATGTCGATCAAATAAAAACATCCTGGACACTGGAAAGCGGGGGAAATTTTCTAGCATTCACCTCTTTTCCCATTTCCAATCTTTGCTATCTCCAACAAAGGCTACCATACCAAACCAAGTGTCTCACGTATAACAGGTACTCCATAAATACTTGTTGATTGATGCTTTGACACAGGATGCAAAAGGAAACTCTTAAGTTAGGTCAAGTTAAAAGAATAATTGAAAAGCCAAGAGAAGAGAAAGAGGAGAACATTTTGTAACATTTAAAAAATTGCTTTAGGGGTGACTAAGTGGCGCAGCGAGTAGCTCTCTGGTCCTGGAGTCAGGAGGACCTGAGTTCGGATCTGGCCTCAGACACTTTACACACACACACACACACACACACACACACACACAACTATGTGACCTTCGGCAAATTACTTAACCTCAATTGCCCTCCAAAAAGCAAAAAAAAAAAAAATGCTTTAATCAAATTTATTCCCAACTATACCCAACCACTAAATACAGTTTTCTGAGTTAGCTTACATGTCTCAAGATTAAGTAAAGAATTAGAAGAGAATGTCCAGGACCATCCAGCATGATCTCTTCACTAAGACCTAGGAAGGGGTGGTAGGACACAGATAAATCACACTAACTTACCATGTCAGTGTGACAGATTATAAGTTGGACTGAATAACTTTCTTCTTTTACTTTCTTGTTCCTACACTCAGTTTCCAACAAAGTACTCTTTATGTATGCCACAAAAGGTACTTTAAAAGCTAGAGTAAGAAGTCTGGGGTTCAAAGTTGTCTTTTTGCTAAACCACCTGTATGACCTTAGACATATCAGTTCTGTAGGCCTCATTTTCCTTACCCACAAGTCATTTGATCATAGCACTAGAGTTGGAAGGGACCTCAGAAGTCATCTAATCTGACAGCCTCATTTTACAGATGAGAAAACTGAAATCCAAATCAATGAATTGCCTCATTCAGGTAGCAAACATCAGATATGGGATTTTAACTGAGGTCTTCTGACTTCCAGATTCAGTCTGTTTTCCATTTAAAGATGCTACCTCCTTGCCTATATGTGCTTTGAGAGATCCCTTGTGTCCTTTTTTCCTGAATAGGGAGAAAGGCTATAAAAGTGTGTTTCCACAATCCTGTACTATTCTATCTAAGTGGGAAGAGAAAGGGTAGGTCTTTACAATTTTGCATGAATGTCCCTGTAATCTTTTATTAAACACATTGTAAATGCCTCACCCCTATGTCCCAGGAGTGAACTATCATTTTCAGCAGAAGAGTCTTGAGGATTAAGGATTAGAAAATGGAAGCTAAGCATATATAGGTGAAGAGAGTTGGAAGAAAGTTCAGGAATTATTAGTATGAGAATGAATAAAGCCACAAACTTTCTCTAGATCCCAGTCATTCTTAGTGAGATGGAGCCCTGATGGCTAAACACTAAAGAGATTTGGACATGGGGTTTAGATATAAGAAAGTGAAGGAATAAAATTATTCAGGAAGTCATATAACATTCTGAGCAAAATGTTAAACATTGAACTCCTTAAATCCATGTAGGGGGTAGCTCTTGAAAAGTTCAGGGGATCATTAGTTACTGTGGGGGAGCAGGGGCAAATAAGTCATGTTCTTTCAGAGACTCTTGAACCCAGTTCCACTAAGGAGTACAACTCTACACCTCAGTCCAAGTCCTTGCTGGACTGCAAGAACCAAGGGGTTCCTAAGTAACACTTTCTTCACTCCTCTTTCCCTCAACCCCCTCCCTATACTCTTCAGAAGACCTGAAGAAGAATATGTCCATGTTTCACACTAGGGTTTTTGCATCTCTACCCTCTCAGCCTTGGGGAGATGACACGGCAGTGGAGTGCCTACTACTATATTGCTTGGTCTCCTGTATGCTAATACTCACTTGCCTGAACTTTGGGCAACTCAACTTCCATCATCCAGAAGTCCAGGGTTCTGAAAATGAGAGAAAACTCTAGGATAGGACTAGGGGTAAGCACAGAAAAATCATCCCCAAGGAGAAGGATAAAATACTAAGGGTGAGAGATGATTTGAGAAGAGTAAGCTAAGGAGGAGTATGTTGAAGCCAGATTGCTCTAAGCTAGGCTAGAGTAAATAATATCTAAGCTTGGTACTAGGTTTTCAATGCCAAACCACTAAATTCATATCAGAGACAGATTAAGTTAAAAGGAAACTAAAGAAAACATACATACATTTTCTATCTTTGCCCAGCTACTAACTATAGTGTAACACAAAAAACCTTGCAGTGTAGTTAGATTAATTGGGTTCCAATCTTAGTTCTCCTACTTACTACCTATATGACCTGGGACAATGCATTTAACATTTCTTGATATCAGTTTTCTTATCTTAAAATTAAAGGAGTCTGAACTAGTTCTATGATCTTAGGATATAAGTTGCTTAGTGCAACTTATGTCACTCTATATGTTAACTTTCACAGATAATTCTCAATTCCAGCAATTTTACCAATCTTTTCTCTGAGATCATATTCCACCAGTACCTGACCCCCACTTCCATCCCATTTCTGCCAAAGGATAAGTCCAAGATTCCCTCGAAAGAATTGAATCACTAAGCAGTGCATGTTGCATGAGTTACTTCAAGAGCCCAGCTTTTCCTTGATTTAAGAGGCCCAGATATGCCTAGCCATCATTCCAAATTGGCAAAAATGATTTTTTCCCATTAGTTTGGTGCTGAACTTTCACTTCTCTTTTTGAAGGAAAGTGCACCTCAGTGCAGCTTTAATGTGGTATTATAAACTCAAAAGTGATTGTGCACTGTGAATACAAAAAATAGAGAACAATCATGTTTTATTTCTTCCAACACAGCAATGAATGATTTGCCCTTCCCAAAGTGTCCAGAAAGATTCTGAATTTTTACAAGGGTCTTTTTAGTTTATGCTGGAGGATAAGAGGCATCAAGTAGTGACCCAATCCTCTTGTCTGGGGAGTAAATTGAGAAGTTAAAGTAATCCAATCAAATAGGTAGCCTAATGAGGTTTTAGATGATCAACTTTCTGATTTGGGCATCATTTTCCTTAACTGATTCTTTAGACACACATCGGCAATATGTCTGCCATTGTAGCAGTGAGATTCAAAATACCAACAATGAATTTTCCAGTGAATGCTGTACTTAGAAAGCTTGAAACTTTTAGGTGCTTTTTATCTAACATCAATGAATGGAAGAACTATTTCTAGGAAAGAATAACTTTTACAGTAGAGTTGTTGCTTTAATAAAGTCTTACACTAGGAGATGACCTAGGTTTTTGTTTGTTATTTGTTTTAATTTGTCATTGGTATGTGTGAGAAGCAATCCAGGCTTTTAAGTTTCAAAGCAGGAACCAGTTTTAAATGCATGAATTCTATTATATGTACAATTTAATCACAAGGTATTTAAAATAGACATTTCCATCTAAAATCCAATCAGAAATCAACACAGTTCCTCCAAGCATTAGATGATCATCTCGATTTTGCATTTGTAAACTGGTAGAAATAAATGTGACTTGTGGATACCAAGAGGTCAAGTACGGCTGCTCAAATATTTTTCTTACAAAATGACGGATTTATTAGACAAATAAGTAGCCCGGCTGATGCAAAACCCCCAGTGATTGAATTTTGACGTTGAGTCAACAACAACTCGAACTACATCAGTGCTTCAAGATTTAGTTATGATGGTAGAGATTACTGAACAAATAAGAGACAGAAATGAATACAGATTTCCGAGGATCTGCCCCTGGCACCCTCTTCTTGACATTCTCCTCCATATGCTACCTCTAATTCATACAGTATTCTAATTAAAAGGCTGGGCTATGTCTTCTGATTTTAAAATAACTTTAAAATAATTAGGCTATTTTTTATATTTAAAAAGCAGACTCTGAGAGAACAACTGAGTTCCATTATAAATACAGATCCCTTAGTATTCTAAAAGTTACCCACAGGGAGGCAGGCCATGGGTGGATGATGGCATTTTTAAGCCATATAAATGACAAAAAGACTATGTCTCAGATACATTTCTTTGTCATTTTGTCTTCCACAATTTTCATTTAAAGCATCTTTTTTGTCATAGTTCAAAAGCTGTGAAGGGCTGAGACATTTAGCGCTCTTCCCACTCCCAGCCCCAAACTCAAAGCTACGAACCCATGGTGAAATAATAAGTGTCTTTGCCTCTGTGACTGAGAAATTTCGCTGATACATTGATCCACTTCACCTTCCTCCCTCGAGTTTTTCCATCCTCACCTTTATATAGAACTATCTGGGTTGAATATCCTGATTTGAGGATGTATAGCCACGGGGAGCTGGCCTGGGTACTGAAAATCTACTGGCCTTACCTAGTTTTTTTTTTTCTCCACTCTCCCGCACTTTGTAACGTTACTTTCACTTGCTAATCACGGAGAGGAGCTTAAATAATTGAAAGTACATTTAAACAAAAAGCAGTTCGTTTCTCATCTTTTCAGGGAGAAAGAGACTAATCTTCCCCCCGCTGAGAAAACTCTCCTTGTATTTATTCTTTATATTACATCCATCTTGTTGTGGAAATGGTGAGTCAAATTTGACTTGAGTCTTGTTGAAATCAGCCTTGTCTCTTTTTCTTCTTCCTCCACCCCCAAAACCCCAGCCAGAGACTCAGTGTCATATCTGGACCCCTCATTTATTAGACCCATTTCTTCTTGTCCCTAGAAATCTTCATTTGATTTTTGAAGGCATTTGTCTGAAAGAGAACTTCAAAAGCCTTTTCTTTTGCAGATAAAAACTTGCTTTCTGGACAGATAAGTCCAAAATGCTAGAGGCAAACAAGTGCTATCATGTCTACAACCCAGTTTGTATTTGTCTTCAGGAATAACTAGTAAAGACAAAACAAACATCAAAGTAATTTAACCCTGTCCCCCTCACCCCATTCCACCCCACAGGGTTTTCTCTCCCACCCCCTCTATCATCACACACAGAGACACATACACAAAATAGGAAGGAGCTTTTGTTTTCATTGTGACATTTTTTAAAAAGACATTGTAATTCATAGATGGTTGTTTCAGTAAGTGAATATGAAGCCTATAAATGAGTAACCTAAACAATACTGTAGAATTAATAATATGTTAATCATTTCATTACTGCCTAATATTGAGGAAAGTTGCATAATTAATGCCCTTGTAGTTAGTATTTTTAATTTCAGGAGTTTTGGTTGTTTTACAATGAATAGCAAGTACTTTCATTGGAACAATACATATGTTTACAATTTGGCTCAACCTTCTAGGATTTACATTTCCACAGACTCTTTAGGATGCAAAATTTCTGTCAAATTAAAGTGAGTCCTCCTGCCTTGCCCGCTTCCAGCAAATCACTTGCAGCACCTAATAAATCCAGATGGGGTTCCTTCTATAGCCTGATGCTGCAGAAATCATTATTGTCCTGCCTTGCTTCTCATGTCAGAGGCCTCTTCGCCTCATCTGTCATGAAACCAATTTCACTTTATTTACATCCATTTGCTAGTTTAATTACTGTGCTGATGAATAGCCTGAAGGAATTAAGTTACGAGTCTTTGGAAACCTAAAGCGACAGATATATGAGCTATCTTTTAACTAAAAGGAAAGAAATGATGGTTCATTGAGTGTACCAAAATTTAAAGGCAATCAGTGCTTTTTTATGCCTAGAATTTTAAGATTATCACGTTGCAACACACTTATTTATCTCCTCCTTGATATAATGTATGGCTTTAAGACCCCTGGTATTTACCCCTTGACTGAATTTAATAAAATTGTACTTACAGACACATATATATGGACATATAGGTTCTATAAGGTATCAGTCTTTTCCAGACAAACTCCAGACAAACTTGAAACTTTCTTTTTAATTTTGAAAAGATAGCTACTCCTCTTAACTTTTTGCTCTGAACTAATAAGTCACTTCATAATATAAGGAAAAAATAGATAGCTATATAAAATAGGTAATTTATTAGAAGTCAACTTACAGTTCAAAGATTACATGCAATGTACATATCTAATGTAAGACTTTCTCTCATATTCTATGTACTACTCTGTTGTGTTTTATTTTTGGATCTATTCACAGAATCTTTTCTTCTGTTTTCCTTTTCTCATATATTTCTAAGGTACTTAAGTAGGTGACTTTACTCATTTCTTTCCTTGGTCATTATGTACATATATGTATGCCCATAGTAAGAAGCATGTGTCTGGGTTGGGAGAAGAAAAGGGTGAGATAGATAAATATAGTGTGAATGTATCATACAGTTTCACAAACTATAAGCACTTGGGGTATTAAATAACAAGAGCCTTTAAACTTTTATTTGTTCTATATCATGTAAACTAACTATTTCTGTATATCTTTCTTATAACTTAATCTTTTAAGACACTTTCAAGGTAATGCTCCAAATTCTTTAAAAATCATCTATAAAATTTAAATTTTAAACATTAAAAACCAAAAAGAAAATTATTTTTCCTTTTACCCTCAATTTACTTGTAATGTTAAATTTTCTCTATTCCTATTCTCTATTTTTCTAGTTTGGGATTATATATCCATGTGTGGTTCAATTTTTATATATTTTCTGAGATCCTCTATATACATGTATACATTTGGGGCCTCTGAATTTGTATGCCTATAATTTTAAGCATATTTACCATTTCAAGAAAGTATTTTGTCCCTGCTTCCATATTGAATGCATAATTAACTCCAAATAACTTGAGGTTGTTCAAGCTTTCTAACTATTCATGCTCCTAAAATTCAACTGATAGAGTTGTCCCTTTGAAAACTATGTTAATCATTCAGGGGCAAGAGATGTTCTCTCCCTTTCAGAATAAAGTATTTCCTTTACAGAGCAAGTGGTATATATGCTATCCCAAGTGAATTCAATGCATTTTGTTATCCCTTGGATTCTATGTTTTCTTCATCACAGAGTCAATTTAAAGGAGAAAGATATAAAATTATCTGAGGACCTGGAAGTGATGAAAACCAAAGTGTCACACACACACACACACACACACACACACACACACACACACACACATTAAAGGAAGGATCTGAGGCTAGGGTATTTCTTGCAAGACCTTGAGAATTCTCTTTCCTTAACACACCACAATTCTTGCAATTCTCCTTTCCCCATTTCTTCCCTTGAAAATTGGTTCTCCCAAATTCTCACCCACCCCAAACACATACACATACAAAACCATGTACATCACACACACTTGCTTTTAGTACAAAGATAATCTTTCATATAAAAGTTCAACAATAAAGAATCACTAATAGAGACCCTTGGAGGTAAAATTCATCTCTTTTCTTTAAAAGAACTAGAGATAAAATTCATTATGTGGAAATATATAAAAGAGTATTTAACTTGACAGAATGGTTTGTGTAGGGTTTTAAAAAATCTATGGCTTTATATCTTCTCATTTTTAATGAAAGAAAAAAATGCGAAGGGTGAGGTATTAAAAGCTCTCTCTCTCTCTCTCTCTCTCTCTCTCTCTCTCTCTCTCTCTCTCTCTCTCTTCTCTCTCTCTTTCTCTTCTCTCT
>WOXC01005434.1:0-44699 GCA_011680675.1 Gymnobelideus leadbeateri
CTGCTATTACTTTACTGTCAGATCAGAGTCTTGGCTGTCAGGTTAATTTATTGCTGAATAGAGTCAAGCTGGTTGTTCCTCAGGGCTTCTTGCAGCTACCAGATATAGACTCCAGTTTTCTGAAGCTCTCTTTCTGGTTATTTCAATCTTTTGAAACTCAGAGTCTTAATTTGATCCCAAACATTTCATATACTCATTCGCTTAAAATGAGGAAAAAATAAACCACAACAGAGACAGAGACACTATGCATTCACAGCCACATGGTGACTGGGTAGGGAGATAAGGTAGATGGCCATTACCTCTCCTACCCCGATATGCCCCAGAGGCTTGCAGTTCTGCCTCCTCACTCAAAAGCTGCCAAGGAAGAGCTACAGATTTCAAGTCAACAAGCGTTTATTAAATGTTCTACATGCTTTAAAAACTAGGCCACCACTGGCCAGTTTCTTACCTCTCCACTCCCCCATTACATCTAAATAACCTAAATCCCTCACACTAGAGGTGGAAGTCTTTTCTTCAAACTCTCCTAAATGGAAGCAAAGTTCACTACACTCTAATAAACATTCTTCTGCCTCATGATTTACTGCAAGTAAGTCCTCATTATTGTCTATTTCTCTCCAGGTTAACTTTAAATTACCTTAATAGTTCCACTTTGTGCCCCATTTATGAGGGGATAGTTCTTTGTACATGCCCTAATTTCCCATGTTCCAACGTCAGCTGTAGCATCCCTAATCAGACACGGTGCTACTTTGTGGAGGGTCTGACCACTGCTAGCATAATGAGAGGATGTGTATGAGCTTATGCATTTATCCCCATGTTGTGTTTATGTGTTTAACCACACAGTGCTGCATATATGACTCAATTTTAGCATGTAATTAACCATCTATCCCCTGTCCTGGACTGTAGCCAGCAATCTACCATGCTGAATTTGTGTGTGGTTAACATTCATGTTAAAACAGAGACATGGCATTTAAACTTTTTTATCATTACCAGTAAATTATTATTGAGTATGTGTCCCCAATATATCTATTTTTAATTTATGAATCATATACATGTTCTACTATACTAAAATATTATACATATATATTATAAAACATACAAAATATGTATATTTTAAAAGTATGAGAAAGAGAAAATAAATATTTTAAAATTTTTATTGACAAAAAACTTATGCTCACTAAAAATAGAAATTTAATTAATATATCTTTTTTAAAACCCTCTGCATGTTCTGGGCGATAGAGTGTACTTATAAATAATACTTGTTGTAATTGTTTAGTTAATGCGGTCAATGTAGCTAGCCAAACAGCATTTTTTTTTGCTTTTTGGAGGGGGAAGCCAGGGCAATTGGGGTTAAATGACTTGCCCAAGGTCACATGGCTAATAAGTGTTAAGTGTCCGAGGTCTGATTTGAACTCACGTCCTCCTGACTCCAGGGCCAGTGCTCTATTCACTGTGCCACCTAGCCACCCCTAAACAGCATTTTTAAAAGATTTTTTTTACTTAAAGACACCTACTATTAAAATCATAGATCACAATGGTCAGGAAAGAAACCACTTTTATTGGACAGCTTGATTTTTCTATTTATAAATATTCACAAGTTTTGAAAAATAAAAAAAAGAATTATTTCTAATTTTGACTCACTATAAAGTTTTCAAGACAAATCCCTTCCTTTTCCTTTTTGTGTTTCTGGTTAATAGATGGTATCATGTCTTAATTTCTTATTCACATTTGAATAGAGTTGGGGTCCAGGTTGTGAAGGACTTTAAATGACAAACAGAGGAATATGTATTTGACCCTAGGGTCAATAGGAAACCATTGAAATTTATTGGGGGTGGGGAGACTTCACTTGAAGAAAATCACTTTGGCACAAATGTGGGAGGATAGATTGGAATGGGGAGAGGCTGGAGGCAGGAAAATCAATTAGGAGACCATTGCAGTGATTCACAGGAGACATGATAAGGACCTAAACTAGTGTAGTAGCTGTTTGAGTGAAAAGAAGGGAACAGATCTGAGAAATGTTGTAGGAGTAGAAACAATACAATTTAGCAACTGCTTAGATATAAGAGGGAGTGAGGAGTTTTGAAGATTATACTGAACTTGAAGACCTGGCTAGATGGAAGGATGGTGGTACCCTCTATAGATAAAGGGAATATTAGAAGAATAGTGGGTTAAGGGGAAATGTCATGTAAGGTTTGTGCTATGTGGATGGCAAATTATCCTTGCCCATCCTGTCCCACACAAATAAAAAGTAGGGCAAGACCTCCTGCTATAGCCAAAAGGTGACTTAAGCAAGGGGACAAGCATACTAGGGGAGAGGAGGAAATTTCCCAATGACACCTACATAATGAGTGCTATGGGTGCCATGGTCTTGATCAGATTACAACTATCCTGAGGGAAGCAATGCTGGATGCAGAAAAGAGAAGACCAAGAGTTTGAACAGTGAGAGGAGCATTCAGAGTAGGTGGTTATGGTGAAGGGCTGATATAATTATTTTGTAGACAAGCTCCCTGGATTAGCTGTTACAGGGAAGTTCCATGGTTGGCGGTCGCAGAGAGGGCAGGATACATCTCATCTTTCCACCTTCCAGTTTGTTGACCACATTGTCTTTGATGTTGTGCCATGGCCACCACTTTGGGGACCACTGGCATAGAGTCTGTGCACTTACATATATAGAAGTGGTTCTCAAAAAGTATACCAAATTATATGGGACTAATATTTGCAATCATATTTCCATATCTGAGTCTCCCAGCCCTTTCCTAGTGGCCATGATTCTTCGTGACAAAGAATGATGCTGCCCTGTGAGCAAAAAGTTTGAGAACCACTTTGTTATAGCAGCATTTTGCTTTTTATTCTTTTTTTCAGTTTGTTTTAGAAGCTGGGGATTTCATTCTCATCCTCCAATGTGGCTCCCCATTAGTTGCTGAGTACCAATAGCTGACTCAGACTACTTATCAGTTTTAAACTCAAGTTCCAAAAGTCCTTTCAGGTTCATCTTGATGTCATTGTCCCCTTAAACTTCACAATTAAAGCCTTTACTACTTTGTTTCTGTGATTTTATACTTGATTTGGGATTTCTCTTTACTTGATTCTTAGGGACTTTGACAAATCATGATTTTCATCAGTGTGCATTCATTCTCAATCAGCAGACATTGTGCTCCAAATTTTCTCATCCAGTACCATTTACATTGGTGTTTTCCAAAAAAATCTTTCCTACAGACTGTAAGCAAGGAGGTTTTTGTGATAGTCCAAAAAATGATAAGGGGACCTGAGACAGAGTAAAATAATTTTTATCATAAACTCCTTGAGGACAGGGACTGCCTTTATTTTTCTTTGTATCCCCATGCATAGTAAATCACACATGTGCCTGGCTACACATAGTAAGCAACTAATTAATAAATAAAAGCACCTAATAAATGTGAATTTGTTAAAAGAAGGAAAATGCAAGTGTGATTTCAAAAAAAACAAAGGAGAGAAGATAAAAGAGTTTCAATTGCCATATTAGGGTATTTTCAGTGCATCTTTGAGGAAAAATCACATCAGTAAACAAAAATTAAAATTCTTCCTGGATGATAAACCTTTGACAGGTTGGGTCAAACTTCCTGGAACTAGCAAGATGATCAGGCTCTCATTTCTGAATCAGGTGGTTATCTAAGTCACTATCCCCCAACTAATATAAGGCCAGCTACACCACTTTTAGGAATTCCTGGATCTCCATCATACATACATTCTTTCCTCTGAAAACTCATTACTGTGAAATTTCATTACACTACAAGATTGAAACTGCCTGGAACTCACAGCTCATCAGTACCCTCTGTATTTGACCATATGATTGGAGGGCAGGGCCATGGGCTCCAGGACCTCTACTTAAAGAGGGGCTCATAGACTGTAAGCTCTTTAAGGTAAGGATTGTCTGTGTTTTAGTTGTATTTGGAACCCTAGCACTTAGCACAGGGTCTGACACATAATCGATACTTAATAAATGTTGATTGATTAATTGATAATACAAAGCAATGCACAGCTCATGCATCCAAACAGAGGTTACCAAAGTATATAGCATAACTGACCATATTATGCAAAAGGTTGCTGAGGTCCTCCTGCCTCCAGTGCTCTGCCCAAGGCTGTCATGAGTCTTCAGATCTCCACCCTATTACTGAGGTCCCATGTCTGTGAAAGGCAGGCAGCAGCAGCTTAGGTTTGATTCCTCAGCTACTCATGGGGGAAAAATAACCCCAATTCTGTTGTGAAATCAGAAAAGTCTTGCATTTGATCTAGGCCTCAGAGTTTTGGGGGAGGGGAACTGATTGACCAGCATACAAGTGGCTAAGTTCATCATTCGTCCTGTCAAGTTGCCCAGCCTTTATGATGGACACAGCAACCTTGAACTTGGCCTAATAGTTGGCTATTATCTTAGGGTAAGCAGCTTGTCCAGGTTCTCACAAAAACCTTAGGAAGCAGCTTTGGAGGTGGCTCCTATTATGGTAAAGTGGCAAGGGAGGGGGGGAGGCACTCCAAAGTGATGCTTCTTCGGCTCATAACTTAAAAATCTTACAAACAACAGAAACAAACAAAAATCGATTGAACTTTTAGAAGAGAGCAAAGAGGTTACAAGAGTTTACAACATCTCCCACCCAATACAAACATTTCTTCCAATGGGGAGTCTCACTGAAAAAAGTTTGCACTGTTACACACAATAAGCAATAAACGCATCCAATATCCATTCAGGGGCTTGGCCTGACTTCTACAGACAAAATCAACTAATCAGTCAACATTTATTATGAATCTACTGTATGCCAGGTACTATGCAAGGCACTGGGAGTGCAAAACCAAATGCAAAAGGAGTCCCTACCCTCAAGGAGTTTTTAGTACAAGTAAGAAAGTGTATACGTCTATAGGTATATGTTAAATAAGTACCAGGTAATTTTGGAGGGAAGGTACTAGTGTACTAGTGCTATATGGTCTCAGGAGGTGAGCTAAGCAGTCACACAAAGTGAAAAACATAGAATCCAATATGTTGTTTACAGGAAATACATTTAAGGATGAGAGATATGTACAGAGTAAAAATGGAGGGTTGGAGTAGAATTTATTATGCTTCAAACTGATGTAAAAAAAAAGGCAGGGATAGCAAGTATGACCTCAGACAAAGTTGTGACTAAAATAGATTTAATTAAAAGATAGAAACATGATGAATACATGTTAGGGCCCTTTAAGACTTTACCCAAACTCTGAGAACTCAGGCAAATGACAGCGCAACTCAGGCTGGGTTAGAGGCACCTGGGTGTGTGTTTCTACCCTCCCCCCATCCTTGAACCAACACAGGTTCAAGGATTACGGGGTATTGAGCACACAGGGGAGCACTCCCCTCCCATGAGGAGCCTGTTGCTGAGGCACGTGGGAACTGAGTCGGGGGAAAAGGATATAAGAGGAGGGAGGTGAGGTGAAAGAGGAGAGAGAAGAGGGGATTGTGAACGAGAAAGAGAATAAACGGCAAGATACATTACATCTTGGTGTCAGACTACTTTGTCTGTTCGGGAGGAGCAGGCTCTCCCGAGGGGTTTGCAGGGGTGAACCACAGGTTGTAGTGGGGCGACCAGAGTTGTGGGGGCTACTGGAAAGGAACTCTCCTAGGGGTTTGTGGAGACAACCCAGGTCGTAGGGGCGACCAGAATTGTGGAGGCGATTGGAGAGGTAAGTTTGGCATCAGCCCAGTAAGGTGGGATCCTTACAAATACATTTTAATAAAAGGTACTATAGACAATGAAGCAATATCAATACTGAACCTGTATGTACCAAATACCGTAGCATCTTAAGTTTTAAAAGGAAAGTTAAATGAATTACAAATAGAAACAGATAATAGTACTATTATAGCAAGGGACTTTAATCTTTCCTTCTTGGAACTCAATAAATCTAAAAAAAAAAACTAAGAAAGAAGTTAAGGAAGTAAATAGAATTTTAGATAAATTAGATATGATAGACATCTGGAGAGAACTGAATGGAAATAGAAAAGAATACACCTTTTTCTCAGCCATCCATAGTACCTTTACAAAGATTATACATTATACTTTGGGGTGGAAAGGAAAAAAAGGGAAGGGTAGGGAAGGAAAAAAAAGAAATGTACATGATAATTTTGTTATATATTTTAAAGGAACAGCAAGTTGTGCATAAATTTGCAGCTTCAAGTGCAATCATCTTTATTATACTATGTGTTATGGAAATTCTTATTTTGTTCTCTAACAAAAATAAAATAATTTTTCTAGGGGCGGCTAGGTGGAGCAGTGAGTAAGAGCGCTGGCCTGGGAGTTGGGATGACCTGGGATCGAAACCGGCCTCAGAAAATGAGCACCCATACATAAATCATGACTAGTCGTGTAGCCTTGAGCAAATTACTTAACCCCAATTGCTTTAAAAAAATAATAATTTTTCTAAAATAAAGTGACAAATACTAATTAGTTTTATGGACAGTCAGCAAAGGCCATCAAATGCATTGAAGATATTCCACTGGTTTTCATATTATCTTGATAGTATCAATACTACTAAGATTGTTTTATTCTTGACATGTAACCAGACCAATTTCTTTTTTTGTCATAAATATCCAAAATAACCCCTTTTTCTACCTCTTCACATAAGCAAGTTATTATTAGTAACATGCAATAGCCTACTTATACCTTTATGTTTTTGCATTGTTGTTCAGGTAATTTGTAAAATTAAACACTTTCAAGATTGTAGCAGTCAATGATTTGGAACCACAGTATCACTGGACAAGTATTACTGCTCAAGAGATGGCCTTTTGAGGCAATAAGCAATCTGGAAACACTGACAGCACTGTACAATTTTCCAAATGTGATCAAGATTGATTTCTTCCTACACATCAATAATGGCCCCAGTACACTGTCTACCTGCAGACACTTGTCTACTTGTCTAAGCTATACATATGGATAGATTAATTTGGTGGCTACATGTCCTAGTCTTGGGGGTGGGAGGAGGTCATGTGGTTTTCATCCAGTTTGTTTTCACAACATAGATGATTAGAATCCTCTCTCATTACTGTGGATTTCATTGAGTCATCCTATTTTGTCATTCATTCTCTCTTACAGGTCATTTCTAGACATTCATAAAGAAGACTGGTTCATGCATTGATTCTTGGAGTCACTTACTATCTAGATAAATGACCATATATTTCACAACTGAAAGACAAATATGTGACTAAGAATCCATGACACTAAGAGTTGGCATAGTCTCCTACCATTCGAGCCAGTAAATCATTTCCTATAATCCACAGTGACTCGGGTTTTTTTATTTTAAAATAATCTTTACCACATAACTTCATTTTGCAAAGTCAAAATAAATTATACCCACAGCATCCTCCTTATACACATGCTTATTTATCCATTCAAAAAAACACTAGGGAATTTACATGAGGGGAAAGAAGTCAGTTCAAATTTATTATTTCGTCAATGTAGAAACTCCTTCCACTGATACACATCAGCAACCTCTCTGTAACTCAAGTCTTAGAGAGTTGCCTAAAATGTTAGAAGGGAAATGACTTGCCCACAGCCACATACTCTGAATGTGTCAAATGCTGAACCTTTGTCCTCCTGACTTTGGCCTTCTAATATCCCACAACTAGCTCCCCTCTAGAAGGTTTTCAACAACATATTCCCCTTATGGAATTCAGGTTTGCTTATGTATTCAGTGAATCTACCTCCTAACCAATTTATCAATAATTATCATTATTTATTAAGCACTTACCATGCGCAGAGCTCTGTGCTAGCTACTGGAGGGAATGAAAAAAAGTGTAAGACTTGGCGTCTGGCTTTAAGAAACTTTGAGTTTACTTGGGAAGACACAAGAAGGAAGTTTATGATGATTCTCATCCTTGTTTGGTATGGCTACAGAAGCAAGGGAGTTCACACAAGGAAAAGATTACTATGGGCTACGGTCATTCAAAAAAGGCTTCAGAATAAAGAAGAAGAAAGAACAGAACAAAGAATCTGAATTATGTCTTGAAGGGTTAGGGGGATTTAGACAAAGTAAAAGGGAAGAAAGAAAGAATTCTGAAGTGAGGTGGGGGAAAATAACAATATAAGAAAAAGGAATGGAGGAAGGGAATGAGCATTTATTAAACACCTTCTATATACCAGGCACTGTGTTGTTGTTTAGTTGTGACTGACTCTTCATGACCCCTTCTGTGATTTTCTTGACAAAGATACTGGAGTGGTTGACCATTTCCTTCTCCAGCTCATTTGACAGATAAGGAAACTGAGGCAAACAGGGTTAAGTGACTTGCCTAGGGTCAGTTAGTAAGTGTCTGAGGTTGGATTCGCACTTGTCTTCCTGATTCCAGACCCATTACTCTGTCCACTGTGCCATCCAGATGCCCTGTACTAAGTATTTTATAAATATCCCTTTTGATCTTCATGTCAAACCAAGGACTAGATTCATAGGTAATGAGGTAGGAATGATCATGGTATATTGGAGAGACAGACAGTAGAAACTAGCCTGACTGGAGCAGTCACTTCACCCTGTTTGCCTCAGTTTCCTCATCTGTAAAATGAGGTGGGTGGAGAAAGAAATGGCAAACCACTCCAGTATCTTTGCCAAGAAAACCCGATGTGGGTTCATGGAGAGTCAGACATGACTAAGCAAAAGAAAAAAAAAGTTAGGCAGAGTAGTTTGAACTTGATATGAGAAGCAATTATATGTTCTAGAGCAGGGAGGTAATGATGAAAGTGGAATTTCAGGAAGATCATCACATCACGAAAGGAAGGAAGGGGTAGCAGGGCATGAATTTTGTTTTCAAAATGGGAACACCTGAGAATATATAAAGATGGAAAAAAGAGTACATGGAAAAGGAGAAGGCTGACCTGCTGACAAGGAAAAAGATTAATTGTGAGATCAAGGTCCAAGAGAGGATGCCAAGGTCCAGAATATGGGAGGAAGAATTAGCTTCAGGAGGAAGAATTAGCTTCGGGAGGAAGAAGAGAATTAAGGGTAGAAATCATTTTTTTTTCATCCTCCTCTTTGTAACCTAGTGCCTAGCATGGTGCCTGGTACATAAGAATTTGTTGAATTGAATTGAATCTAATTGGGAAAACAAAGCAGAGCATAAGAACCAATCCAGTGGGATTTAAGATGTCTTAGGTCCCCTGCAGCTCTAAAGTTTCACGAGTCTGGGGGTCCTCTGCCGAGAGTACTTGAATGTGTAGCAGGGAGGGAAGGCCACAACAGATGCTAAGGAATGGGCATGGTGGCCTTGTAGAACACCAGTTGACACAGACTGGCCTGTATTCTGCAGATTCACCCTTGAATTCCTTCAAAACTCTTGGTTAAATGCTAATAAGGTAGGACCAGCCTCCTCTATGAAAACTAGGGCTTGCATCTAATGGAACAATTGTATACAGAGACTAGTTCTACTTTGTGGAGTCTTTCCTATGCACAAGGGGCCCCAGGAGACTTTCTGCTTCCAGCTTAGTCAGTCAGTTTTGGGAATGTGGTTGCAGGTGCCAAGTTTCAATAGAGCACATTCTCCTTTAATAGATTGACAGTATAGCATTCCCTTTCAGAGCCCCGAGGCATTGTGCAACACTAAACTACAATAATCAAATTGTACCGAGAGCAACATTAATCGATTTGGCATTCAAGAAAGCCAACAAGAGAGAGAGACTTCTGGCATACAACTGAATTCTTTTATGAAACTTGGCAATCTTTCCTGAAGGGGTGGGGGCAAGGAATGGAAAAAACCTGAAAGAAAAAAAAACCCTAAACCAACCTCTGACTTCTGAGTTGACAGATAGGCATTCCATTAACATATTAGTTGTTAAGAAGAAAATTAAATGGTAAGTCTATAGGAAATAGTTCAAATTATAAATGCCTATAATATAGGTAGAGACCTTCAGGGTAATACAGTTCACATCAGAACTCCACTGTAAATTACATGACCTTAGAACTCATCTAGACCAATCCTGTTTCAGTTGATAGAGAAAACTGAGGCTCGAAGAAATTACCTAACTTACCTACAGTCACTCTCAGCTACAGAAATGGATCTCAGGATTGCATAGATTTGGATGTTCCTTGCAACAGTGCAGCTCTTAACACACATCTATGCATGCCCAACCTGCGGGCTCTCGCCTAAATCCTCCCCCAGGATCACATAGTTAGTCAACAACATAGCTAGGATCTGAACCAAGGGCCTCTGACTCTAAATCCCACATCCCTTTCACTATATTATGCCACCTTCTGCTGTGGTTGAAAGGGGGTATGCTGGTTAAAACATACTTGGAACTATCAGTGAAACCCAAGCTAATCAATGATGCTCATAGCTGACTTGACCAACACCTTATTAAAACCTATTGTCATACTAGATATAGAATAGGGGAATGGGTAATGTGGAGTTTAGAGAAAGGAGAAGGGACTGAGAGGCATTCCAACCCCAGCTGCCTCTGAACCTTTATCACATATAGGAAGTCAAAGCAGGGCAAGGCTAAAAGACCAGTGAGCACTCATTCATCAAATCAGGCATGATCTTTTCCCTAAGCTCAGCCCCCAACTTTCCAAATGCCTTGTTGGACATCTCCACCTACATCCATCATTGGCTTCTCCACCTCACCATATCTAAAACTAAATTCATCACTTTCCCTCTGAAAAGCTGTCCTGCTATTATTCTTTCATATTTAATACTCAACAAACTATGGCACAACTACTCTTTGTAGTTGAATGAGAGTATTAGGAAATAAACTCATCCTCTATCAGCTCACTGAAAGTATCCTTGGTAGAATTCCTATAGGAAACAGAAAATAAGGATAATCTATCTCATCCTTTTACCATGTGATTATAATCCCCTCTGCTAGTATCTTGTATCTAGTATCTAGTATCACTGTATCTTGAAGACTTTTTGCTCCATATAGCATGGAAATTATGAGTATTTGGTATGATGACATCTATTTTTTCAAAAGGGGGGCAGCTAGGTGACTCAGTAGTGGATAGAGGACCAGGCCTGGAGTCAGGAAGTCTCATCTTCCTAATTCAAATCTGGCCTCAGACACTTAGTAGCTGCATGATCCTGGACAAGTCACTTTACCCTGTTTGCTTCAGTTTCTTCACCTGTAAAATGAGCTGGAGAAGGAATGGCAAACCATTCCAGTATCTTTGCTAAGAAAACCCCAGAAAGGGGTCACAAAGAGTCAGGCATTACTGAAAACCAACTGAACAGCACATATGAAAAAAATTGTTTGCAAGTTTTTGTGGGTCATTTTATATCTATACAGTTGTGGACAAAAGTTGGGGTCTGTGATATATAGTCCAGTTTCAGTTCATTTTGCTGTCTGAGTTTTCCAGAATACATGAGGTCTATATTTCCAATGATGGACATTTGCCATCTGTCATTCTAAGAAAGTTAGTGAGCTTCTGATGTATAATTCTAGCCATCACATCTGGTCTTACTACATATTCAATAGGTGCTAAATTTATACGGCCTACATACAGTTGGGTATTACAGAGTTGATGCCATTTCTTTGTGTAATTTACATTGATGCCCAAATCCAGAGTCCTTAAGGATAAGTCTTTTGTAATTTCTAATGGTAATAACCTGGTCTAGAACTGCCCTGCACAAAGTCCACCTCTTTTCACAAACAAAGCCACCTCATTCAGTTGTTGGTTTGAAGTTTCATTGGCTCCTGTTGGCTGAGTTCATGCAGATATTGTCCATGTAGGGCCTTTTAAATGTCTTTTTAAGTTTTAGCCATTTCAGATTCCATCTAGGAGGAAACCACCTCCTGTTACATTCAACAAATCCAGTGATATGCACCTCTTGGTAGATTTCCCATTGCTTAGGGAAGTGATAAGTTTGCTTATTCCAGAAGTATTTCTGTGGGGTTTTTGCCTGCTTATAGTGTGCTCTAACAATGCCTTTCGATCTTCTTCCTCCTTTTTTTGTAAGGAAGTGATCATTTTTCTATAGTTGCCATAGAATGATGAGGCCTATGTTTCGTTAATACTGTATAGGTTTTTGCTAGCATACTTTCTAAGTCTGTTACAATATCTTAATGGTATATTTAGCTGCATTGTGTGACCCCACCTCATTCATATACAAGTTCCTTGGGGGTGGCTAGGTGGCACAGTCAATAGAGCATTGGCCCTGGAGTTAGGATGACCTGAGTTCAAATCTGACCTCAGATACTTAACACTTACTACCCATGTGGCCCTGGGCAAGTCACTTAACCCCAATTGCCATTCCAAAAAAAAAAAAAGCAAATACAAGGTCCTTGAGAGCAGAGATTGTTTTCCCTTTTGTTTTAAATCTATCTCCTGTACTAAGCACATGGCTTGCCATATAGCACTGTCCCTTACATACAGGTAACACTCTTTTTTTAAACTGAATTGAGAGCAGAATTAAGTTCACTACAAGCTTGTAAGAAAAATACATAGAAACCTAGATCAAATTGCTTGCCTTCTCAATGAGGGGGTAGGGAACGGAGGGAAAGAGGGAGAGAATTTGGAACTCAAAATTAAAAAAAAACAACAACCAAGATTGTTAAATGTTTGTACATGTAATTGGAGAAATAAATTATTTTAAAAATAAAGTCAAATAGACATCAAGAAAAAAAGGAAAGATACAAAGACAATAAGAATGGAGAGGCAGCATGTTGTAATGTAGTGGAAAGAGAGTCAGACACTAATGCATTGTTGGTGAAGTTATAAACTGATCCAACCATTCTGGAGAGCAATTTGGAGCTATGCCCAAAGGGTTATAAAACTGTGCATATCCTCTGATCCAAGAATACCACTGCTAAGTCTGTATCCCAAAAAGATCATAAAAAAAGGGAAAAGGACCCACATGTATGAAAATATTTATAGCAGCTCTTTTTGTGGTGGCCAAGAACTGGAAATTGAGAGGATGTCATGCATTGATCGGGGAATGACTGAACATGTTGTGGTATATGAATGTAATGGAATACTATTGTTCCATAAGAAATGGTAAGCAGGCAGATTTCAGAAAAACTTGGAAAGATTTACATGAACAGATGCTGAATGAAGTGAGCAGAAGCAAGAGAACATTGTATACAGTAATAGCAACATTGTGCACTTGCCAACTTTGTTAGACTTAGCTCTTCTCAGCAATGCAATGATCTAAGAAAATTCCAGAAGACTCATGATGGAAAATACTATCCACATCTAGAGAAAGAACTATGGGGTCTGAATACAGACCGAAGCATACAATTTTCTTTTTTGCTTTTTCCTTCTCATGGTTTTTCCCTTTTGTTCCGATCCTTCTTTTACAACATGACTAATGTGGAAATATGTTCAATATGATATATAAATATATATTAGCTTATATCAAATTACATTCCATCTGGGGGAGGGGAGAGGAGGAAATTTAGAACTTAAAATCTTGTAAAAGTGAATGTTGAAAACTAAAAATAAATAAATACTTTTTTAAAAATAAAAAAGAAAGCGTTAGATTTGGAATGTTTGTTTAATTATAGCTACTCATAAGATCATACAATTGAGGAGTTAGACAGATCCTTAGAGTTCACCTCATCCAACCTATTCTTATACAAATGAAGAGGCCATCTCTGGTCATCCTTCTTCTTGTCATTGTTCAATTGTTTTGGTAACTTCTGACTCCTTTTGACCGCTTTGGGGTTCTCTTGGCAAAGCTATGGGAGTGGTTTGCAATTTCCTTCTCCAAATCATTTAATAAATGAGAAAATGGAGGTAAACAAAATTAAGTGACTTGCCTAGAATCACACAGCTAGTGAGTGTTTGAAGCCACATTTGAACTCAGGTTTTCTTGACTCCAGGCATGGCACTCTATCTACCACCTATATCTGCGTCAGGGGATGTATATACACATACACAGGAATATCCTATGTATGTATATGTATATAAGTGTGTATTTAATGTAACCATTTACTTAAGGCAAAACAATATTAGAGATACCTAATTTATTAAAGCAAATATATAAATAATAATATACATCACAATACACTCACAAATTCAAATAATGCTACTTTACCAACTCACTTGATACCTATAGTGAAAAATAGGCACATCATTATGTACCTATAGGAACCTGGATAGGGAAACACATGAGAAAGGAAAATTCATATGCTTAGGGTAACTCACAACTCTAGTCTTTCAGGCTTCAGAGTTCTTGGTCCATTCAGGAACATTTGTGCCACACAAAATAGTTTCTTAGTCCTTTGCTTAACCTTTCATATTCTAATTAAAACATAACATTAGGGATTTGGACTTGACAGCCCCTGAGTTCCTTTCCTGCTCTGTGAAAGGGAAGGGAAGTTGGGGTGGGGGGGAGGGAACCTGTCACTTCCTCCCTCAGCCAACACCAGAGGATGGTCAATGAGAACAACAGCCCCAAACTTCCCATATAACTTGCAGCAGACCTAAACCTGTTCCCTACAATCTCCAGCCTAGGCCGATTTTAAGAAGTCCTCTTTCAGAATATTCCCTTGGGAGGTGCTGTCCACAGACATCTTCATTATCAGTTAATTCCTTCGAAGGGATTAGTTGGTGGCTTAAAAACAAGGACCTAAAAGAGGAAGAAGGACTGGCAGTTCAAAAAGAAAGTGGCTGAGATAGAGAGTGTGGGACAAACGCAGTCAGAAACATCTCCCAGACTACCTTAATCATAGATGTCCTGGGCTGTCAAAAACAAAACAATACCAAAAACCACAAGAACTTCAAGCTTTTTAAAGACAATGGTTGAGGGTGGGGGATGGGATGGGGGAGCATTCAACTGACAACTAGTGGAAAGATAGACAACGGGATCATGCAATATCAGGGGACCTTAGAAGGGACCTTAGGGGTCAACTAGTTCAACCCCCTTAATTTACAAAAGAGAAATTTTACAGACATGTGAAGTGACTGATTCTTTTCACATAGTTAAGTAGTGTTAGAGCCAATACTTGACAACCCAACTCTCAGGCTTCCATTCCAGTGTTTTTCCTACCTCTCGGGAATTCTGGCTTATTGATTTAACATTCTTTTTTTTGGTCTTCATAACACCTCAGATATGAATCCTATATAGCTTAGCACATACCTGACAAACTCTACTTGTTTAGGAAATCCCACTATCTCCCTGGTTCCCTTTAAAAACTTTTCACAGATGCTGTGAGAACCAACAGCTTTCTTGCTTATTTTCTATAAACTTACTAGAAAGGCTGGTTTCCACAGGTTTTCACTCCGTTGCTTTCTAATATGAACTGGTTTGAACAGGTTGGTGCTACTGCTATTGGCTATTGCTGATGAAGAGCAAATGGGAATGCCAAACCAAATAACCTCGGTCATTGTTGGATAGACTTTGCCATCACCTGTCTATCAACCCCCCTTTTCTGAAACTCAACCAGAAAAACTAACCCGCCTGAACTCAGTGGAGCTGAAATCTCCTAACTTCAATGTGGACTCTGAGGAAAAGAAGGGGGATGAAATACATCTCAGGTGAGAATGGGGCTTCTTCCATACATTTAAAAATAGAACAGGAAAAAAAGAAAAAAAACACAGACAAGCAGTACAACTTCCAAAATGAGTCACTGAATTGTTGTATGTTATTTTTTTTAAGAAAAGCAAGCTACACATAATAGAGATTTTCAGTTTCTTTTCCAATGCTCCTTTTCTGTTGTACTCTATATTTGAAAAATACTCATTTTGCGTTTATTAAGTTTAGAATGAAAAGGAAAAGAAATAAAGTTGAAAAGAGCTTACTTACAAAGCACAGCTTGTAGCACAAGCATTGCTTTGGGGCAAACAGGTGTCATGTTCTGCCTTCCAAGTGTGTGTTTCCAAGGCCTTACACATTTAGGCCCTTTCTTAACTCCTTACTTCAGGGGGCTGTGATTTTATTTGTGTAAATACTTTATGTAGGGCTTATGGACTAATCATTCTCACTTGTTAAGCCCCAAAAAAGTCCATCACCTCAATGCTCAGCTCTCTGGTGATGATTCTCTCTGAAAGAGGGAAGGAGGGAAAGAGGGAAGGAGGGAGAGAGGGAGGGAAGGAGGGAAGGAACAAACAAACTTCCTGCCATCAAGGAGCTTAAATTCTTCTGGGAGGAAATAACATGCTCACAGTTAAGTTGATACAAGTTGCATACAAAGAAAATTGGTTGATTGGTTGGTTGGTTGGTGTCCTTCCTTCTAGAAGAGGACCAAAATGACATCACTGTGTTAGAGTGAAGCCACAGTGTGTCCAACTGTGGCTCATCAGATCAATAAGAGCTTGAAATGCTCTAACACAGGTTGGGCACAAACAGTCCCTGTGAACATTCAGGGTGGATTCTCTAAATCTGAGCATCTCCGGTTTCTTTTGACCTACTTCTATTTTGCTCTGTTCATAGAGCACAGCACCTTCTCTGATGAGGGCACTCCATGCTGGGTGGTCCTATGCAGAAGCAGGTGCTATTGTTATCTCCATTTTTACAATTGAGGAAATTGAGGCAAATGGAGGGTAAGTGATTTGCCCGAGGTCATCCATTTAGTAAGAGTCTGAGGTCAGATTTGAACTCTGGGCTTTCTGACTCCAGGCCCAGTGCTCTGTCCACTGTGCCAACTACCTCAGGAGGCATAGAATCTCATTTATATGGAACAGCAAGTATAATACGTCGATGAAAGCATAGAATATATAAGGGGTAATATATCAGCCTTGAAAGTCAAGTGGAAGCTAGATTCTTAAGGGCTTTCTCTATCTGCCAAAAAGTTTGTTTTATCCAGAGACAAAGGGTACCATTGACATTTCTTGAACAGGGGAGTAGCATGGTCAGACTCTGCTTTAGGAATATTAATTTGTCAGCTTGCTAAATATAGACTGAAAGAATTTGGGAACAGAGAAAGGGGAACCAGTTAACTCTGGGTAACTCCTTGGTAGAGCCAGTTGTAGTTGGCATTACTTGCCAAGCCTTTGAGAATGCAAGAACAAAGTGGCATTTTAGCCAAATATGGGACCTTTTAGTCTTTAACAGACTTTGGTCCCAAGCTGACATCCTTGTTAATGAAACTGTTATGACCTAAAAGAAACCTGGATACGAAAAAAAGGTAATCACATGAAGAATATGGAAAACACAGAAGATAAATTTTGTTTCTTCTGGAAAATATTATAGAAAATGGTTGCCTTGAAAGTAATAGTACCTTTCCATTTCAAATTGTTCTTAATTTTTTTTAATTTAATAGAGAAGTCTTGAGAGTCTGGATTTTTGGGTTAGAAGGGACATTAGAGATAATCTAAGTCAGGGGTTCTAAACCTGGGGTCATGAGATCCATCAACTTGGATGGGGGAAAATTGTAACTTTATTTCAGTAAATTTTCTTTCCTCTGTAATACTCTGTATTTTATTTTAGTGTTCTAAGAAATGGTCCTTGGGCTTCACCAGATCACCAAAGGAGTCCAGAACACACACAAAAAAGTTAAGGACCCCTGATATAATCTAAATCTTTTATTTTACAGATAAAAAAAGTGAGATAGAGAGATTAAATGACTCGCCTACGGTTAAAGCCCAAGACTTCTTATTAAAAATCCAGTGCTTTCCCCGAACTCTATTATATAAAACTAGGAAAAGGTGTTGGCTTTTCAGATTAGAGGGTCAACGGTGAGAATAGTTATGGGAGGGGATCTAGTCAGCTTGGGGAGAAAAGGAGAGAGCATACTATTAGGATCCTTTGGCCCAGGAATCCAGGTGGCCAGGTCCTTTGTTGCTGAGTCAGGTTCCTTGGAGGATATCCTGGAAAACAGAATCAAGCCTGGCTGCAAACTCAACCCTGCCCTTTGTGTGTACTTAGGATCACAGGATTGGAGATTTAGAGCTGGAAGGGGCCTTGGCAGTCATTCAATCTAGGTCAGGTAGACAGTGATAAAGGTAGGTTTTGAACTCAGGTCCTCAAACTTTCCACAGTATTATGAGAAAGCAGACCAGACTCGCTGCCCCTCCAGCCTCCCACACCAAAGTTTCCTGGTGGTTTACTACAGCAAAGCAGGGAAAGGCTGGAGGAAAGTCTACAGCTCAGGCCTTAAAGAAAGTTGTGATCATCTGGGCACATTGCCAAATAGTGCTGGCTTGTCCTTGGCCAACAAAACCCAAGCAAATTAAACCTGAACAAGCTTCTAAAGTTTGTTGGCTAAGTGTCCTGGCCCAGGAAATGCTACCTTCTTATTTCCCGAGTATAGACATTAAGTCTCTTTTCTGCATTTCCCCCATATTTCTCCTTCTCATCTCTTTTATTTTGTTTGTTTTGGGGTTTGTTCTTTTTTTTTTTTTTTTTTGAGGGAGGACAAAGGGCAATTGGGCTTAAGTGACTTGCCCAAGGTCATGCAGCTAGTAAGTGTTAAGTGTCTGAGGTCCTCCTGACTCCAGGGCTTCATGCTCTATTCACTTAGCTACTTAGCTGCCCACCCCCTCTTGTTTTTTTAGGTAAGATGCTGCTCTAAGCCAAAATACAATATGAACTTTAGGGATTAAAAACTGGATTTATGTGTTCAATGGGTAGAGAATTCCTAAATGAGGAAACTCTCTACCTTTGAAGGGGGATGTCTGCTCTCAATTTATAGTCTTAGAGATTTACCATATTTCACCACATAATCGTTGCAAATTGATTTTGTTTTGTTTTTTTTCCAGTACAAAAACTGGTTTATAACCTTTCATCACATAATCATTGCATGGTATAATTCTGTTTGTCACACTGCTTAAAAGGTAAACAGAGCATCAATGCATTCATCAGTGGTCTAAGGACATCCATTTATCTCTCATGCATTGTGAGTCTTAAGCCTAGAATTCTCAGTGCACACAAATTGTCAGTATTCACTTTAGACCTATAGTCATGAGTATCCATACATTCTAATCTTGCACCAAAGACAATTTAGCAGTAAATGATTTTTTTATTTATTATTAATAAATTATTAATTGTGCCAGTATTACTGGCACAATTTTTTAAAAGCTTTGCATAATGGTCACACCCCACTTTCTTACAAAAAAATTGGCATAAAATCTGCAAAGATTATGTGGTGAAATACAATACCTAGAACCCAGAGAGATTAAATGATTTTCCCTGGGTCACACAGTCCTTACCAGCAGAGGCTGGAACCTGGGCCTTCCTGTCTCTAAAACCACTTCTCTATCTCCTACACTGCACTGGCTTTCATCTGAGCTTTAGGATCCTAACAGGGATAGTTAGGTGTTACTCATACGTCAGGAAGAGGCACATCTGAGCACTGTTTTTGTTCTAGACCATGTGTTCCTCACTTTTTCTGAGTGTTCATGGACCCCTTTGGCATCTACTACCGATGAATCCTGTGAATTCTAAGAAGCCTATCTCAGAACAACGTTTTTTTAAGTAATTAAGGGAAATGCTATGTTTTAAAAGAAAAAAAAATCTAAATTTTTTCCTATCCAAGTCTGTCCATAGCATTTTCACCAACTGTTCCCTGTGCCTGGTATCCCCTCCCTCCTCACCTCCATCTCCTAGATTCTTGGCTTCCTTCAGGCCCCAACTAAAACCCCATCTACTGTGAGAAGGTTTTCGTTACCTCTCACCTTAATACTAGAGCCCCCCCCTCTATTGATTATCTCCAATTTATCCTGCATTAGCTTGACTGTACACAATTGTTTTCATCATGTCTCCTCCATTGCACTGTAAGCACCTTTCGAGCAAGGACCGCCTTCTGCCTTTCATTGTTGTTACTCCTTCTCCAATTTTGAAGAAAACCAATGACATCACAAGGGTGTCATCAACTGAATGGGTTTTAAGTGAGGCAGAGTTGTACAAAATTTGTATCCCCAGTGCACAGCACAGCACCTGAAACAGTAGTCACTAAATAAATGCTTATTGACTGACCAACTGACTTCTTGGGAGTCCATGGACTATAGGGTAAGAATCCCTACTCTAAATATTCTGCTACCTAGAAATAAGAAATGAAAGAAATCAGGGTTAAAACTTCCTATTGAAGTATCATTCCATTCCCTTTTAGTATTCCTCCTCCACAACCTTTTCTGAAAGGAGTTGGCTCTTTGCATTTCTTCATAAGAATACATTATCTAATGTAAATATGCTAGAGAAAACATTTGGAATCAAAACCCTGGAGCAAATCTTGAGCAATCAACCTAGTTTTAATTCCATAGAATGAAATCCAGAAGCTGTGGCCCCTTTATCACTGAGACTTCCATGTGCCTCTGTGTGTGTGTGTGTGTGTGTGTGTGTGTGTGTGTGTGTGTGTGTGTGTGAAGCTGCACCCTTGGTCTTGTGACTTAGGAGTCTCCAGAAAGCAGCAATTCCCATCAAAAAGAATCATGTGAAAGGTCAGACTGTGACCCTGGAGGGAGAAAGGGGAAAGAAGGGAGCCCACCAAGCTTAAAGAGGACAAGGAAGAAGGCTAGGATGCTTAGAGATAATAGAGGACATCAAAGTTCCATGTTATTCATAGGTGAAGATGAGGCTACTGACAATAAGAACTATAATAGAATCATAGAATTCTGGAGCCAAAGGGGGCTTTCAAAAATCATCTATTCCAGAAATCCCAAAAATCAAAGAAGAGATTAATAAAATTAAAAGTTAAAAAAACTGAACTAATAAATAAGACTAAGAGCTGGTTTTATTAAAAAAAATAAAATAGATGAACCGCTGTCTAATTTGATTTTTTAAAAAAGAAAGAAAACCAAATTAACAGTATTGAAAATGAAAAGGGTAAATGCACAACCAACAAAGATGAAATTAGAACAATTATTAGGAGTTATTTTGCACAACTTTATGCCAACAAAACTGACAAATCTAAATTAAATGGATGAATAGCTACCAAAATGTAAATTGCCCAGATTAACAGAAGAAGAAATGGAATATTTAAATAACTATATCTTAGAAAAAGAAATTGAATGAGCCATAAATGAGCTCCCTGTGGGTTATGATCCCTCAGACTTATTGTAAAGGCTCACAAATCTATATATGCCCCATACATTTCCTCCTGTTCTTTTTTTCTTTTTTTTTATTTAAACAAATGCTTTATTAACTTCTGTTTTACATCATTCATTTCCGCCAGATTTTGAGTTTTCCCCTACCCACCCTCCCAGAATAGCAGTCCCACAAGATATCCCCTCATCCAATCTGCTCCCTCACATATCTTCTCCCTTACCCCTTTCGACTTTTCCATTAGAGCAAGGTGAATCTCTGTGCCCCAATGCCTGTACATCTTATCTCCCAATTCCATGCAAAAGAGTATTAATAATAGTATTTATACACACACACACACACACACACACACACACACACACACACACACACACACACACATATATATATTTGAAACCTTTCATTTTAAGACCTCGAATTTCAGATCCATTCCCTTCCTCCCTTGTCACCCATTCCCTCTGGGAAGGTAAGTAATTCAGTATATGTTGTACATGTCTAGCTATGCAAAACATTACCATAGTAGATGTATTGTACAAGGCTGCTTATAATTCCCTCCCACCCATCCCACCCCCCACCTGGTCCATTCCCTACTTGATCCTGTCCCTCTTCTATAGTGGGTACTTCCAACCTCCCGTCCCGCCAAGAATGCCCTCCCATCCATCATCCCTCCTCTCATCCCCCTTTCCCCTATTCTGCTGCAGGTTGAGATATCCCATTTAGTATGTATGTCATTCTCTCCCTGAACCAAATTCAATGAGAATGTGGTTTTGCCTTTTTGCCTTCCTATTCTTCCCCTCCCCTGCAACTACTTCCCCTTGATTCTTCTACATGAGATAGTTTACCCTACCCTGGCTCTCCCCATCTCCTCTTGCCACTTTCCTCTCTCACCTCATAATTTCACCCCTTAGGTATCATCCCTTCCCAACAAATTCAACCTATGCACTCTCTCCATGTATAACTATAAACATATATACACACGTTCACATATGTATTCAAATGACCATACACCCTTCTTCCATTATTTTCATACTGAGAAAGGTTTCATCAGTCATAGTTATTGTTTTTCCATGTAGGAATGTAAATAGGTCAACTTTGATAAGTTCCTTTTGATTTCTTTTCCCTGATTACCTTCTCAGGCATCTCTTGCTTCTTGTGTCTGGATGTCAAATTTTCTATTCAATTCTGGTTTTTTCCTCAAGAATGCTTGAAAGTCCTCTGTTCCACTGAATGACCATATTTTCCCCTGAAACAAAATACTCAGTTTTGATGGGTAGGTGACCCTTGGGTTCATTCCCAGCTCTTTTGCCCTCTGGAATATCATATTCCATGCCCTTCTATCCCTCAATGTAGAAGCTGCCAGGTCCTGTGCCATTCTGATTATGTTTCCACAATATTGCAATTGTTTCTTCCTGGCTGCTTTTAGTATTTTCTCCTTGATCTGGGGATTCTGGAACCTAGCTATAATATTCCTGGGAGTTTTCTTTTGGGGATCTTTTTCAGGAGGTGATCTGTGGATTCTTTCAGCCTCTATTTTGCCCTCTGGGTCTAAAACATCAGGGCAGTTTTCCTTCAGAATTTCTTTAAGGATGATTTCTAGGTTCTTTCTTTGATCATGGCTTTCAGGTAGTCCAATAATTTTTAAATTGTCTCTCCTGGATCTATTTTCCAGGTCAGTGGTTTTTCACATGAGATATTTCACATTGCCTTCTAATCTTTCATTTGTTTGGATCTGCTTAACAGCATCTTGATTTCTCATAAAGTCATTAGCTTCCATTTGCTCCAGTCTAACTCTGAAGGAATGAATCTCCTCAGTGAACTTTTGAGATTCTTTTTCCATCTGGCAAATTCGACTTTTTAAGGCATTCTTCTCCTCATTGCCCTTTTGGGCCTCCTTTGCCATTTGAATTAGTCTGTTTTTTAAGGTGTTGTTTTCCTCAGTCAGGCTGTTGACCCTCATTTCATACTTTTCCTGCATCCTTCTCATTTCTCTTTCCAATTTTTCCTCCACTTCTCTTATTTGATTTTTAAGTCCTTCTTAAGGTCCTCTATGGCCTGCAACCTGCTCATGTTTTCCCCTGGGGCTTTTGGAGCAGGACTTCTGACCTCACAGTCCTTTTCCTGCTCTATGCCCCCAAAATAAGAGTCTAGGGTTGCATTTTTCTGTTTCCTTTGCCTTGGCATGTTGCCACTTAATTACTTGACTTTTGGGCTTGTTGCCACAGTAGGACTCTGCCACCAGACAGAGGAGCTTCTGTCCCGAACGTGTTGGGGGACAACTTCGGTTTCTGGTAAACCGGATACCCACCCCACGACCTCCACCCCAGACCACAATCCAGATCCAGGGAGGTTAAAGCAAAAGCAATTACCCCCCAAGACTGATTGCTGGATCTCCCTACAGTTCACAGGCCAGGAGCTGATGACTGCCACTGAAAACTACAAAATGGTGTGTCTCCTCAGAGGCTTCTAGCCCCCAGGGGAGGAAGCAGACACGTTCCCCAAATACTGGTCCCAAAGTCCATAGGGCACTAACCTCTTACTTTGTCCTAGGCATGTCTGTGTTGATAATTCTGGAATTGCCACAGCTGCTGGTGTTCTGGGGTCCCTCCAGCCAGCTGCTGGCCCAGCCGACTGCTGGCCCAGCCGTCCTGGGGCTAAAACCATGACTCAGGAGGTACCATGCTGCCAGCTCCCAGAGTGCTGTGCTGGTCCTTCCTGCAGGGCTGCTGGGCTGTCCTCAGCAGGACATTAATTTCTCTGTGTCGTTCTGTGGGTGCTGGGGCTCCAAAAATTGTTCAGAGTCCCCTTTTCCATAGTTTGGATGTGATCTGAGGGGAAAGTGCCTTGGATAGGCTGTTTCTACTCTGCCATCTTGGCTCCGCCCCCCCTCCTGTTCTTTACTTAGCTCTAAGATACTCACATGTATGATGATTTTCAAATATATGTTGATTTTTTATTATTAATAAAATAAAAATTCATTTTAAAGTAATAATGAATTATGTATCAAACTAAATGGGTTTCTTCAATGATCAATGGTCCAATGAATTCACAATAGCTTCTTGTCACCATGTATCTTCTCCATCAATTGGCAGTAATTATATACCTAGCCTATAGAGGGCTTTTTTTAATGTTAAAAGGAGGTCCTCATACTTGAAAATATTAGGAACCACTGATTTAATGATAGGGAAGAGATCACTAGCTTTTCATTAAAAGGATACTGATATTCAATGTACAGTAAGTCACTTCACTACCCTAGGCTTCAGTTTCTTTTCAGTGAAATGAAGTAGATTAGATCAGGGGCCTAGTTTGTGTGTCAGGAACCCTTTTGCCAGTCTAGTGAAGCCTACAGACCTCTTCCCATAATATTTTTAAATTGATGTTATTGTTCAATCATTTCAGTCATGCCTGATGCTTTGTGACCCCATTTGGAGTTGTTTTTGGCAGAGTGGTTTGCCATTTCCTTCTTGAGCTCATTTTACAGATGAGGAAACTGAGACAAATAGGGTTAAGTGACTTGCCCAGGGTCACATAGCTAGTATGTGTCTGAGACTGGATTTGAACTCAGGAAGATTCCAGGCCCAGTGCACTATCCACTGTGCTAAAGTTCAAACTCAGTCTCAGATACTGGCTCTTTGATCCTGGGCAAGTCACTTAACCTCTGTCTGCCTCAGTACCTTCAACTTGAAAATGAAAATAATAATGGTACCTATGTCACAGATGAGCTAGCATGTAAAACACTTTGCAAACCTCAAAACACTACATTTGTTCCTGGGATGATAATGATCCTAATTTACCTGTGTCTCCATCTCTGCTACCTGATTCACAGAATCTCAGAATTGCAACAGATCACAGAGGTAACATAGCCCAACCTACATCCAAACAGGAATCCACTTAAGAACATGCCCTGATTAAGGGTCATCCAGTCTCAGTCCAAAGACCTCCAGTGAAAGGGAACCCCCTCCCTCCCCCTGCCTAAGGCATCCTGATTCTACTCTTAGACAGCTCTTAATTATGAAAAAGTTTTGTCCTTATGTTGAAGTCAAATCTGTCTCTCATTAATTTCCATTCCTTGTTCTGACTCCTAGGAATAAGAACAAATTTAATTCCTTAGTCATGAGAACCCTTTTGTTTGACAGCAACAATTGCATCCCCTTAAGACTCCTCTTCTCCAACTTAAACATCCCCAACTTAAAAATTCTCATATAGCATAGGATCTAGGTTCCTTCACCATCCCACCCTTTTTAGCAGGATGTGCTCTAGTATTCAGAGAGGACCAACATCTCTGGTGTGAGGGCTTGCTGAGCCCTTTTCAAGGCTGTTCATCTACCTTTGGTGTTCAGCTCTCACCCAACTCTCACCTGTGATTCCAAGAAGCTATAGCATACACAGAGGCCACTCCCCAATAAAATTATCTCAGCAGGTTGAGAGTAACCAACAGGTGTTGTAGCGGCAAGCACCCCAATATCCCCAGGGTAGCTGCCAACACAGGTTCTTAGATCTGCTTTTCAAAAGGAAAGCAACTCAAAATGGGTTAACAAGCTTACTTTAATCAAACAAACACACATGACCTAGTTCAGGGGAAAAAGGTCAGCACCCCAAACTTCAGAGTTACAGAACTTACAGATCAAACAGACAGGCTTCCAAACTGTCCAACCATTATATCAATACCAAATCACAGTTACCAGAGAGGGAAGCATCAACATCTGGGTTTTCAAAGCCGGGGGGCTCTCAACAACGGCTTCCCAGAGTCTCATCTGGTCAAATCACACAATACTTCTCAAAGTGAGCCCCAAAGCAAAGCCTCTCATCAGGGCTTATATAGCCTTCTCTTGGCTCAGAGAATGTAACAACCTCCTTGACCCACTGCCCAATCACAAAGTATCAAGGTTGGGCTTTCCTGAAAAACAAGCCTCCCACCACAGGCTCCAGGTGCACTTAAGCTAGGGGCAGGGAAGATCTTTAAATCTGCATTTCCATTACAGGTATCAAACCCAATCATGAGTTAGGTGGATGTCTTCCCCAAGCCTGTGAATACTTCCCCCTAGGCAGAATGAGCGGTTGAGAACAGCAGGTGCTGTGGAACAGTTAGAGCTTGGTCAGACATAGAAGCCCAAAGTTATCCACTGCATCTCAGGGCATCTCCAGTCATCCTGACATTTTTATCTTGCCACTATACTCCCATGACTTCAGAAGAGAGAGTTAGGCTGATAACTTTGTGCAACGGCCTCACTCAAATCCAATTAACACTGGAGTCAAGACATCATGCCGTGATGTCACTAGTCCTCTTCAAAAAGAAAGGATGAACAACAGATTTATCAACGTCTGTTCTAAAAGATGGTGCCCTAAACTGAACAAAGACACCTTCTCCAACCTTCTGCTGATATGCCTGTCTATACCTCTCCCAATCATCTATGAGAGTCAGCTGACTCATTCATTCTCCTTTCATCTATTCTGAACTAAAAATAGGATCTCAGATGACTCTGCCTTTGCAAAATCTCTGAGCCAATCTTCATCAAGGAGTTTCACAAAACCACACTAACACAAAGACACACCTCAAGAACCACCAAGCCCTAAAGAGCAACAAGATGTACAGACCCATATTATAGGACCTCTCTCTCCTAGGGAGCAAAAAAAGAAAATTACGTAGATATAGATCTATATGAATTTAGTAACTGGACAGGGATCCTTAAACTCACATAAGGGAAGGAGAAGGGAGAAAGCATTTATTGAAGTTACTATGCTAAACACTTTATAAATATTATCTCATTTGTTCCTCACAACAACTCTAAGAGGTAGGTGCTATTATGATTCCCATTTTACAGAGGAAACTGAAGCAGGCAGAGGTTAAGTGACTTGCCCAAGGTCATAAGTGTCTGAGGCCAGATATAAACCCAAGTCTTCCTGACTCCATGACTCCAGGACCAACACTCTATCCAAGGAGTTAGTTGGTCAAGAACCACTGAAGGAACAATAACCTGTGAGGCCTAGGCTCCTGTTGGATAATCATAAAGGAAGTATAGTACAGATTCAATGTCAACTGGCAGTATAACCTCGATGAATTGACACAGCCTAGAGCTATACTTAGTAATTCACTGTATCTTCTCCACAAACCGGGACAAAATAATTAGTCAAATAGGACCCATCTGCTGGTCTTTGTAGTGTCTGTCATCAAGGGAAGGGGCAGGCATTGTGCCCCTCACAGGGGTGGGAAACCCGAAGCCTGGCGGCCACATGTGACCCTCTAGGTCCTCAAGCGCACACAGACCTTTGACTGAATACAAACTATTTGTTCTATGAAGTTTAGATTCAGTCAAAGGGCTGCACTTTAGATTCAGTCAAAGGCCACATGTGGGCTCAAGGCCGAGGATTCCCCACTCCTGCACAGAGGACCCCATGGACTGTGTTAGACCAACCTGACAATAATTGGCCATATGCCTAGATTTTACCAGGCTACTTGGCTTTTTCTTAAACCTCTGCCCCCAGCCCCTCGCATCTGTTTGATCTCTGGGTCCTGACCATCTGTGGAGTGTCCTGTCTCACAGTTGTCTGAACCCCTGCTGTGGCACAAGGACTTAGAGAAAAGACTGAATAAGAAAGCAGTTTATGTCCAATCTTTTAAAGTTAGAGCTAGTTGCCATGGTAACAACTAACCCAGACTTTCACTGGCCCCTAACCTAAAGTAAGCATCAGAAGGGAGGAGGAAAAGCTTAAGCAATGAAGGAGGCCTGGAAAAATAGCTTCTTCTGATTGAGTAAAAGGAAACTCACAGTGATTCACAAACCGGTGTGGCCACGCTACTTTTAAAGCGCATTTTCAGTTCTTCATTCCTAGGAAGGGCCAGGATAAGCTTAGGAGCAGGAGGAGCCTGGAAAAAAGGCAGTCTTTCACTTCTCCTTTAGAAGCTTCTTTGTAGCTAGTTGAGAAGCAGGGCAGTGGAAAGGAGGCGATAAACTAAGACACCTCCAAAAGAATCCTGCTCTGATGCTTCATTCATTGTGGCAGAGGACACCCTGCATTCCCAGAGGCTACAGCAATGCAGTATAAGTTCTGACAGGTTGCACCAGGCTAGAAAGGGCCTGAGTTTGGCCTAGAAGCCACCACATTGGAACACAAACGTCCCCACCTGTGACCTGCTGTGTTAGGAAATAGATACTACATAAAAAGAAGCCAAAGACACAACTGGACCCCACCAAGTGCACTCAGTATGGTATAGAATCCATCCATCCATCCATCCATCAGCTAGCATTTATTAAGCACCTACCATCTGCCAAACCCTGTGCTAAGCACGGGGATTTAAAAAAAAAAGTAAAAGTCAGTCCCAGCTCTCAAGCAGCTCAGTCTTGGGAAGGGAGAGAACACACAAAGGGAAAACTGGCGAGCCCCTTAGAGGGAAGGCAGTAAGCTTAAGAAGGAATGGGAAAGGCTTCTTGTAAAGGATGAGACTTGAGCTGACACTTGAAGAATGCCAGTGAAGCTAGAAGGCGGGATCATCTAGAAGATGGGGAGACTGTTTGCAACATGGCTAATATGAAAATGTTTTGCATGATTTCACATGCATAATTGATATCACATCACTTGCCCTCTCAATGGGTGAGGAAGGGAGAGAATCTGGAACTCAAAAAAATTTTAAGTGGATGTTAAAAATAAATTAGTTAAGGAGAAGATAGAGGAAGAGAAGGAAGAGTTCCAGGCATGGGGGGCAGACTTGGAGAAATACTTGGAGTCAGGAGGTAGAGTATTGTGTGGAAGGGAAAGCAAGGAAGGCAATGTCACTGGATAGAGGAGAAGGGGAAAGGAGCAGCTAGGTGACACAGCGAATAGAGCACCTGCACTGGAGTCAGGACCTGAGTTCAAATCCAGCCTCAGATACTTGACACTTATTAGCTGTGTGACCTTGGGCAAGTCACTTAACCCCAATTGCTCTGCCTTTCTCCCTCAAAAAAAAGAGGGGGGGGGAATGGGAGAGGGAGTGTAAGGCGTAAGATGACTAGAAAGGAAGAACAATGCCAAGTTAGGGAGAACTGGACCTGGAATCAGAAAGACCTGGGTTCCAATCCTGCCTTGCATGCTTTTAACCAGTTGTGTGACCCTGAGCAAATCACCAAACCTCATTGAGGCCCATTTTAGTCCCCTGCATGTTGAGGGGATCGGACTCAATAACCTCTAATGTCCCTACCAGCTCTAAATCTGTGATTCTACGATGTGAAATGTGCTGGAGGCCCCACAATTTTAAAAGTATTAAAGTACCGATTTTCAAGATATCTGAAAATGCAAGATAACAAAAAAATTTTTTTAAATCGTAGCATTGTTACTCAAAAAGATGATAGAGAATACTCCAAAGGCTCTTTATCTCAACAAAATCTTTTATTAGAATGATCTCTACATGTATTTAGAGCATACTTGATGAAAATATGAGAAGGGAGCAGACAAGCCTTTACAAGCAATTTTCTATAGCAGGCCATGTCTTGACAGTCACATGATTGACAGTATAGAGACTACAAGATATCTCCATGTTTGTTTTTTTTTAAACATTTGACTCAGTAGAGCAAAATCCAATTTAAAATGCTTTCCTTCAACAAGGTGTCTCCCACACATGTCTTAAGTTCATATGTGATCCCTTGATAGATATAACCACAGACTTAACTTTATTTGGTAATCTTTTGGTTAACAGTATCAAGACACTCACATAAAGAGTATTCAACACTATCATCGTCAAGGCCCTGTGTAGAATCTAAAATGAAGAGAGATTTTCCTGAGATGGTAAAGTCCATGAAATGCTCATTGTTTATGGATGATCTTGCACTGACTGTCTCAAGTTCCAGAAAGTTCCAGAGCCTCTTTAATAAGGACACAGTCACTCAAAACAATACACTCAGGAAAAAATAAATGGATGCAGGATATCCAGCCTTCATGAATGAATGAATAAAAAAAATTAAGTGTTTTCTATGTACCAGCTACTGTATTAAGCTCCGGGGATACAAATACCAAAATTTTTTAAAAAGCAAAGTTCTTCCCTCAAGGAACTTGTATTCTAGTATTCTAATAGAGGGAAAGAATACATATAACTGGATGTAATATTAATGGATTGGGAAGACATTGGGGTGACCAGGAATTGTGAGTAGAGCCATAGGAGAGTTGATTATCAGATCCTTCCTTTTCTAAGAGCGGTGGTGTTGATTCAATTGTTGTTCCTAAAAAATGGAGCAGGAAAGGGAACTCAGGACTATGCACACAGCATCAGGGAAGATAGCAAGATGCCTCAGATAGATGTGTGCATGGAAATGTGAAAGTAGGAAGCATGGTCTGGGGTAGGCTAGATCTAATAAAAAAAAAATAGATAGACAGAGACAGATAGACAGATTCATAAATAAACAGATATAATTAAGTTAGATAAGTTGCACTCATTCACTCACTAATAAAGGCATCTCAGGCTCAGGAAGGAATTCCAAACCTAAGTAGATCAGTTTCCTCAAAGAAGAAGAGCTTACTTAGGCTCTGGAGACTAGGTCTGAAGTGTGTCATTCTAGGTGAGGAGAAGTAGATAAGCAGTTGGATAGGTAACTTGTTATATTAATCCATGAGAAATGTATGCCGGCCATGCAGTAAACCTGGGTAATACACCCAGAATTGGAGGGAGAGAGTAACTGGATTGCAATGATCCCTAGGTACACACCTCTCTGTCTGTCTGTCTGTCTGTCTGTCTGTCTGTCTCTCTCTCTCTCTCTCTCTCTCTCTCTCACACACACACACACACGCACACACGCACACACACCTTATAAAGATCAATATTCTTCCAGTGGTGCTGAATGGTTGTCAATCAGAGAAACTATCAATTCTCAGGAATCAAGATTACAGTTCAAAGGATAGTGGAGAGATGCATGATGGATGTGAGTAGGTAGAAGTCAATAACCAATAATGAATGTGCAGAAGAAACAGTATCAAAGACATTATCCAGGAAATGCATGATTAAAAAAGCCAAGTTAGTCATATTCCAAGAACAAGGGGTAATATACAGGTGGATCCTCTGAACACTGCAGACGTTATTCATGGAATGGCAAAAGGCCAAAAAGAAGGCCTTTGGGACACTGCGTATTCCTATAAATCATTCATCAAAGATTTAGGGGATTACATGGAAAAGAATGATTCTAGTGAGAAGGTAAGGCTATGATGCAGTCTACATTATTGAAGAGAATACCCATATCAATGGGGTTTGAATCTGGTGACTTAAATATATATGGGATTGTTAGGTGATATAACACACTCACTTATATTGAGTTGCAATTCCCAATTTGTTCTTTCCTTCCTAATACAGTATTATTCTCCATGGTAGAGAAAACATGAGCAAAATAAAACAAGTAGGTCTTTCTTTGAACTGTTTTTTGTTCAAATCTTTGTTGCAAAGAAAGATTTGTTGGAGTGAAAAGGGAGCAAATTTGAAAATGAATGTGATATAAAAACAATTAGAAACAATGAAACTTCCAAAAGTGGTTTTGCTCTCTGCTCACCATCATTAATATTGTCTCTATCCGGGGCGGCTAGGTGGCGCAGTGAGTAGAGCACCAGCCCTGGAGTCAGAAAGACTTGAGTCCGGAACCGGCCTCAGACACTTAACCCACACTAACAAAAACCCAGCAGTGTGACCTTCGGCAAGTTACTTAACCCCAATTGCCCTAAAAGGGGTGGCTAGGTGGCGCAGTGAGTAAGAGCGCCGGTCTCGGAGTTGGGATGACCCGAGATCAAATCCGGCCTCAGAAAATGAGCACCCACACATAATGACTAGCCGTGTAACCTTGAGCAAGTTACTTAACCCCAATTGCTTAAAAAAAAAAATATTGTCTCTATCCATCCTGATCCCCAGTTCTGTTTCTTTTATGACCTTTCTATAGTCCTGAAAAGTGGCTTAAAAGGCCATTATGGTTGTCCCTATTATTCACTGCCAACCACATCTCTTTCTGAGTTTTGGCATTTCTGACACCATCCTTTCAGGATCATAGGCATCTTCTTCTTTTTTTTCTCCCCAGACACCTGCCAAGCTCCCACCTTCTAGGCTGTGTCTTTAAAGTCCAAGTCTGCTGATGTGTTTATTCCTTGGGCATCCACATCAGTTCTTTGAGAAATAGTTTCCACTAAGCTCTCTCCATTTGCATTCATGAATTTTTTACATGGAACATATCTTAAAGAAACATTTATGTTTTGATGGTCTTTAATTGTTAATTATTTCTATTTCATTAAATATTTCCCAATTACGTGAAAAAAAAATTTAAGAATTTTTTTAAATTTTGAGTTCCAAATTATCTCTAACCCTCCTGCCCCTCCCTCCTCCTTGAGAAGGCAAGCAATTGAATTTCAATTATATGTGAAGTCATGGAAAACATATTTCCATATTAACCATGTTGCAAAAGAAAACACAAAATTTAAAAAAATTTTAAAAACATGCTTCAATTTACATTCAGAGTTTATCAGTTCTCTCTTTAAAGGTAGATAACATTTTTCATCATGTGACCTTTAGAATGATCAGAATAGCTAAGTCTTTCATAATTGATCAACCCTATAAAATTGCTACTCCTACCTACAGTGTTCCCCTGGTGTTGCTCACTTGAGATCAGTTTGTGTAAGTCTTCCTAGGTTATTCTGAAACCAGTCTGCTCATCATTTCCTATTGCATAACATTATTATATCATAATCATATACCACAACTTGTTCAGTCATTTCCCAGTTGTTAAGCATCCTCTATATATCGATTTCCAATTCTTTGACACCCCCCGCAAAAAAGAGCTACTATAAATACCATTGTACAAATAGGTCTTTTTTTCTCCTTTCTTTGATCTCTTTGGGATATAGACTTAGTAGTAGTAGTGCTGGGTCAAAGGGTATGCACAGTTTTGTGGCCTTTGGGGCTTGGTTCCAAATTGTTCTCTAGAATGGTTGGACTAGTTTACAACTCCACCAACAATGCATTAGTGTCACAATTTATCCATATCCCCTCTGCAATCTTGGCTCCAGCCCCCAGAAGTCATATCCTTTATTTTTATTAAACACTGACGTAATTTCCCTAATATGTCTCACCTCATCACACACTGAGCCTTTCTTTGTAGCTAAAGAAAAATAGGTAAAAATCAACAGACAAAAACTCAACATCTCACAGTATAGACAACATTCCATACTCATAGTCTCCTACCTCTCCACTGAGAAAAACAAAGTCTGTTTTATCATGTTATCCCAGACCAAGACTGGCTATTGTAATTAATCTTGTAAATTGGTTTTTTAGTACTTTTTAGTTTACATTACTGTACTCATTGTGTCTATTGTTCTCATGATTTTGCTTTCTTCATTCTTCAGTAGCCTTCCCATGTTTC
Source organism: Gymnobelideus leadbeateri (assembly GCA_011680675.1). Classification (NCBI taxonomy): domain Eukaryota; kingdom Metazoa; phylum Chordata; class Mammalia; order Diprotodontia; family Petauridae; genus Gymnobelideus; species Gymnobelideus leadbeateri. Next base: position 33,247 of record WOXC01005434.1, read on the forward strand.
TCTAAATTCCACATACTCTGACTCAACAATATTCCATTACATTTACATAACCCAATTTGATCAAGCATTCCCCAGTCACTCATTTTGTTTGCAGTTTTCTGATACTACAAAAAAAAGAGCATATCTTCTTGATATACAATGCTATTACACAATTTCTTTTATCTAAGCTATTCCATTTAAATAATATATAAGCTTCAATAGTTATATTCTAGTCACAGTCCATCAAGTCTCAGAGATAGCTATGAAATTGAGTTTACCTCCTTGTATTACCTCTAATTTTATTTTTCTGGCATTCTGAACTTAACATACACCAACAAATATGAACATATATGTATTGTGTACATACATGTGTGTGTGCACACACACATACATATAAAGAACAGAAAGAGGATTGTATATGAAATTATGAATCATTTTATATATAGCTTGGGTTTTTTTAACCATGTAATGAATTTATCACCTTAGTTCCAAAACTATCACATTTGTCTATGATTCTTTCTGAACGTTCTTTGGTTCTCCTCTGTGCTTTTTTCAAATGATTTATTGGTAGGGTTTTTTCCCCTTTCTTTTCTTTCCTTTCCTTTCTTTTCTTTATTTTTTTTTGAATTATTTATCATTAACTCAACTCTTCCACTGGATTCTCCACCCCTCCATTAAGAAAAAAAAGGGGGGGATGGCTAGCTGACACAATGAGTAGAGCCTCGCCCTGGAGTCAGAAGGACCTGAGTTCAGATCTGGCCTCAGACACTTAACGGACACACAAACAAAAACCTAGCTATGTGACCTTGGGCAAGTTACTTAACCCCAATTGCCCTCCAAAAAGCAAAAAAAAAAAAAAGGTAACATTCAAGCAAAAGAAATGCATATATTGGTTATATATATATATTTTTTAAAAGGCTGTCTGCATTTCTAGTTCAAAATTCTTAAGTCTTTCAAAGTTATTTTGCTTTATAATGTTGTGAATAACAAGGACAACCATAGTGGCTTTTAAAACCACTTTTTAAGACAACAGAAAGGTCATAAAAGAAAAAGAACTGGAGATCAGGATAGATAGAGACAATATTAATGGCAGTGGGTAGAAAGCAAAACCACTTCTGGAAGTTTTATTGTTCCCAATTGTTTTTATATCACATTCATTTTCAAATTTGCCCCCTTTCCAGGCTAACAAGCTTTTCTTTCCAACAAAGATTAAAAAGGAAGAAAAAGTCAAAAATCTACTCAAGTTTTATCCACTTCTGTTTCTTGGGTAAGTTCACCCCATTCCCATTCAACAGCATAGATCCCTCCATGCTATTTTCTCTGTTTATCCTTCTCTCTCTCTCTTTATCTTGTCCCTCCTGCTTTGCTTCTGACCCTTGCTTCCCTAAATCTGCCCTCCCTTCTATCATCACCACACTCCCTCGCTGCCCTCATATCTCTTATCCCCTTGACCTATTTCTCTACTAGGTAAGATAGCTTTTTATACAGGCATACCTCGTTTTATTGTGCTTTACTTCATTACACTTAGCAAATTTTCCCCCCACAAATTGAATGTCTGTGGTAACCCTGCATCAAGCAAGTTTATCAGTGCCATTTTCCCAAAAGCATATGTTGACATCATGTCTGTGTCACATTTTGGTAATTCTCACAATATTTTAGATTTTTTCATTGTAATTAACTCTGTTATAGTGATTTGTGATCGGTGGTATTTGATGTTACTATTGTAATTGTTTTGGGGAACCACAAACTATGCCCATATAAGATGATGAATTTAATCATCAATAAATGTTGTGTGTGTTCTGACTACTCTCTACCTCTCCCCCTCTTCTCAGGCCTCCCTGTTCACTGAGACACAATGTTGAAATCAAGCCAACTAATTACAACTGCTGACCAACTGCTGCCAACAGGCAGGTGAAGTGTGCAGGAACCCTGGGAGTGGCAGTACCCCTCCCCCCCATCATTCCTGCTTCCATTTCAGCCCTCAAGACATCATTCAAAGAAGTAACACTTACTGAGAAAGGGCCAATCATCCTACCAACTGTCACACACAGAGCACTCAAGCCAGGCTAGCTGAAGCAAAAGGCATCCTAAGGGAGAGACAAGAAACAGCAAATGCCAGGCAATTCAAACCACCACCTTAACATCATCTCCTTTCACATCCTCCTGATGTGGACAACCCAGGCCCCTGGGAACAGTGATATTAAACAATGGCAATAAATAAGAGGCATTAACTGCTTTGCCACCATATCCTAAAGACCATGGTATTTTTTCTATCTGACTTGCAATGAAAATCTTCCATATGAAAATTAGAATGTGAGTTCCTGGGGCGGCTAGGTGGCACAGTGAATAAAGCACTGACCCTGGAATCAAGAAGTCCCGTGTTCAAATATGGCCTTAGACACTTAACGCTAGCTGTGTGACCTTGGGTAAGTCACTTAACCACAATTGCCCTGCCTTCTCCCCTCCAAAAAATAGGAACATGAGTTCCTTAAGAGTAGGGGTTGGGCGGAGCCAAGATGGCAGAGTAGAAACAGCATTTCCAATGTGCTCTGCCCCATAAAAATTTCAAACAATGTGAAAGGGGACTCCAAACAACTTCTGGGGCCCCAGCACCCACAGAATGGCACAGAGAAGCTAACCTCCTGCTGAGGACAGCCCAGCAGCCCTGCAGGGAGCGGCCAGCTCAGCACTCTGAGAGCAGGCAGCACAGCACACTGGGAACCAACAGCGCAGCCCGCAGAGCCCAGCCCAGGTCCGAGGTTTTAGCCCCAGGGCGGCCGGGCCTTCCAGCCGGCCTTCAGAACACCAGCAATTGTGGCGATTCCAGAATTATCAGCACAGATATGCCTAGGACAAAGTGAGAGGTTAGTGCCCTATGGACTTTGGGACCAGTATTTGGGGAACACGTGGCTTCCTCCCCTGGGGGCGAAAAGCTGCTGAAGAAACAGCTGCACAGAAGCCATTTTGCAGCATCGGTAGTGGCTCTAGCTTCTGGTCTGCGAATTGTAGGGAGATCCAGGAATCAGTCTGGGGGTTAATCGCTTTTGCTTTAAACTGCCTGGATCTGGATTGTGGTCTGGGGGGGAAGTTTGGGGTGGGTATCCAACTTGCCAGAGTGGGTGGAGGCTTTACAGAGGCCACACAACTGGTGGAAGTTGTGAAGGCCCCATGTTTGGGCAGAAGCTCCCCTGTCTGGTGGCAGAGTCCTACTGTGGCAACAAGCCCAAAAATCAAGTAATTAAGTGGCAACATGCCTAGGCAAATGAAACAAAATAAACAGAAAAGTTCAACATTGGACTCCTATTTTAGGGGCAAAGAGGCTCAAAGCATGGAGGAGGACTGTGAGGTCAGAACTCCTGCACCAAAAGCCCCAAATGAAAATACAAGCTGGCTACAGGCCATAGAGGACCTTAAGAAGCAGATAAGAGAAGTGGGGGAAAATTTGGGAAGAGAAATGAAAAAGATGCAAGAAAAGTATGAAATGACAGTCAACAGCCTGACTGAGGAAAATAACACCTTAAAAAATAGACTAACTCAAATGGCAAAAGAGGCTCAGAAAGGCAATGAGGAGAAGAATGCCTTAAAAAGTCGAATTTGGGGAGCCAAGATGGCGGAGCAGAAACAGCTCTTCCAAGCCTCTCTGCCCCCAGATTCCCCTCAAACTATGTAAAAGGGGACTCTGAACAACTTCTGGAGCCCCAGCACCCACAGAACGACACAGAGAAGCTAACCTCCCGCTGAGGACAGCCCAGCAGCCCTGCAGGAAGGACCAGCGCAGTGGTCTGGGACCTGGCAGCTCGCAGAGCGCAGAGCGCAGGAGCCGAGCCCAGGTCCGCATGAGCCGAGGTTTTAGCCCCAGGGCAACAGGGCCAGCAGCCGGCTGGAGGAACCCCAGAACACCAGGAACCCTGGCGACTCCAGAATTATCAACATAGACATGCCTAGGACAAAGTAAGAGGTTAGTGTCCTATGGACTTTGGGACCTGTATTTGGGGAATGCGTCAGCTCCCTCCCCTGGGGGCTAGAAGCTGCTGAGGAGACACGCCATTTTGTAGTTTTCAGAGGCAGCTCCGGCTCCCAGCCTACAAATCGTGGGGAGATCCAGCGATCAGTCTTGGGGGGTAATCGCTCTTGCTTTAACCTCCCTGGATCTGGATTGTGATCTAGGGTGGAAGTTGTGGGTGGGTTTACAGCTTGCCAGAAACGGAAGTTGCCCCCCACACGTTCGGGACGAAAATTCCTCTAGCTGGCCTTAAAGCCATAGTGTGGCAACAAGCCCAAAAGTCAAGCAATTAAGTGGCAACATGCCAAGGCAAAGGAAACAGAAAAATGCAACCCTAGACTCCTATTTTGGGGGCATAGAGCAGGAAAAGGACTGTGAGGTCAGAAGTCCTGCTCCAAAAGCCCCAGGGGAAACCATGAGTGGGTTGCAGGCCATAGAGGACCTTAAGAAGGACTTTAAAAATCAAATAAGAGAAGTGGAGGAAAAATTAGAAAGAGAAATGAGAAGGATGCAGGAAAAGTATGAAATGAGGGTCAACAGCCTGACTGAGGAAAACAACACCTTAAAAAATAGACTAACTCAAATGGCAAAGGAGGCCCAAAAGGGCAATGAGGAGAAGAATGCCTTAAAAAGTCGAATTTGCCAGATGGAAAAAGAATCTCAAAAGTTCACTGAGGAGATTCATTCCTTCAGAGTTAGACTGGAGCAAATGGAAGCTAATGACTTTATGAGAAATCAAGATGCTGTTAAGCAGATCCAAACAAACGAAAGATTAGAAGGCAATGTGAAATATCTCATGGGAAAAACCACTGACCTGGAGAATAGATCCAGGAGAGACAATTTAAAAATTATTGGACTACCTGAAAGCCATGATCAAGGAAAGAACCTAGAAATCACCCTGCAAGAAATTCTCAAGGAAAATTGCCCTGATGTTTTAGATCCAGAGGGCAAAATAGAGGTTGAAAGAATCCACAGATCACCTCCTGAAAAAGATCCCAAAAAGAAAACTCCCAGGAATATTATAGCCAGGTTCCAGAATCCCCAGATCAAGGAGAAAATACTACAAGCAGCCAGGAAGAAACAATTTCAATATTGTGGAAACACAATCAGAATAGCCAGGACCTGGCAGCTTCTACACTGAGGGATCGAAGGGCATGGAATATGATATTCCAGAGGGCAAAAGAACTGGGAATGAACCCAAGGGTCACCTACCCAGCAAAACTGAGTATTTTGTTTCAGGGAAAATATGGTCATTCAGTGGAATAGAGGACTTTCAAGCATTCTTGAGGAAAAAACCAGAGTTGAATAGAAAATTTGACATCCAGACACAAGAAGCAAGAGATGCCTGAGAAGGTAACCAGGGAAAAGAAATCAAAAGGAACTTATCAAAGTTGAACTATTTACACTCCTATATGGAAAAGCAATAACTGTGACTGATGATATCTTTCTCACTATGAAAATAATGGAAGAAGGGGGTGTGGTCATATGAATACATATGTGAATGTGTGTGTATATGGTTACAGTTATATATGGATAGAGGGCATAGGTTGAATTTGTTGGGAAGGGAGAATACTCAAGGGATGAAATTATGAGGTGAGAGAGGAAAGTGGCAAGAGGAGATGGGGAGAGACAGGGTAGGGTAAACTATCCCATGTAGAAGAAGCAAGGGGAAGTGGTTGAAAGGGGGGGGAGAATAAGGAAGGCTAAAAAGGCAAAACCACATTCACATTGAATTTGGTTCAGGGAGAAAATGACATACATACTAAATGGGATATCTCAACCTGCAGCAGGATAGGGGGAAGGGGGATGAGAGGAAGGATGATGGATGGGAGGGCATCCTTGGGGTGAGGGGAGGTTGGAAGTACCCACTATAGAAGAGGGACAGGATCATGTAGGGAATGGACCAGGTGGGGGGTGGGATGAGTGGGAGGGAATTATAAGCAGCCTTGTACAATATATCTACTATGATAATGTTTTGCATAGCTAGACATGTACAACATATACTGAATTACTTATCTCCCCAGAGGGAATGGGTGACAAGGGAGGAAGGAAATGGATCTGAAATTCGAGGTCGTAACATTAAATGTTTCAAATATATATAAATACTATTATTAATACTCTTTTGCTTGTAATAGGGAGATAAGATGTGCAGGCATTGGGACACAAAGACTCACCTTCCTCTAATGGAAAAGTCGATGGGGGTATGGGAGAAGGTATGGGAGAGAGCAGATTGGAGGAAGCGATATCTTGTGGGACTACTATTCTGGGAGGTTGGGTAGGGGAATAATGGAGGGAAAATGATTGTAACTCAAAATCTGGCGGAAATGAATGATGTAAAACAGAAGTTAATAAAGCATTTGTTTAAAAAAAAAAAAGTCGAATTTGCCAGATGGAAAAAGAATCTCAAAAGCTCACTGAGGAGATTCATTCCTTCAGAGTTAGACTGGAGCAAATGGAAGCTAGTGACTTTATGAGAAATCAAGATACTATTAAACAGATCCAAACAAATGAAAGAATAGAAGGCAATGTGATATATCTCATGGGAAAAACCATTGACCTGGAAAATAGATCCAGGAGAGATAATTTAAAAATTATTAGACTACCTGAAAGCCATGATCAAAGAAAGAATCTAGAAATCATCCTTAAAGAAATTCTCAAGGAAAATTGCCCTGATGTTTTAGACCCAATGGGGGAAATAGAGGTTGAAAGAATCCACTGATCACCTCCTGAAAAAGATCCCAAAAAGAAAACTCCTAGGAATATTATAGCTAGGCTCCAGAACTCCCAGATCAAGGAGAAAATACTACAAGCAGCCAGGAAGAAACAATTGTCAATATTGTGGAAACACAATCAGAATAGCCCAGGACCTGGCAGCTTCTACACTGAGGGATCGAAGGGCATGGAATATGATATTCCAGAGGGCAAAAGAGCTGGGAATGAAGCCAAGGGTCACCTACCCAGCAAAACTGAGTATTTTGTTTCAGGGGAAAATATGGTCATTCAGTGGAATAGAGGACTTTCAAGCATTCTTGAGGAAAAAACCAGAGTTGAATAGAAAATTTGACATCCAGACACAAGAAGCAAGAGATGCCTGAGAAGGTAATCAGGGAAAAGAAATCAAAGGAACTTATCAAAGTTGAACTATTTACATTCCTATATGGAAAAGCAATAACTGTGACTGATGATATCTTTCTCACTATGAAAATAATGGAAGAAGGGTGTGTGGTCATATGGATACATATGTGAATGTGTGTGTATATGGTTACAGTTATATATGGATAGAGGGCATAGGTTGAATTTGTTGGGAAGGGAGAATACTCAAGGGATGAAATTATGAGGTGAGAGAGGAAAGTGGCAAGAGGAGATGGGGAGAGACATGGTAGGGTAAACTATCCCATGTAGAAGAAGCAAGGGGAAGTGGTTGCAAAGGAGGGGAGAATAAGGAAGGCTAAAAAGGCAAAACCACATTCACATTGAATTTGGTTCAGGGAGAAAATGACATACATACTAAATGGGATATCTCAACCTGCAGCAGGATAGGGGGAAGGGGGATGAGAGGAGGGATGATGGATGGGAGGGCATCCTTGGGGTGAGGGGAGGTTGGAAGTACCCACTATAGAAGAGGGACAGGATCATGTAGGGAATGGACCAGGTGGGGGGTGGGATGAGTGGGAGGGAATTATAAGCAGCCTTGTACAATATATCTACTATGATAATGTTTTGCATAGCTAGACATGTACAACATATACTGAATTACTTATCTCCCCAGAGGGAATGGGTGACAAGGGAGGAAGGAAATGGATCTGAAATTCGAGGTCTTAACATTAAATGTTTTCAAATATATATAAATACTATTATTAATACTCTTTTGCTTATAATTGGGAGATAAGATGTGCAGGCATTGGGACACAAAGATTTACCTTCCTCTAATGGAAAAGTCGAAGAGGGTATGGGAGAAGGTATGGGAGAGAGCAGATTGGAGGAAACGATATCTTGTGGGACTACTATTCTGGGAGGTTGGGTAGGGGAATAACGGGGGAAAATGATTGTAACTCAAAATCTGGCGGAAATGATGATGTAAAACAGAAGTTAATAAAGCATTTGTTTAAAAAAAAAAAATTCGAAATTTGCCAGATGGAAAAAGAATCTCAAAAGCTCAATGAGGAGATTCATTCCTTCAGAGTTAGACTGGAGCAAATGGAAGCTAGTGACTTTATGAGAAATCAAGATACTATTAAACAGATCCAAACAAATGAAAGAATAGAAGGCAATGTGAAATATCTCATGGGAAAAACCATTGACCTGGAAAATAGATCCAGGAGAGATAATTAAAAAATTATTAGACTACCTGAAAGCCATGATCAAAGAAAGAACCTAGAAATCACCCTTAAAGAAATTCTCAAGGAAAATTGCCCCAATGTTTTAGACCCAAAGGGCAAAATAGAGGTTGAAAGAATCCACAGATCACCTCCTGAAAAGATCCCAAAAAGAAAACTCCCAGGAATATTATAGCCAGGCTCCAGAACCCCCAGATCAGGAGAAAATACTACAAGCAGCCAGGAAGAAACAATTTCAATACTGTGGAAACACAATCAGAATAGCCCAGGACCTGGCAGCTTCTACACTGAGGGATCGAAGGGCATGGAATATGATATTCCAGAGGGCAAAGAACTGGGAATGAACCCAAGGGTCACCTACCCAGCAAAACTGAGTATTTTGTTTCAGGGAAAATATGGTCATTCAGTGGAATAGAGGACTTTCAAGCATTCTTGAGGAAAAAACCAGAGTTGAATAGAAAATTTGACATCCAGACACAAGAAGCCTGAGAAGGTAACCAAGGAAAAGAAATCAAAAGGAACTTATCAAAGTTGAACAATTTACATTCCTACATGGAAAAACAATAACTGTGACTGATGAAACCTTTCTCACTATGAAAATAATTGAAGAAGGATACGTGGCATATAACAAAAAGTTACAGTTATACATGGATAGAGGGCACAAGTTGAATTTGATGGGAAGGGAGAATACTCAAGGGATGAAATTATGAGGTGAGAGGAAAGTGGCAAGAGGAGATGGGGAGAGACAGGGTAGTGTAAACTATCCCATGCAGAAGAAGCAAGGGGAAGTGGTTGCAAAAGAGGGGGAGAATAAGGAAGGCTAAAAAGGCAAAAACCACATTCAAACTGAATTTGGTTCAGGGAGAAAATGACATACATAGTAAATGGGATATCTCAACCTGCAGCAGGATAGGGGGAAGGGGGATGAGAGGAAGGATGATGGATGGGAGGGCATCCTTGGGGGGAGGGGAGGTTGGTAGTACCCACTATAGAAGAGGGACAGGATTATGTAGGGAATGGACCAGGTGGGGGGTGGGATGAGTGGGAGGGAATTATAAGCAGCCTTGTACAATATATCTACTATGATAATGTTTTGCATAGCTAGACATGTACAACATACTGAATTACTTATCTCCCAAGAAGGAATGGGTGACAAGGGAGGAAGGAAATGGATCTGAAATTCGAGGTCTTAAGATTAAATGTTTCAAATATATATAAATACTATTATTAATACTCTTTTGCTTGTAATAGGGAGATAAGATGTACAGGCATTGGGACACAAGATTCACCTTCCTCCAATGGAAAAGTCGAAGGGGGTATGGGAGAAGGTATGGGAGAGGAAACCCAACAGCAGATTGGAGGAAGCGATATCTTGTGGGACTACTATTCTGGGAGGATTGGGTAGGGAATAATGGAGGAAAATGATTGTAAACTCAAAATCTGGCGGAAATGAATGATGTAAAACAGAAGTTAATAAAGCATTTGTTTAAAAAAAAAAAAAAAAGGGCCGAATTTGCCAGATGGAAAAAGAATCTCAAAAGCTCACTGAGGAGATTCATTCCTTCAGAGTTAGACTGGAGCAAATGGAAGCTAGTGACTTTATGAGAAATCAAGATACTATTAAACAGATCCAAACAAATGAAAGAATAGAAGGCAATGTGATATATCTCATGGGAAAAACCATTGACCTGGAAAATAGATCCGGGAGAGATAATTAAAAAATTATTAGACTACCTGAAAGCCATGATCAAAGAAAGAATCTAGAAATCATCCTTAAAGAAATTCTCAAGGAAAATTGCCCTGATGTTTTAGACCCAATGGGGGAAATAGAGGTTGAAAGAATCCACTGATCACCTCCTGAAAAAGATCCCAAAAAGAAAACTCCTAGGAATATTATAGCTAGGCTCCAGAACTCCCAGATCAAGGAGAAAATACTACAAGCAGCCAGGAAGAAGCAATTTCAATATTGTGGAAACACAATCAGAATAGCCCAGGACCTGGCAGCTTCTACACTGAAGGATCAAAGGGCATGGAATATGATATTCCAGAGGGCAAAAGAGCTGGGATTGAAGCCAAGGGTCACCTACCCAGCAAAACTGAGTATCTTGTTTCAGGGAAAATATGGTCATTCAGTGGAATAGAGGACTTTCAAGCATTCTTGAGGAAAAAAACAGAATTGAATAGAAAATTTGACATTCAGACACAAGAAGCAAGAGATGCTTGAGAAGGTAATCAAGGAAAAGAAATCAAAAGGAACTTATCAAAGTTGGACAATTTACATTCCTACATGGAAAAACAATAACTGTGTTTGATGAAACCTTTCTCATTATGAAAATAATTGAAGAAGGGTACATGGCATATGTTCACGGGTATACATGGATAGAGGGCACAGGTTGAATTTGATGGGAAGGGATGATTCTTTTTTTTTTTTTTGGAGGGCAATTGGGGTTGGGTGACTTGCCCGGGGTCACACGGCTGGGTTTTTGTTTGTGTGTTGGGTGTCTGGGGCCGAATCTGGGCTCGGGTCCTTCTGGCTCCGGGGCAGGTACTCTACTCGATGCGCCAACTAGCTGCCCCAAGGAAGGGACGGTTCTTAAGGGGTGAAGTCAAGAGGTGAGAGAGGAAAGTGGCAAGAGGAGATGGAAAGAGACAGGGAAGGGTAAACTATCTCATGTAGAAGAGGCAAGGGGAAGTAGTTGCAGAGGCGGGGAAGAACAGGAAGGCAAAAAGGCAAAAGCATATTCTCATTGAAGTTGGCTCAAGGAGAGAATCACATGCATACTAAATGGAATATCTTACCCTCATTCACTCTCCTGAGTAGGGGAAAGGGGGATGACAGGGGGGATGATGGAGGGGAGGGCATTCTGGGGGGAGGGGAAGTTGGAAGTACCCACTATCAAAGAGGGACAGGATCAAAGCAGGGAATGGACCAGGTGGGAGGTGAGACGGGTGGGAGGGAAATATAAACAGTCTTTTACAATATATCTACTATGGTAATGTTTTGCATAGCTATACATGTACAACACATACTGAATTGCTTATCTTCTCAGAGGGAGTGGGTGACAAGGGAGGAAGGGAATGGATCTGAAAATCGAAGTTTTAAAATTAAATATTTCATAAGATGTCCAGGCATT